>VXAL01006196.1:393763-447923 GCA_013399475.1 Chauna torquata
CCTCCCTGGACCACCAGCCTATATGCTGTTGGGGAAAAAACCTCAGCTTCCCTAGGGGGGATTTTAAATTTCATTCTAGAGACATTGGAGAAGCTTTATACCCCAATTCGGGTCCCATGTTATCTAATCTCCATCAGTCATGTGAACATAAATCAAAAAATAATAGCAGGGGACGTAACATCAAAATGGAAGACAGTGTATTGTACCTTTAATGAAGAAAAGAATAAATATTTGTACATGATAAAGTTTAAGTATCGACACTTTAGGGTTTTTTTGCTACAGTTGGATGAGGGAATTTTACAGAACAGACTATCTGGTTTAAGAAAGTGCTGCAGCAAAATAAATACCCACTTCCAACCCACCCTATAATATCAGGAGAAAATAGCAATTACACAAGAAATCTGTTATTCATTGCTTCATTATTTGCAGTCTGACTGCATGCTGTTTGGCAATTTGTTTTTTTTTCCTTCGAACTGGACTGCTTTTGCTGGCTTGGCAGTAAGTGCTGTTTTCTCTCAGCACAGCCATTAAATCTCTCACCTGCGTGTCCTGTGCAGCGCTGCAGTTAGGAGATAAGGTTGGTCTCTCGCAGCTGTGAGCATTGGTATTCCAGGCTCTTCTTTCAAGGGCATTTTGCTGTGATGAAGCATTTCAAATGACAAGGAAAACATACAGCCATGTTAAATACCCTTGCTGGTTTAAGACAAGTAAAGCTAAAGTGAAATGATTTTAAAATGCGTTTTGAAACCTTTAACAGAGTTTTTGGGTAACACATTTTTAGGCAGGAATATTAAAGGCCTGTCCTAAACAACATTGTCCATTAAATGTCTAGTAATGGAGAGAACCTGTCCTTCCCAACTTACACTTAAAATCCAAATAAAACACAAGGGGTCTGAGCTCTTCTGACTGTGTGTTCCCCCATGTTTTGTCCAAGGTCACTTAGGTAGTTCTGGTAGGAACTGAATCCATCTGTTCAGAGTCTTGTTCCTGTGCCAGTCTATGAGCACTGAAACTATCATCCTGTTTGGATCAGGCACAGGGAAGGATTTGTTTCTTCTGTCTACTGAAAATGGTTATGTGCACTGATTTCCTTCCCCCGCCCCTATATTTGGAAGCTAAGAACTGTGAATGATACTGCAACTCTGAGTCAGAATTGTTCAATTACTTATAGAGTTGAAACTTGTGTGTTCCTAAATGAGACAGCGAAATGATCTTGGCTAAGTGACACAGTCATTCGTTCAGTCGCTGAAGTATTTTTACATTATCATACGTGGCACTTTGAGTTGCTTGATATTTACTAAAGGAGGAGAAATATTCCATAGTGTTTATGATTTCTCTTCTCAGATTCTGAGACCTGTAAGTTCGAGTGGTGGAGAGTTCTTACCTACAGAAAACCACAGCATTACTTACAGAAAAGTTTCCTTTCCAAAAATCAAGGATAGCCAAGGCATGGTTCATCTAAAGGATTTTCTAAACTCTGGAGTTTATGTACTTATGAGAAATGTATTGATTTAAGGTTATTTTAATTAAACTTTCATTTTCTTTTTCTGGCCAAAATTCTGCATCTTTAAAAAAAAAAAACAAACAGTAGGAATGATTATTTGCTAAGAGAAGTGGTGATTTAGAGTCCCTTTTCTCCCCCGCAATTGTTGTTAATTCAGAAGGTTTAGGAACTTTAGCTTGGGATTCAAACTAATCTTGGAAAAATCAGTGGTTTTGTAGCTGTTGGATAGCACCTGGAGTACTGTGTTAAGTTTCAGGCCCCTCACTGTCAGAAGGATGTTTGAGTTGCTTGAGTGTGTGCAGAGAAGAGCAACAAAGCTGCAGAAGGGACTAGAAAACAAGACTTATGAGGAGCGGCTGAGGGGAGACCGCATCGCTCTACAACTGCCTGAAAGGAGGCTGCAGTGAGGAGGGTGTTGGTCTCTTTTCTCAGGTGACGAGTGATAGGATGCGAGGAAACAGCCTCAGGTTGAACCGGGGGAGGTTTAGATTGGGTATCGGGATGAATTTCTTCATGGAGAGTGTGGTCAAGCATTGGAACGGGCTGCCCAGGGAGGTGGTGGAGTCCCCATCCCTGGAGGTATTTAAGAGACGTGTGGCCGTGGTACTGAGTGACATGGTTTAGTGGTGGGACTCAATAGGTCAGGTTGACGGTTGGAGTGATGATCTCGAAGGTCTTTTCCAACCCAGATGATTCTATGATTCTTATTTACTGTAAGTACCAGTCAAAAATTTCTACCCCAAAAGATACTTTATTTGATACATAATTGGTCAAGTATCTTTGAGGAATTCAAAAATGCTCGAGATGCTTTATTTTATATCTTCTGTATTGCTGTGTTCATATAAAAAGCTTTCTAGCCTCTGGAAATTCATGAAGTTTTGGCAACAGCTGAGAACCTAGAACTAAGTAGTCCCATGAAGATAGATTCCTCAGGCTTAATACATTGTTGTTTAAGCTATTGGTTCTGTCTTGGGGAAATTCATTAATGGATATTAATGGAATCTTGGGGTTTTTCATCTGTTAAGAAGGGTATGTATCAAGCATTAAAATTCTCACAGTATTGTAAAAAGAGGCATAACAATAACTAACGATGTAACATTTGATGGCCATTTTGTCTGGGCATTAAGAATGGTAATATTATTTCCAGGTAATAGTGAATTCACCTAGGATGGTTATCCTAGCATCAGGTAATGTGTTTTATCTCAGTGGCTTTTACAACTCCCTTAACTTCAGACATCTCTTTCTGAATCGTGTCCTAAAGTGCCAGCCTTTCACCCTTGACCATACACAGAGCGTAAGCTGTAGCGTAGTTAGAGGCGAGGAAAAATCCTTTCCTCAGTTCCTGGTTCTTGGCCTGGGTTCCCCTGGTCTGATGTGTTCCTGGTGCGTTCCTCTGGCTAGATCTATCTATTACTTCCATCCTTTTGGGGGTAATCTACTTTAGTGCAAGTCGGTGTTCGGTGTTATGAGAGACAAAATAAATAGAAAATTATGCATGTCCTTTGGTCTTCTTCTAGGGCTGTGCTTGATCCCACTCAGTCTTCGGTGCTCCACTTCTGTTTTACTGTGTTTGTGCAGGACCTCTTTGAAGGTGCTAACTTTGCTCCTGAAAATGCATCTAGCTTTCTTATCTTCTGCTGCAGACAGAGGATCTGGAAATACTGTCTTTTATTTTTTTCCTGAGCTTTTTTTTCAGGGTGGTTTATTATGTATTTCTGAAGTTTGTATTTTTTTTTTATATTTATCTTTTATTTTTCTCTTGAAGAAATAAGATTCTATTTGTAAATGTATGCTTATAACTACACGTACATGCGAGAGCTTGGTTTAAATACTTTTGTAGTAGGCTGAACAAGATCAATAGAGATGCACATTGTTAAAAGCATTTGAGTCAGGCGTAATGTGAATCCACGTATGGGGTTCCATTCAGGCATCAACGGGTCATCGATGCTGGGTTTCTTTCTATTGTTCTGGATTTGTGCAGCACCGTAAACAGCATGGTTAGCACCTATGAGCAGAGTTGCTACAGAAATAATCTTACTATTAGTAGTAATAATGAGCACAAGCTTTATCTAGTGAGCAAGAAATGTCACATTAGCTTCTGAATTTAGCTGGTATTTTTTGTTAGAATGTGGCTGCTGGTACTGTGAGGTCCAGATACAGTGAAGGTTCCCTGAGGCTAAATCAGTAATGGTTTGCTTGCAAAAGGGGTCAAGATTTTCTGCAAGTTGTTTTAATGACTTGACAGCTGAGCTTGAAAAGTCTTAAATTATGGTACTATTTATATGTCTCAAGCTGAGATGTACTTATAACTATGGTAACACTGTAGAAAAACAAAAGCTACACACAAAGGAGTAAAGGTTGTAGACTAGGACTGCGTTGTCCCAGGCCCTGCACAAACTATGGATGAAAGATTGGCCCTGGCTAGAACAACACAGCTTATTTTCCTCCTGCTTTTGGGAACTTTCCCCTTTTTGAAGGGGATTGCTGATTCAAGTATGAGACTTGATCATCAAGTGTTAATCATCAGAGAGCCTAGTGATGTTAGTGGATGATGTTGGTTCTTGTGAAGGAAAAGTAACACCTGGAGTGACATTTAATCAGTAGTATTCTGAGTTCTTGGAACCTGTTTGATGGCAGTACACGTAACTGTAAAAGCTTTATATTTCTGTACTCAGCTTAGATGCGCAAGTAGGTCTGGGTTGCTCTTAACTTCACTCTGAAACGTTCATGCATAGTGTCCATTTAATTCCATGCATGTTCTTATTATGGTCAAAACATGAAACAAAAAAAATCTTAATTGACTGTTCAAAATGCTCTACTTGCTCTCCATTCTCAGAATTACTGGTGTTGGTCTTAAGCCCAGTGTAAAATTGGCAGGGGACAGCAATAGAGTGGAGATGCCCTTCCATTAGCGTTCTGGTTCAGCTCACTGCCTTCTGAGATGCTCTTCCACTTCCTGCACCTCGGCTCACATCACCAAGCACTTTGATGAAGTTTTAAGGGATGTATGTGATCCAGAAATCCTCTGGCTCAGCACCTGCCAACAAGAGAGGGGCTTTTCGGCAAAAGTGGTGACTGGTAGCTGTCTTTGATTTGGAGAACCTACTGAAAGAGTAGGTTCTTCAAGCGTGCTGATGTGCACATCTGTCTATGTCAATTACTGTTCATTAAATAGAGTACTTTAAATTAGGCATGAAATATGGCTTTAGTTTTTCTTGAGAGTTTGGTAAATTGAATTTAGCAAGACCATCTATAGCCAGAGATAAGAATTTCTTTTAAGTAATTGAAAGAATCTTTCTTTCAATTTTATTGAAAAACAAGTCTCCTGATCTGGAGGAAACAGTCAATATTAATCCGACAATTTAGAATGAAAAGTAAAATAACATTTATTAACATTAGATGAGATGGTAAAGAGTTTGAGCACCCAATCTCAGGTAGGATTATATCTTGATTTAAAATTAGAAGTGAGTAGTGACATAGAATATGGTGCACATCAGCAGACCTAAGTTGAAGTACTGAAGCACTCTGTAGAGTTCTTGTGCTATGTAATCTCTGCTTGCATGAAGTGAAACCAACTGGGGTGTCTCTAAAGAGCTCACTAAATACCCCAGTGAGCTAGAATGGTTTTAACGGAAAAGGCTAGGTTATGCTTAGGAATGAGCAAGAAGAAATGAAAACTGCAATCTCGGCAAGGTTTTCTTTACTAGGATGGAATGGAGAAATTGCAATGATCCTGTTTTGAAAGGAGATGAGTAATAGAAGTGCAAGAATAATCATGAAGTGGAACAGGTCAGTTTGCACACCATGTGCCAGTTCTGTCAAGGTTAAGGAGACAGGCTATTGAAATTGATAGATGACAGATTTAAAAATGAAAAAAGGAAATTGTTACATAACTATCCAGCGGGGCTCTGTGCTGTGAGATCTTTTTCCCATCACTGCTGTGAGACCACGCTCAGGCCAGGCGTCACTGTCGCGTGGATCTCTTAGGATGCCTTTCCAGAGCTCGGTGGTCAGCGTTGTCTGGCTCTTGGTATCTTTTCCTTTCTAGAATTTGTTACCTTTTTTGCCTCCTGTTGGTCCATACTGCTAAAACTCTTGTTAGGCTCAGATACACATGACTCATCTTTGCTTTCAGTGCTTCCTTCCAGCTCTTTGAAAACCACTTAGTAACTTTTCAGTTTTCTGATGACATGATTTTTCCATTGCTGCCTACTTAGAACTTCAGTCAGGCATCTGTGTGCTTTTTTTCTGTGATATCACATATGTATGACATTCAAATATATGAATAAAAGTTCTTCTGAACATGCACAAAAATGTTAACTTCAAATTCTTCCCTAAAAATCTGTTACTGTGGTTTTTGAAAAAACTTGACTGGTGTACAAAACGGTTGATTGTCATGATAACCCATATTCATTCATATGCTGCCTTGTACTATCCTATCCATTTCCGTTGATCTGTATATTCTCGGTTTGTAAAAATCTGTAGTGCTGGGATATGTTTCTATTCTGGTTTTGGATCTTCCTTCATGATTGCTGCTGATGGGGCTACTATAAATGCAAGTTAAAATATGGGCAAATAATTTAATAGAACTTGGAAAAGAAAGTTCTGATAATAGATCTCAGCTTTACTGTGTCAGCATCTAAATTTACTGCCAGCTCGCAGGAGTAAAGAGCCAATTTCCCAGAGGAGGTTGTTCTTTCATTAGCTAACCTGAAGGTCCCTGTGCTTCCCAAACTTCTGATGCTGGCTAAAGAACAAGGCAGGAAGCTGGGCAGCTTGAGTCCGATCTGAAGCTTCTGCTTTAGATGTCCAAACCATCATTTTGGTGCAAAGAACTTGATGTCCTCTCCCCAGCTGTCTTCATTTTGAATTTCATTAAGGGTATGGTTCTGCAGCCCCATCTGACTGTTCTTCAGCATATGCATCTGAGCTAGTTCTGCACAGCCTAGTTTGAAGATCAGTAGCAAACCAAGTGCATCATCCCAAAGCATGGTACAAGCTGCAGTATCTGTCCATGAGGCAGAGTAAGCAGCACAGTCCCTTGCACTGAGCTGTGTGCTGCTGCTAGGTTTGCATCAGCTGCTGAATAAGATAAGCACACGCATGTTTGTTTTCTGCCGTCTGATAGGACTGCAATAGTTAAACATTTTAATTCTGCCTGTAAATCTGACTTAGCCGTAAATGTCATCTCTAGGACTGCAACAATTAAAAGTAATTTATGGATCACGAGAATGAAAAATGAGAGGAAAAATAATGTTACAGCTCTGGGATAAAGATCAACATTAAAATATCTACAAACTTGGGACTTTTATTTCTTGATACATCTTTTTCTGATGTAAAAAATAAACTGATGAAGCGTAAACAGACCCACTGAGTTAGTGGGTCTAAACCAGTTTTACTTGGTGCTTTTCTTTCTCAGTTGAATAGCGTTACATTCATGAAGAAGTAACTCTAAGGACAGATGGTACAAAGGTTGTTTAGTGTGACATCCTAATTTCAAGGGAATTTTCTTGTTCTGTTCTTTGAAGGGGTATTGACTTCCGAATCACAGACAGACATGCCTCTGATCTTTCTGAAGGTGAGTCATAGTGTTACCTGTATGTGTAAGTAAAGGGGTCAAATTTGCAGGATGTTCATCACTCCTGATGACGGGACTAGATGTTCTCTAATCTCACGTGTGGGGTTATGTAGCTTGCTTTATTAAAAAGAAGACTTAGAGCTAGTAAAACAGAATGCTGGCTTTTTTTGTTGTTTCTCTTTTATTAGTACTCTGCTGTAGATATTAAGGTGTAATAAAGTAATGGATGGTACCATAAGCTTAGTGGCTTTAAATGCTGGGTTAATTTACACTCAGAGCGGAGCTTTCAGTGTCAGGCGATCTTTTTTTTGCCAACATAAGCACTCAGCTGAAACAACAGCTATGACTCAGTTGCCAGTGAACGCTGCTTGAATTGATTTAGTCGGAGTTCAGATTTAGCACATAATCATGTTCAATTTGATCCACTGTGCTGCCTAGAGATAAAAGGGTTGAAAAAATAGATTTAGCTTATGTCAGTCTTTGTGGTGATGTCATTGCCGTGAGAGATGGAATAGCGCTGTTACTATGCTCTGCTGGCTCAGTTGGTGGGTGTACGAGGGAAAGGCAAGGAGCAACTCAGTTAAGTGCAAAGAGCTTGTGTCGGAAGCTTGCAGTTATTGTCAGCATTGAAACAGAATTTTGGACTGTTCAATAGCAATACTGAATTGAAGATTTTTGTTTTCTTCCAATCATTTGTTACTCTGAGGTTGCTTAACTCTGTGTACAAAAGGGGGGGATGCCAGCCCGTAGCATGGACTGTGATGTCTCCACTCTGGTTGCCTGTGGGGTTGATGTGGAGATTTTTGCCAACCAAGAGGTTAAGGTATGCACCTCCAATTCTTTTGTTACGGATGCTTCTTAGAAAAGCCTTTGGGAGCAATAGGAATTTGTACGTAGCAGTTCAGAATAAGGAGGCAGATGAGATTCTGCTGCAGTAGTAAAAGGCACGCAGTTAAAAAATCTGTTAGTTAGGGGAGAGGAATACAGGAGAGAAATGTGCCTGCTTTTTACTGTGTTTCGATGAGCTGCAAGAATAGCCTCGTGTTTACTCTTTAATGATATAAGAAATGGGTTATATAACTGACATCTGTGTATGTGCATGTTTCGTATTCATAACAAATCATTCATTGGTAATTTTGTAGAGATATTTTTAGTCCAGTGTCACTTTTTAGATCATCCTTGCCGTAAATGTTATTTATCAATATTGATAATCTTCCGATGTCTTTACTCATTTGAGCAGTGGCTGTTCCTTCTTTTCAGAACCAAATCAAGTATACAAGTGTAAAATCTTTGCAAAGGGTTAAAAGTTTTTAGCAAGTATTTTGGTGCATCTGCAATATAGCAGAATACAAGAAGTTGTGCATCTTGCATATCGTATGAATGCCTCAAAAACAGTGCTTAATTCTAAGGCTTGATATGCTGGGCTCATAGTCTCTTAATTAGACAACTGCTGTAGAAAAATCACTGTATGTAATTGCTTACTGTTTAAATCAATTATCTTTCTCATTTGTTATGATATTACTACAAGAAAATCACTGCAAATTAAGTTTGAAAGAGGAATTTTAAGTATGCTTTTCACAGATCATCTGAAAGAGCTCATAGGCATAATACTGTGATATTCAGCAGTTTATTTAAAGGACACATACAGACAACATTAGTTTCTAATCTGATTTCTGTGTTCTTAGTATTAAAGGAATGGAATGGGGGAAAAAAGGATGTACAAATCTGAGGTCAAATTCTGAACCCCTGATCTATTTAGCTCTGAGTCATACATTGAAGCCAATGGAAATATCTGGAAAAAAAAAAAAGAAAAAAACCCCACATTTTCATTTCCAAGAGCTTATTATGACTCTTATTCCCCTATTAGTTTGTTACCAAGTGATATCACGTACACTTTGTACAAATGCTTTTATGTTGCTAGCAAGAGATTCTTGTTAATAATTGTTAATCTTCACAGTTTAATACTGAATTCAGAGATTAAACTGATAGAGAATAACTCGGAGGAGTGGTTCAGGTAGACAGTCCTGCCTGCACTGGGACATGTTTCCTCTAGTGTTTTGAGCAGTAAAACATTTGTTGTCTTATTCCCTTTTTTAAATTAAGAATGTATATTTATATTTTTTTCATTCTAAATTTAGAAGTTAACCTGGATTGACATGGAGTTGGAGTGGCTGTCTTTTGGTGTCTGGTCCATGTTCAGCCTAAGGCTCTGCAAGAAATTAAAGTCGTAGTGATCTTCTTGTATCCTTATTCTTCATTGCCCACTGTCATATGAAGTAAAAATTTGGATTCCATAAAATCAGCAGGAAGCTTTCCGTTGACTTTTGTAAGACTTAGATTAGCCCGATTTAAACTGCAGCGTCTGGAAAGCATGGCTGAAGAACATGAGATAACAGAACAAAAGGTTTACAGGGACATTACAGGAACTGGAATCCCTTTCATGTGCCGTATTACTTGGACTTTCAGTACTTTGTTTCCTTTGGTTAGAACTGCCTTTTTTTCCCTGGCATCTGAATTCAAATTCAGTGAGCGCAAAGACTGTGGGTGTATTTACAATGGAGACTGCAGTGCAGCCTGCAGTGCAGCTTAGAAAGGGTAGGTCGACTTTTAAGTTGTCTGACTTCGATGCTAGAAGCAGCCTCCCTCGGTGCCCCGTGGCTCACTGCAGACCAGTTTTCACGTAGTTGCCAACAAACTCCGTTGCCGGAGGCTGCGTGCAGCGCTGCCGCAGCCCGGCTGCTGCCTGGGCTCAAGCATGGCAGGCTCTGCGCTGGTCACCGGTCTCCGTCTGCCCAGCAGACTGCAGCATGGGCATCCTCTTCGCTGGAGTTTGAGCTCTACTGGTATTTTTAAAGTTGGAGAGAGCTACTAACTCTTTGCTCCAAGAATTCCAGCAAAAAAAAAGAGACTGTGGGGTTTTTGTCTGCAAAAGGGGTTCACTTCAGCTTTCTGTGTTGACAGTATGGTTGTCAACAGAAAAATGTTGGCTTTGTACAAGGAGGGGAATATCAGTATTTAAGGTTGGAAAGGAAGGAGGCTTTTTCTGAGAACAGACAGGTGTGGAAGTTGAAGGAAAAGAGCAAAGCCCAGAGATCCCTGCCTTCAGCTGGAAGGCACGAGTAGTAGTGAAAACTGAAGTTCCACGTTGCTCTTGTGGCCAGGGGCTGCCCCATTCGCCAGGCCTGCAGTGGAAGAGCTTAGCGTGTGTTTGGGCTGTAGAGCAGGTGGCAATGGTGACTCCTTGGAGCTGCGGCTTCTCCCAAGCAGTGGCCTGTCGGTGCTGGAGTGCTCGTACGCTGGAGAGGCAGTGGCTGCTGCTGGGCACCGGGCTTGGAGCGGAGTGAGCTGCTCGGCTTATTGCTGCTTTTCCGCCCATGGAAATGACCTTATTCTGCAGGCGTTATGCTCTTAGCATCTGTCAGGCAGGCTCGGAAATGCTCTTTTTCCATTTGGCCTCTGGAAGACGAGAATGATTACTTAGTACTGAAGGCAAAGCGTTTTAGTTGCGGTGTTTGGAGTGGCTCATCCTTTCAACAAACAGAGACGTGTATGGGTGCCCTGAAACTGGCAGCTGGCCCACTGCGCTGACACCGTTGGTTTGCCATCCATGAACCCATCCAACAGGCCTTTCGGTTTCTGTCAGCTGTTGCTTTGAATTGCCTTTTATAGTCCAAAAATTGGGTCAGGCTAATCAAGATGCTGTTAACCGTATAGTGCCTGTATGTCAGGAATTAGGAAACTTGAGAAGACAGCCATAGAAATCATGAAGTGCAGTTTTGCTTTGAAGTTCACCTGGATAATTAAGATTCTTCTTTCAGTGCCTCTGGATGATAAATTTATGTAATGCTTGTTACATAAGCAATTAGTTAATGAATATCTGATTTATTTCTAATAGAGAAATTTCAGACATCACTGAAACAGTGGAAGAGAACTTAAACTCATACTTCTTACTCTAAGAAAGACGTTCTTACGTTATTAATTCTTCATGTTCTCTCTTCAGTTATGTTCACATGTGCCATTCTGCTAGGCAACAAGGTGTAATTGAGACAACTAGGCACTCCTGTAACAAAGAAGAAATATTGATGATACAGACTGATCAAATTTGCGTCTGAAGACAGCAAGGTAAAATAATGTAGATAGGAATATTATCTTAATGCAGGAGAAAAAGCATGTGGAGATGAGCCAGGCAGCAAAGGAAGATAGCAAAAATAGTTTCACTGTTTTGATTAATCCCCACTGGAGCAGGTTCCTTGTCAATCTGTAAACGTGTTATTTAGTTCAAATGCTACCATGAGCATGTTGCTAATAATAGTTGTTTGGGATGTATGGTTTGGAGATCACTCATTGCCTTGCAGTTGCCTGTGAGAAGTTTAGCTGCCTAACACCATATCTAAACTTCTGAGGTTTAGAGAGTGAAAGAATACTTGACTCGTGTGTTTTTTTTGTCCCCGCTTCAATTCTCCAGTTGGAAAAGTGGCTCACTCACAGAGATGTTCTGAGGTTTAAAGTTTAAGTGCTCTAAGATTAGAGTCAAGTGAAGAAAGCTGTAGAAAAAGGGAAGTGTTGCTGCTCGTCTGGGTACTGCCAGCTGCCCAATGGTAGAAATCATGGCTTGTTTGGGGAGTTTCAGGGTATCTATTTTCAAATTCTCCTTAGCCACGTAACCTTTATTTAAGGGAGGAGGTTGTTGCACAGTCATGACTCCAAAACTGGAGATATAAAAAATGTAAAAAGAAAACCAAACAACAGCATGACTACAAAAAAAAAAAAAAAAATCCTGATAGCTGAAAAACCTGTTTTATAACCTCTTCCATTAGTATTTTCTGTACCTGATAGTTCTTTTTTGTTCTGAACCTGATAGTTCTGGTTTGCATATAGTGTTGAATCTGTGAAATTTTCAAGATACAAGTACCCAAATCCCAAATATTCTGTTGTTTTTTCTCTCTCTTGTTGTTTTTTGTTTTTGTTTGTTTTGTTTTGTTTTTCCCCAAAGTAAGTTTTTCAAGGTGAAGTTGTTTCCAGGTCCATAGTGATCTAGTGTAATGTTTCTCTGCAGGTCTGTATATGTGCACTGTTTTGTCTCAAATTTTACTGATAGTTTGCTGCTTCTTAGCATGACCTAAGCTTTGATACTGAGAGAAATTGTGTGTTTTGAGGCAAAGGTCTGCACCAACCTTGTTGTATGCATCTCTTTATTTTAATAAACATTTTTGCATTTAGATCAATGGATATGTTTTATGGTTGGACAGATTTTCCTTTAGTACTTTCCAGGACTGATTATACGAAAGGCATTAAATAATCTACTTAGTTTTGATCGTTCATGTGCCAAGCAGCGTATTTGCTTTGGAAGATATTATCTAATCATATGCAGAATGCAAACAACCATGACAGTGAGGTTTCAAGCAGTGAATTCTTTCTTGGTGAAGAGATGCTGAACAAAACTAGTAGCACAGTTTATCAAACACTTGGCTAACACACAAGTTGCCAAGGTTCAGAAGCTGGCCAAGCAAAGCATCTGACCAGTGCTCAGTTGCTGCAGGATTTTGGTGTCCATCCACACTTTTAGAGGGGTGCCAAGACTCTGTGCATGGGCTTTTACTGAAAATTGTCCCCATTCATAGGAGTCAGTGTCAACAAGCACCTTCTTGTCTAAGTGCCAACAGAATTCAAATTTTCCACACAGGAGACTTTTGAGGCACATGGAAGTGTACCAAGTCTCCTTGAAGTCACTGTATTTATTGACTTCCCAGTGTTAAGTCTTGACTCTTTTGTTTGGTTTAGATCGTACTGATGAGCCTCAATTGCTACTAGCTTGAGGCACGACTGCTTAGCTGCCCCCTGCACTAACCGCTGTATAGGATATTTTACATTATTTTTTTTCTGGCCAAATAGCAAACTTCTCCCCTTTTTCTCCTTGGCAATGCTTCTCGGTGCACATGCAGACATAAAGTTTGGCTGCAGCCAATGCTTTCCATCTAGAATAGAGGTTGATTTCTGCTTGTTCATGTTAATTCTGACAGCACAGATCACTTTCCCATAACATCAGTGATCTTAGGATACATTTAATTGCCCTCATTTGACGTTTCCGTTGGTGCTCAATCAAGGAAAAGCCCTTGTCTGAGTAAGCAGCCCCCTTGTCGCTGCAGGGTCCTGCACAGCAGACCGTGCAATGGGAAACCAGATCACAGAAGCATGGAATATCCTGAGTTGGAAGGAACCCGCAAGGACCATCAAGTCCAACTCCTGGCTCCACACAGGGGCACCCAAAAATCAGACCCTCTGTCTGAGCGCATTGTCCAAACGCTTCTTGAGCTCTGGCAGGCTCGGTGCCATGACCACTGCCCTGGGGAGCCTGTTCCAGGGCCCGACCACCCTCTCAGTGAAGAACCTTTCCCTAACACCCAGCCTGACCCTCCCCTGTCACAGCTCCATGCTGTTCCCTCGGGTCCTGTCGCTGTCCCCAGAGAGCAGAGATCAGCGCCTGCCCCTCCGCTCCCCTCGGGAGGGAGCCGCAGGCCGCCATGAGGCCTCCCCTCATCTCCTCTTCTCTGGGCTGAACAACCCAAGGCACCTCAGCCGCTCCTCACACGTCTTCCCCTCCAGACCCTTCCCCACCTTGCAGCCCTCCTTTGGACACTCTCTCACAGTTTCATGTCCTTCTGGTGCTGGGGTGCCCAAACCCGCACACAGAACTCGAGGTGAGGCCGCACCAGGCAGGGCAGAGCAGGACGATCCCCGCCCTCGCCCGGCCAGCAGGGCCGTGCCTGATGCCCCCGGGCACGGCTGGCCCTCCTGGCTGCCAGGGCACGCTGCTGGCTCAGGTTCAACTTGCCGTCGGCCTGAACCCCCAGATCCCTTTCTGTGGGGCTATTCCCCAGCCTCTCGTCCCCAGGTGATCGTATGTGGCTGGACTAAGCTACATACGCATGTGTGGGACAGAATATATTTTGTAAACTCTACCAAGATCTGTTCTCTTTTGATATATCTTATTCCTGCCTTCTGTGTCTTCCTTTGTGCTTCATCTTCAGGAACGCAAGAAGGAATTGTGTTTTCCCTTGTTGTGATTGTACCATGGGGTAGGTGATACTAGAAATAAGTAATGATACTTTATGTACTGTTGAAAGTATCCAAACAGCAAGTGATACATTAAGACACAATATGTCGAATTATGAAAGTGTTCTGGGGACAGTTCTTTCAGCAAATGGAGGTAGGTAATTTGTATTTGATTTTAGATTTCAATGTTAGCAATTAATGAAAAAATACTTAATGGCAAGTACTTTTGATGAAATTATTTTGAAGTAAGCTTTAGAAATAAGGAAAGTCTGAGATCAGGTGGATGAGGAGCGTGATTTTATTTTTAATTTTTTTTTAAGTCATTTTCAGCAAACTTATGGAGCTGGTAAATAGTGACTCCTAAGAAGATTACCTAAGATTTCAAGAAGTGTGTGAGAATTAGCAGATAAAAAGGCACTTTTGAATGCATAATGGACGTTATCCATCCAGATGCAAAGGACAGGTGGGACGTACATTAAGAAATTGTTGTGGCTAGATCAAATACTCCTTTTGCTTTACAGCAGTTTAAGGGTTTGTATATGAAGTGAAAACCAAGTGTGCAAAATCCGAAAATGAATTTCATTTAGCAGTGGATTTAAATAAGAACAAGAAAAGTTTTGTAATTCCTAAGAGGAAAGAGAAAAACGATGTGCAAATCCATTAACAGCAAGAAGACAGCACATAAACAATGCAGAGAGGGTTAAAATATGAATGATTTCATGCCTGTTTGTATAAATAGCTTGACAGATAATTAGCTAACTTAATAGAAACAGGAGAGGGAAAAAAAAAAAATAGCGGTGGCCAGAGCAGAAGAAAAGTGCCAAAAATACAGAGGTAAGGCAAAGTTATTCAAGTGATCAAGACCTGATAAAATCTACCAAAGCATGCTTTAGGATATAGCTGAAATAATCTTTCCACTATTTGAAATTGTCTTTGAGAATTCATAGGTTACAGACAGACTGCTGAGAATGGAAAATGGGAAGAAGTAGCATTTGTGTTTAAAAGGAGGAGGGGGAAAAAGTCCTGAATAATTACAGATAATTTTCTTTAACGTGAATTCTGGAAAGCATGTTTGTGAGTACTTAGGAAGTAATAAGGCCTGGGTTGTCTAGAGCAAATCATGTTAAATCAATTGCTTTCCTTGTCTGACAGGGCAACTGGATAAGTGGGATAAAGGAGGCATGGAAAGTAGATATTTTGACTAAAGCTTTCACACAGTTCAACAAGTCATTGTCATAAGTAATATATAGCCTAAATATAATTCCCATAAGGTGGGTGCACAGTTTCTTAAAAAATGTCTGGACCAGAAGCGGTTCATTCTCAGATGGTGAAGGCATTTAGATAGACAAGCTCACATTTCTTCCCAGAACCAAATTTTAGTTGCCATTTTCATTAATGTGTAACAGAACAGAGAAAAAGCTTTAAAAAATATGTGGATGACACTGTGCTGGTGGTGCAGGGTCAAAATTCTGAACAACCTTAAATTAAGCAACAGGATGAAATTCAGCGAAGACCAGTGCAAAGGAGTATACTTAAAGAGAAATCGATTACAGCTGTATTAGGAAATTCATGTGTCTGAACAGTTGTGATGCAAATCTCTTGAGTTCTACTAAATACGGTCAGCAGGATCATATTTTTGCAATCAAATATAATTTCTGGACGTACAGAAGACAGTGCATATCACTTATTTTCTCTTCAGTATGTTGATGAAGCTTCTGCTGGGCTACCATGCCTAGTTTTCAGTTGCTCTGAAGCAAATGTAGACGACTGGAGAGCATGCAGCAAAGCAGCAGCGTTAGAAGCTCAGAAGAGAGGCAAGGCTGGCAGCCCTTCCGATGGAGCTGTTGTTGCGTTTATCCTGCTCTGTTATTAGCTATTTTTTTTGAGGGGGGGGCGGTATTCCACTTCACAGAATCACAGCGTGGCTGAGGTGGAAGGGACCTCTGGGTCCATCTGGTCCAACGCCTGCCCAAGCAGGGATGCCCAGAGTAGGGTGCCTGGGACCACGTCCAGGCAGCTTTTGGAGATCTCCAAGGAGGAGACTCCACAACCTTTCTGGGCAACCTGTGCCAGGGCTCCTATTGCAGTGCTTCCTGAAGTCGTTACAGAGCATGGCATTGTGGATGAAAGCCTCGTCCCACCGGGTGCTTGGGTAGTTTGCAACAGGCAGGTACTTTCTGAATCTGCTGTCAAGCTACGGAGCTGTGAATATCACTGTGGTGTTCTTCAGCTCATTTTGATTCTGTGGAGTGGCACTTTGTCAGGTTGAGCTCTGTGCTAGCGTGGCCGCTGGTCAGTTTAAGCTTGCTAGTTTAGGTGAGCAGTTTGTCTCTTCAGGCTAGTTCGGCTTTTCAGTTGCACATTTTTTGTCTGTAAAATGACCTTTAATGTTGCCATCTTGTTTACGGATCCTAAGAAGAAAACTACTGAAGTGTGAAAGGTACTACCTTTATCTTTAGAAACAGCTGATTATGTCAGAGGAATTCTAGGACTGTGTGGCCAGCCAGCTTTCTGCAGGCTACTGCTAGTCCTTGAACCATAATCAGAGGATCGTTGAACTAAAAAAAATTCTTATTAATTATGACAGCTGGGAGCAAAGCCAAATGCGTCATAAAAGTAATAAGTATATAATAATAGTAATAAGTATGCTGCTTATGTTAGATGTAAATTATTGATGTACTTAAAGTTTTAAAGGTTTGAGAGTTGATTTTTTTTTTTTTTATACTGAATGAGTAAAGAGGAAAGGTGTTTAGATACCTGTTTCTTGCTCTTGTAGCAGATAACTAGACTGAAACTGTTGAAAAACTATTGTGATTTAAGCTACCTGCACACAACCCTAACTCCCAAAGTAGTGATATTTCTTGGGGTAGGGGGAAGTAGTGCTGAGTAAAAACATTTTATTGGCATCTAGTAGCAGTCCTGAAACAGGAGATTACCCAATGCATACTGCATTCAAGAAAATAACAGATAACATTTTTGAATGTCACTGGCTGGATGTTTGCTAAAACTTCTGCTTAAGCTGTAACTATTCTATACAGTGTGAAACAAGTAGAGCGGAAGGACAATAAGGATTTCATACAGGGAAAGTTTCAAATGTCTTCAATAAGGAGAATTTACTTCACAGAAAAAGTAATTGGAATAGATATGGTAAAACTATAATAAATGGGAATGTGCCACATCTGTGTAAAATGAAGTTGGTAGCTGATAATGGCTGCACATTAGTGTATCTTGAACTACTCTATTTTGAGACCATCTGTCTGTAAGAAGCTACCATTGCTTTCGACCTCTTTTGATTGATCAACTCCTAAATGTTTTCCATGAAATTTGAGCTTTGTCTGTAGCAAGTCTAGATCTATTGTGTTTCTGATCTGTGTACCCCATACAGAGTCTGAGAGCTGCACTGAGGGACTTAACAGGATGAATGTGTTCACTTTAGTTGATAATTTGTCTTTCTTAATTAAATGTTAGTATCCCTTACTGATGAAGGAAACAGTTGCTCCTTCAGCTCAATTCAATGTGGAAACTGAAAAGTGTAAATCCTGTTCGTGAGCCTCCGATGAACACAGCCTCTGCACTGTGGTGATTTGCAGCTGGATGCAGGTACTGTCTGGACATCAGGCTGAGCGGTCTGTGGGACCTTCTGAAACTGTTGGTCCCATATATTTTCATGTCACTTAAAGTCTAGTTGCACCAAACTTTAGCGCTTTGAAAATCTTGCTTCAAAGTCAGACTCCTTGATAGACACGTTGTGGACTTACATAATGGCATTTACAAGGCACCTAACTTTCTTTAGGACACAGAGACAGTGTGAAACAGTGTCACATAGCAAGCAACTGGACTCTGCAGGGTACTATTTTTATATGTCCTACTTGTTTTTAAAAAGAACTTGATCATAAAAAATAAAATCCACATTTGGTTACCCCTCTGATTGCCATACACTGGGCTTGCTGCCTTCTCACTGACTTCTTAACAGCTCTGGGTACGAGCCTCTATGAAGAGTGGCTTCAGTTTCATAATGCCGGTCCAGTATCTTTTTAATATCATGCTGCTACTGATATATTTTTCACATCAGGAAATGAAAATGATTTTGATGAAGAGCAGTGCTGTTTTTAGCTGTAAGATAGGATTAGTCTACTTTCCAGTTCTTGTTTCTAAACAAAATCTATGCCAACTGGAAATTATCCAGTTGGTTGAAAAATGACATGGGAGCAGTTTGGTCAGGAATATTTGCTTTTTCACCCTGGGGTTTCTTCCATCTGCCTACTAAAACAATTATATCACTGCAAGACTGAAATTCCCCCGTCCATATCCTGTCTGATAGTGGTCAATGCTAGCGGCTGTTGAGGCAGATAGAAACCATTGCCTCTCCTTCTCCCTCTACATAACTCATAAATAGCCCAGGCCTGGCATCTCAGTAACCCTTTCTTAGGTGCCTGGAAGCTGCTTACAGGTCCACCCAAAGTCTTCTCCCTTCCAGCCTGCACAAGCCCAGTTTTCTGAAACGCGGTTTGATTTCATTAGGTACTGTAACACTCTGAAGTCCTAGAGGATAATTAGGCACTGGGATGTATGTTGGAAATGAAAATATGCTGTTGCTTTTTTTTTTTTTTTTAAATAGCTATGCAGACCGCTACATGGCATTTCTCTGTGATATCTCAGTATCAGTGCAGCTTGAGATATTGGAGTCCTCTAAAAACTGTGACCTGTCTCTGAGGATAAAACAGCATCTCGAAGTCCAAAGAACACTTTTTTTTTTCAGTGAAGTTTATTCAAACTGGAAAGCATCGTCAGTTTTTTATAGAACAATGCTGAAATGGATGTTAGTGACAACATAAAAGCAGCTTAGAGGGAAGAGTGTATAATCTCTGTTTATGCAGATGCTTTCCATCCATTTTCTACTATGATCTGCAAAATCAAATTCACAGTTAAACTTTCCAAAATGATAACAGCATTAAGATCAACTGTATCCAGCAGATTATAGCTAATCTGAGGCTCCTCTGTGGGCACCAAATGAGTGAGTGTGGGAGAACGGTGTAGTTGCAGTCTGTTATAGTGACTTCTTTTAGTGCAATGTATAAATATAATCATTTTAGTCTATGGAAGTTCTGCCATTTGAAGTTAGGAGGAACAGATTGTTACCTGTAGTTATCCTTCTCTTTTGTGTCTGTGTATGTACGTATGCGCGCACGCACACACACACACACACACACACACACACACAGTGGTGTCTTTCCATGTTTTTATAGCACGATTCCTGTTGTGAGGAAAGTCTGTATCCTATGTAATAATAAAAAGGAATTTATTTTATCTTCTCCTTCACATAAATGCATTATCCCAATCAAACCAGAACGCAAGGAAATGGCCTCAAGTTGCATCAGGGGAGGTTTAGATTAGATGTCAGGAATGATTTCTTCATGGAAAGGGTGGTTAGGCATTGGAATGGGCTGCCCAGGGAGGTGGTGGAGTCCCCATCCCTGGAGGTATTTGAGATGTGTAAATGTGGCGCTTAGGGACATGGTTTAGCCGTGGTCTTGGTAGTGTTATGTGGTAGTTGGACTTGATGATATTATGGGTCTCTTCCAAACTCAATGATAAATGATTCTAATAAGAAAACATTTGAATTTAATTTTCTTCATAGTAGCATCTATGGTGCTGCGTTTTGGATTTGTGATGAAAATAGTGCTGATAACACACTGATATTTTAGTGTAAGCACTGCTCAGCAACAATTAAGTCAAGGACTCTTCAGCTTCTCACACTGCCCTGCCAGCGAGGAGGCTGGGGGTGCACAACGAGCTGGGAGGCGACAGGACCAAGACAGCTGACCCAGACTGGCCAAAGGGATGTCCCATGCCATATGGCATCATGACAGCAACTGTGTTGTGTATCACTTGCTTTTTATTCTTCTTTTTCTTTCTTTCTTATTAATCTATCTTTATCAAAACCCATGTATTTTCTATCTTTTGCCCTTCCAATTCTCTTCCCTTATCCAGCTGGGGGGCTGGGAAGGAGAGTGAGCGAGCGGCTGCGTGGTGCTCAGCCGCTTACCAAGGTTAAACCACAACCCTTGTGAAGAATTAGTGAAGGAAGGACTACAAAGAGTAAAACAGGTTGAAAACAATACGTACATAAAGAATTGGTAATGAAGGCACACTGGCAAGCTACAGAAGGGAACTTTTATGAATCATAAAGACCTTTTCTGGAAATAATTTTGCATAAGAGATTATAGCAACTGAACTTCTTTTCCGGATCTCTCAATTTAAAAGAGATTTCATAGTACTGAAGGAAAGAAATTGAAGCAAACAAAAGAGACAAACAACATATACTTTCTCTCTTTGCTTGATTCGGTGTAGGGTAGAAAGTTTGCGTTTTGATTTGTAGGAATGAAATTGTTTTTATGATTTACAAGGCAACAGTTTTTAAGCAAAGTATAATTTTCATGTAGATAAAATAACTTTTGGAAGTGCTTATGTTGTAATTTTGGAGAGTTAGGGATGTAACTCAGGTTGAGCTGGTGCTGAAGTACGCATGGACTTGTATTCCTTTCCGGAGGCACACTGTGTTCTAGTCCTGTACTGAACAGGGAATTGCCACCTACATGTGACCACATTAGCCTGGCTTGGTGGTGGTCAGACCTGGGTAACAAGGAATGATTCATCTAATGGCTTACTTCTCTGTGTGTACTTTCCATAGGACCACTTTAGAAATATTAATATAATTTTCTCCTAAGGATTGTGTTGGGTTTCTTCTGGTATTTCCTACAACAAATGGGGCTTGAACATCAAAAGTGCATAGTACAGTGCACTTCAGTACTTGTAAATCTGTTCATTTTCTAGAAACACTTTTTTGTTTTAATCACCGATTAAAGTATAAGATTAAAAAAGGAGAACTAGACCAATGAATTCATATTTTTACCAATCTCGGAAACCTGAAGGACCAGCTTGACTAGTTACTGGCACAGAAATTCAGATGCAGAAGGTCATAGTTCAATCAAGTCTTTTGGTCTTTTTTTTTTTTTTCCCTCTTTTTGTGACTTTGAAACTCATAGAAATACAGGCATTAGCCCTTTGTGGTCTTGGTGATGAACATGATTGGCAGTAGAGTCTGAGCCAAGCTTACACTGAGCAGAACTAAGCAGTGAGCATGCATAAATAATGCAGGTCTTAAGTTACTGTACGTCCTGCTTTGCTACTGCGTTTCTGCAGAGGTGCATCCGTACTTCATCGGCAGGCTGTGCTGGCAGTCTGCTTCGTCATTCAGGCTTGCTTTGGCTTGCTTGCACGACCCGCCAGAGCCAGAGCTTGAGGTGGGATGACTCCTGTTTCATCCTAACTTTTTAGCCTTTGAACCAAATCCAAATAGGAGATACGAACGTGCATCTTACAGTAAAAGGGGCGGCGGGGTGAGGGGGAATGAATATGAGAAACAGTTAACAGAAGGCTCAGCAGAGGGGACTTAGCTGCCAGCCCATCCTGTCACTTGGGCGTGCTGCGTCCCAGCTTGCTTCGTGTAGCGCTGCGTTTTGGGTTACGCTCAGCTGTGCTGGGCAGGTTTCAGGATATGGGAACCGAGGTGCCTCACGTGCATTGTTTGCAATTCTTTTTGTGCCCAGATCTGTTTTTCACAGAGTTCAAAGTTGTTTCTTTCACCTTGCTTTCCTCCTCATTATCCCTTTTCCCCCATTTAAACCATTTCTATATTTAAGAATGAAACTAGGAGCTAGAACAAGTATTCCAAGAAAACTCTATTGATCTCTGCTTAGCAAGATGTGAAGAGGTATGCTGTATTAACCAAGCACAAAATGCAGAAGGGTGTGCTGTTTTGTGGTGTAAGCGTCCCTCATGTATCCCTGAACCTTCAAATCCTTATCTAGCCCATCAGGCAAAATTTGTTTGAATTGTATGTGGCATCCATTCAGTTACGATGGATTGCTGTGTGACCAGTTTGATCTTGTTCTATCACCTGACCTGAATGGGCCAGAATACATCTGAAATGGATCCTGAAAGGGCTTCCTATATCCCTCTCTTTGCTGTATGTGTAAGCAGAAAGTTTCATCTCTGTACACCTTAGTTCTTTTCCAACCAAAGGTTGATTTTTAAGAAGTTTTCTTTTTTTGCCTCTTCCTTACACATTTAATTCTGATGAAAGGTACCTTTACTGAACTTTTTTCTGCGTAGTGTTGGGTTTGAAACACTGTTCACATGTAATTTATGTAGGTTTATGCCAGACTCCGTTTGGTTGCTCAACTGGAGGTAGCACATTACTGTCCTTGCTGTATTTTCATTGTACAGTGAGACTCCAGACTTAGCGGCCGTAGCTTCTAGGAGCTGTTCAAATGTATACAGAAGACAGACCTGCTTGAGTAATTTACAAATGAAGTGTAAGACAGAATGACAGATGATCCAGACAGACTGCCAAGAGTAAGAAACAGTGAAATACTACAATGAGAGTGTTAGGCAGTGGTCACAGAGCTGCATGTTTTGCCCTGTAATTATGAGCTGCAACAGCAGGGAGAAAGGCAAGAGAGGAGCTAAGAGGTTCTTTGTTTTTTGCTTTAGCGCAAAAGTACAAAGACCTTTGGGTGTAAACTGACTTCTACACTTTCGTCTCTGGTCAACTGTTTTTTTCTTTGTTTTTGAAGTTATATTTCAGCAGAGATTTTCTTACTAAACTTCTGAGAATGTGTATTGGTGGGTCAATAATTTTCCCTTCTATCTTTTTCCCATGGTTAACTAACATTTGTGAAGGAGCATGAGATTCTCTTCCCCTCTCCTGCCTTTTTTTTTTTTTTTAAATAGAGGGTCACCTTCAAAATTGTTGGTGTCCTTTCTATACCCAGACAGGTTGGAACTATATTTTTAATAATGTTAGCACAGTTTGCGTTTGGTTGCATTTTGCATTGAGATGGGAAGGGAAAAAGCATTCCCCGTGACTGTGATGAGAAACAGCTGAAATGCTATAAATGTTGATCACTGTAGGCAAAACAGTAAATCAGGAACGGGCAAGGCAAGCATTTTATTTGTTTAAACTGTCCCATGGCTTTTTCTTGTTTATTTTTCTAGTTAACTGGGTTGACAAAGACAGGGAATAAATAGTATGTATTTTGTGGATGTTTTACAACATTGCATCTCCAAGCATATAAATAAAACAAAGTTCTTCAGCTCTTTAGTGTTTTCTTTCCTATATTCCGTTCTTATATTCAGCATCCTGTCCAGTGAGGTTCTGATTCTGTGTCACCGACATCAACAGAGGTGTCCCCCGACACTCCAACAGGCTTGGTAACAGACTTTTAAGAGACTGAGCTTTCTAGATCACCTAGCTTTCTAACTAGGTTTCTTTATGCTTATAGAAGTAGGATGCTCCTAAATGGATGGAAAATGGTGCTTCTCCTCCCACAATTCCTCTAAGCGGGCACTGTGACCATAAGTGAGTGTGTCCTCACCTCAGTTTCACCACACAGAAAATAAGAGTGGTCCACCTCAGAGGGCTGAGGGGATGATACTTAAGTTTTCAATGATCACTGAAAAACAGCATAGTAAGAGAATGAATATTTAAGTAGTTTTTTTATAGTCCCTAAGTTTATGCAGTTAGTATGAATATTTTTCATGCTGTTTCTCATAATAAATAACTTTGTAATCCTAATTTCCTGCACAAAATTGACCAGCAGCCCCTTATTTATTATTGCCCCTTACATTTTAATTATTTCAGGCTTTTTCAGGAGTGCCAGCTAACTATCATAGTGAGAGATACCAGCTTGAGTCTACATGAGCACATTTTTTAGTCTGAGCTGGGGTTTCTCATGAGGCAACTCTCCTGTTGATCTTCATTAACTGGGCTTTCATTCACATCACAGATCAGTTCGTGAACTGGATTCCTTTCAGATGAAATTAATCCAGTAGTGTGCCTGGTATGCTCCAACTGCTAATGGGCATTCAGACCATGGCACCCGATCAGAACCTCAGCACCAACTGTGCAGGTCTGCTCCTATTGGAACGCCCTTGTTGGCAGAAACATAGCAACTATTGTTTTAAACAAACAAACAAAAAACCCTTGGTTTTCTTCTATACCTTTGTTTGCTAAATTAAGGTAATAGAAACTTTAAGAATTATCAGTGCAGGCTAGACACATACACAGCAATTCGTTTGTCGTGCTACCAATTAGATGTTGGGTTTAGATGCCTCCAGCAGTAAGACAGAAGTGATGGCTGGTATAGCTGGTATTGTGCTATGTACGTTCTTAAATCGAACGCAGAAAAGCTCCTTGGAGTTCACTGTATATGTTATCTACTCATTTATTGTTTGAATTCATAAAAAATAATAAATTAATAATTAAAAAAAATAAACGCCAAATGCTTATTTCAGGGCAGCCTGCTAGGATCTTTTCTTCATGCGTTCATAATTAGCATTATTTTTATCATTCCTAAGCCAAAATGCAAGACTGCTGCTTGGAAATATAGGAATTGCTTTAAATCCTCTACAAACTTGCTCTTCCTTTTTTTTTTTTCACTGCCAAATATGATGCAAAAAAGAAAAAAATAAACTATTGAGGAATGTTGCATAAAACAGTGTCCAGCATGGCAATCAAAAGTAGCTTCTCAGAGAACAGACTGATGTCTCTACAGAACGCTCCCTAGAATGGGGGCAAAACTAATAGGTCTATTCATATAATGTGCGTTTGGCCAGCTGGTTTGAAAGAGCACTTCCAGTGTGTCAGGAAGCTGATATGGCATCTGGAACTGGAGTGCTTCAGATATGGAGCGTTCAAAAAAGCTGTCGCGGGCAATATAGTAAAATAGCAGAGGTCCTGTGAAAAAAATGTAAAGTGTGGATTTTTCTTTTAGCTCAATCATTGGGTGTGAAATTGAATTGAGAAGTCTCCAAAGTATATTAAATCACCCCCTTGGCATTGCCACAGGAACAGTTTATTTCATCTTGAAGGCGCCTTTGGTTTCCAGATCAGTGGAGCTAAGCAGGAGGAATGTGCGTCACTTTGAGGTAAACAGGGATGTGAGCTGGTTAAAAACAGAAAAGGCAACGCAGCAAAATTCTGCGGCCCTGACATTTGTCAGCCACTTCTGAAATGTGAATGCTGTTTCCATTAAGCTTTGGGGCAGATATTATCTCTGTACCTTTAGTTGCGCTGATGAATTGGAAGCAGAACAAATTTATTTAGTTCAGTTGATTTTCAAGAGGCAAGTCTGTCTTGTTTTGTTCACCAGGAGGTTTGCGGTGCTATTGCAGTGCTACCATTCCTTGCTGGGCTGTCCTTACGCAGGAGGACTGGTGGTGAGGGATTCTTTTACTACCTCAGTCCCCGTGTGAGGTGAAACTATCAAGCTTCATCCAGCTTTACGTTTCCTACCTATTTTTTTTTCAACACCATCTTTTGTGATGAGTGATGAATTACAAATGTCTATACCACGACATTGAGAAAATATAACAGATATTACACAAAGTCTCTTTCTGGAGCAAGACACTGAATCTGTAAATAGTAAACCTTTTATCTACTATTTTTGGTGTTAGAATGATTCTGGTGTATAACGAAGGCAAAACCCTGAGTGCAGCCTTCAGGATCAACAAGATCTATGTAGATACCTCCAAAACAGCACTAGTGTAAGTCTAGCACAGCAGCGTGAGCCACAGATCACGGCTGCACGCAGACATGCTTTGTGACTAAGTGTTAGAGTTGGTTCACTGCAAAACACAGAGCAATAATGTCACTCGTTATCAAGTCTGGAACACAACATGTGTATTCTTTCTAATCGTGTAGGAAGACTTCAAGGTATTAAGAAACCCTTTAACATTAATAGGATTGCAATAGTACAAGCAAATCAGTTCCGATTTAACCAGAGAGAGCAAGATTTAAAGTTGTTGTTGGTGGTTTTTGTTCATTCTTTTTGTTTGTTTTTAAACTTGTACCGTTTCCTTTCATCTTTAGCTCACAATTTACCTGACCTCCTTAACAGAAAGCCAACCATAGAACAAGCTGCGTGAACCGGGGCGGGAAACTCGTGTTGGTTTGTTGATGTACTGAGACAATTGTGCAATTTTGAAAGATTTGAGAGCCGAGTTTAAAATAAGTGAAAATAAATAAATGAAATAAAATAAAAAGGCACAAAGAAACCCAAGCTGTTTTTACGCCTGTCTGAATGCTGTAATCTAAATGCAGTTTTCTATTGAAGAAGAGACGAGCAGAACTTTGTACTGAGTTCCAAGGTGAGAAATACAGTAAGACAGTACGGTAACCAGGCAGTCATTGCAAAGTACTTTGTAATTTTGGTTACCTGGTAAAATATCCGATCTTCTTTGTTTTTTTTTTTTTCTTTTCCCCCCCTGTCAAAGTTTCTCACATGTAGAAATCTAAAATGTACCCTGTTGAGTGACAGCTGGAAGGGCACATTTCAGTACTGTATTTTTTTTGTGGCCGTTTCTGCCTACTGGATCATATGAGGGAACCCCCTTGATAACAGCAGAAACCTTCTGCAAGATCAACAATCAGACAGCAGTATCCACTCTGAATGCTGTATGTGAATAGTACCCCGTCCCATTGGTAAGGAGGAGGAGCAAGACCTCACGCTCTTGGTTACAACTACCTTCGGTGAAAGGTAAAATTAAAGGAGAGGATGTGGAGACCTACGCCTTAAGATGATCTCTGAATGATTAACTAATATTTTAGTCTCCTGCCATTTCTTAAAGGCATGAGGATGAGACCATGGGAGCTCTTTATTGATCATTGTAATTGGTTTAAAATATTTCCTCCCTTTTCTGCACTCCTGGAATTTAACTGATCTAAAGAATCAATAGTACTTTTTCATACTTATTTCCCAAGCTGCCTGGCAAGTTTTATTTTTTTTTAAACCAGAAAATGTGATAATTTTGATTAGGCTGTTGTTTACACTGACTACTTTCATTTAACAAATTTACACGTCACTTGAGTTACATCAAACTGCTTGTTTGCCTTCTGTGGCTCATGAAATAGTTGTTAAAAGCTCCTGAGGTGAACTGAATTCTTTAAAGTTCTGTTTAGAGACACTTTTAGAAATGAGCCCCCTATTTATGGGCTTTTGGAATTAAAGAAGTGCACATTGCTGTCCTGTAATCTTTTTTCCCTATCCTTTTCCTGAAAGTAATTAGCCTTTTTAATACTTCTGGGACAGTATTACTGGTCTAATGCTAAATAACCTCCTGAATTTGAGCCTAAATCCTCCAATAGGCGGTCTCTGTTTCACACCAACACCGTTGGTTATTTTAATGCAGATAATTCCCATCCCTTCACAATATTTTCTGATTTCCTTATACTTAGATATAGCTGGAGACACACTATACCTTTAGTCTTTGTATCCCAAGCAGAGATCACCCACCTTTGTCTCCCACAATAGGCTTGCCACTTTTCTGGTCATCCTTGCAGTCCCTTTCTGTTGCTCTTCTAGCCTGCCTCTATCTTCCTTGATCCTGGGTGATGAGCCATACACATCCAGACTAGCTCATTACAGTACCATTTAAGTGGCATTGACATATAGCAATCTTGAAATTACTTCCAGCTGGTATTTCCTAGCATCATATATATATATATATAATGTGTGTGTGTGTGTGCCACTTCAGTGACTCTTCTGTCCCTCTAGGATTAAGCAGCCTGCTCATCTTCATTGCTGTAAACTGGGAATTGATCTGTTCGTAGGATGGTTTTGTTACTAGACTCTTAAGAGTACAGCCTCTGTATGTTCTATCAAATTTCATCCTTCATCCTGTGCTCCATGAGAGATCTGTGGTGTTACAACCAACGTGGCTGTGTCGAAACAGAAGACATTGGACTCCGAGACCTGAGTTTATTTCTTCTAGGAAAATTGATACCAAGTACAGAACTCATTTCTGGAAAAACATATTTCGTAATTGTAAATTATGTCTTGGTTGTTGTATACAATTAGTTACTTGGATTCTCTTTTTTATAAATGAACAGCAAAAATGGGAATTGCAACCATGTTTGTTTGCCTACAAAACTCCAGGAAAAAAGGATTAGACTAAAGTTTTAAATCACAGCCTAAATCAATCACATCTCCTAAATCAAATGTGTAACAAGGGTGATAATGAACGTAAACATACTGAATAATAAAATGTAATTTGTGTTCTGAGTTCTAGGGCTCTAATCCAAAGCTCACTGATGTCTGTGGAAAGACTTCCATTGATTTGAATTAGGCCTTGGCTTTTGTCCTGAATGAGCACAATACCAGTGGAGCTATTCATGAAGGAAATGTTCGGAAATAAATCATAGGAACACAGAACTGGAAGGAGCTTGCTGTGGCAGAACCCCATTCACTTGCTAATTCAGGCAGTCGTATTTTGCAGTGCTTGTTGTGTGGATACTTTGTCATAGGCCCTTACATGACCCGACCAAATTCAGTCTTTAAAAAATCTTTTGCTGCTGCTACTGTAATTGGAAGGTTGTTTCTGAATCATTACTCTGATGTTTTAAACCTGTTTCTAACTTCTAGCCTAAGCCTATTCACGCCAATTGTTTCTGCTTGTTTTGTGCCGATATAGTCTTCCAGTTTAAATAGCTTTTTCTTTACTCTCTGTACCGTTCTGGTAAATTACTGCTGACAGTCATGTCTCCTCTCAGGCTTTGCTTTGCTAAATAAGCCAAGCATTTTAATTTCCTATTCAGTAAGTTGTTCATTCCTTTTATCTTAGCAGCCTTTATCTAAACCTATTCCCATTTGGCTTAATCTTTCTGGGATACAGGCAACAAAACCTGTAGTTTTAATGCAGTGTAATGGTGCTTTATATATGGTTGTTAATACTTTCCTTGCTATACTGGAAATTCTTTTCCAGATGCATCCAGTATTTTGTTTGCCTCCTTATGGCTGCATTTCACTGATTGCTTCTATTGTGTGACTTGCAGGATCTTGGTTCCCCAGGCAAGCTCCCATTTAGTAGCAGAAATAGTTTTTAGTCCACGGGTGCACAGCTTTGCCCTTGTACTCTGAGACTTGGAGCTTGTGTTTACTGCAGCGCTCGTTTCTTCCTTGGATGGTGCTCTGTTTGTCCTCCGCGTTGGCTGTCGTAAATGATAACAATCAAGCTTGGGTAATCAGCAGCTGTAATTACAGTGTTCCTATTTTGTGCTGATTTTGTTAATTAAAAAAAAAAAAAAGCCTAGAAGCTCTAGGGGTGGTGAATGATGGGACATGGGAGCTGAGGTGAGGTGGCAGGTAGGATCTGGGAAAAGGCATCCAGCGCTGGGTGAAGGAATAGCTAGGTGAGGAGGGGGCACAGAGTCCATAGGAGAGTCAGTGAGAAGTGCAGTGTTGGTCACATGTACGCTACTCAAATTTGTTGGAGTTGGAGCATTAATTAGGTCCCACAGAGATATACTTAGGATGGATGAAGACATGCCAGGGTCCAGGAAACAACTGCACAACTCTCACGACTTTCTGCATTTTGACTTACTTTCTGCTTTAAGGGCAGCGACACTGCTGCTTAAACTTGGATGTTCCTGTATTTTTTTCGGAAGTTTTACAAAGCGTTCTGAAAGTTTAGAGACTTACTTCTTAACAGCATTTTAAAAATCCTGAATCCTAAAAGTGTTTTAAAAGTCCTGAATTGAGATGATTATGAGTCTTGAATTACTTATCCACAAAATTTGAAAGGGAGAGAATTTTCTTAGGTCTTCAAAATCCGTATGATACATTTTCTTATAGATCAGAATGGCTCTGAAAGACTTTTATCCAGATAAGTACATTCAGCAGATATTAGAAGTCACAGGCCATAGCAATTAAGGCATAAGGCATTTCCTGGGAATTAATATCAAGCTGGGAGGAGTTGGGATGGCTCAAGATGCAGCTGAGGGCCATTAACTGCAGCTGATGATTAATGACCTTGGCTGAGGTCATTATTATTATCAGCTGAAAATGTAGAAAAACTCAGGTGTATGAATTTTTTTAATGGGATAGGCAGCTGGTGCAGTAGATGTGTCCGCACTGTGGGTGGACTGCCTGGTATTAATATCGAATACAGGGCTTGGTTCCCCTCCTCCCCCCGGCATTTTAGGAGTGTTAATCAAAACTGCATCTCTAAAGCTGTGCCAGTATCGAATTGAAAAGCAAGCAGAATAAAGTCCGCAGCACTGTAATGTTCTCCCAGTATTACATTTGGTGTCCACTACCTAATCAGCTTTATTTAGAGGTACTCCCATCTGTCCCTTTTGGTGCCTAATGAGAGCGCGTCTCGTTATCGTTCAGAACCATGCCCAGAACTTTCATTGTGTTCACTGCTCTTGGACCTATATTTGAAATCACAGCCTTTCTTGTTTTGCATTACGGCCCTAAGCAAGGTCTGGGTTCCATGCTGTTATATATGCTGTGCAAAAAGAGGGCGGACGCGTGAGACTAGCCAATGCAGGAAAACACTGCTGTGTTGACACAGGGAGAATCTTTTTCATAATAAATAGTTAGTTCCAGCAGATAGTTACATCCCAAATCCATGCATGCTTTGTTCCACAGTCGATGAAGTATTTTTTTATAAGATGAATAATTTCATTGTTGACTTCTGGGGAAACAGAGAGCTACTCCAGGGGGCTAGGAAATGTTCACCTCGCTGCTTACTTTTAGCCAGTGTGTGACTTCTGTTGTAATATATTCATTGTCTCACGTGTATATAAAAATAAAAATAATTCTGTTTACTTCAAGGTGCTTTAAAAAAAAAAACATAACACCACAACACTACTGAAATAGCTAATACAGGAAACTTTAAGATGTAAGCTCTAATTAGCTACTCGCTATTATCAGTTACATAGATTATACAGAGCCCTGCATGTTTCTAAGTCCTACTTTACACGTACACTGGTCCCCTGTCCCGTTCTCTCTCCCCAGCCCTTCTCCCCCGGTTGTTGAGAAGGTTGTATGATCAAAATTGGAAGCATGGCAGGGCTAAGATGACTGCTGCATTTGGCTGACCTTTATACAAATGCCACTTGAGGTAGACCTCCACTCAGGAAAATTGAATTGTGCGAATATGTAGGAAAAAAAAGTCTAAAAAAGCCACATCAAACAAAGGTGTGAAATGTTGACAATTTGAATGCTAGGTGGTATAACTAGACCTGCTTGTGCAAACCTATCAACTTCCTGCTGTTTGTGGGATTACTGTGTGCCTTTATTCACCCTCAACCAAACCACTGAGCTCTCTTCTCTTTTTTTCCTCTGAAGTATCCCCTGTGGTGAGAGGAAGAGGTGAGTGAGGTCAGGCGAAATGAAATGAAAATCATGAAAGCTTAACAGACCACAGGGAGGTTCTTTTGAAAGGATGCCAGAGATGGAATATCAGTTATGGGGAAGAAGACCACAGAGCTGGCAGTGAATGAAAGGAGATCTGGTACATGCGCATTAGTGTTTCATATTCCTTGCTGTGCAACTGGTCTGTTTTCCCAGTTAATGCTTTAACAAGCATATCGTGCTGACAGTAGGGACTCCCACAGCTCTGCTGGTGTCCCCTGATGCTGCTTCACGGTTCTTCAGGGTACATTTTTCAAAGAAGCTCTGTACTCCTTGTCCTGCTTGGAAGATCAACAGATGAGAACTGAAGTATTGATCAGATTACATAAATTGAGTTTTCTATTTCATCTTCTGCAGCCTCTACCAGTTAGCCACTCTGAGATAAGAAATTGTTTTCCTCCATGAGAACAAAAGAAGTTACATAAATATGCAAGAAAGTGCTTACTTGCAGATGTATCAAAGCAAACATGAGGTTATTCTCCACCTGACATAATAGCCCTCAGTGTATGAAACAGTGTGGCCAATCATTTCAAACAGGTGTTTTTTTTCAGGATAAAGTACTCTTAAAAGAAAGGGTTTTCTTCTGGTTCATTCTCCATCTTCTAAGACTTCAGGTCTTGGTTGCAGTAGTTAAAATGCTAGGACTTCATGTGGTGCTCACTGGATGGCAGTCTAAAATCTGAGTAAACACAAAGGTGAGACTGCACGGTAACTGCTACCTTTCAGTGTTAACATTTTGTGAATCTGTGCTTGTGCGAATGAAGAGACCTGTGCAGGTATCAGAACTGATTTAAGGACTTCAGTTTCATTTGATGATGTGCAACTACTCTGTGTGCCGATAGTTTGCATAGAAATTACAGAGAGAGTCTGATCCTCCAGGGGTGCTAACTTGCCTTGAATTTTTGCTGATTTCTAGATCCATGGATCTGGTACGTTTCAGACCTCTCTTACACAATGTTAAAATATCCATATTTGCGTCATGTGCTTTTGAACGTGCCGTTTTATAGCTAAACATTTTTAAGCCTGAAGTTTGTCTTTAGAACAGGGCACCGTTTTCAGTTATCTAATTATTTTTCCTCCTGCTACAGTGACTCTCAAGGAATAGGTGTATATCTGCCTTAAGTATTTAAATGACAAAACATCCAGGAAAACATAATATGCAATGCAAAATGAGCTGCTGTGCTGATCTGAATGTAACCCTCAGTTACAGCGGGCCTGACTTTGTCTGCTGACTGTTACCATTCAGCACAATGTTTGCTTTTGTACAGATGAGATCAGTTGTCTGGTATTTTCAGTTATATGCCCTTCTGAACTTCGTTTCATAAGTCGCCATGCTATCACAATTTTGTTCAACTTTTATGAGAAGTTTAATAGCTGGTGGGTTCTCAATTTGAAGAGTCCTTCCCCCGGATATTTTCCAGAGTTCAGCACTTTCAGACCAGTGCTTGCCATAGCTTCTTTTCACTGAGCCCTTATTCATCAGCAGACAGCCACCCCCAAAGACCATATGCTGAAACCTACTGGTTAAACAGTTGCCATCGAGTTTCAGATCACGTTTTAACACGGACTGATGTGACGGAACACAATGTTAACCTTCAGCACTATTTCTTTTTCCTTTGCAGGAAAAATTTGAAGGCTTGTTCCGTTCCTATGATGACTGTGTGACATTCCAGCTGTTTAAAAGCTTCAGACGCGTGCGGATAAATTTCAGTAGTCCCAAATCAGCTGCTCGTGCCAGAATAGAGCTGCATGAAACACAGTTCAGAGGGAAGAAGTTAAAGTTGTATTTTGCACAGGTAATGAAATCTAGTATCTACTTCTGTGTTGGTGCATAGCTTTTATAGAAATATTGTACAATAAAGCTGAATAAAAGCAATAAAAGTTTCTCCCTTGCCCAATATTTCTGCTGAAAGATTACTCAGACATCCTTATGTTGCCTGAGCTGTACCTGCCCAATGGGTCTACAGTTAATTTAAAGGACCACTTGGGACCCAGATTGCTTATTCAATGTACAAGTTACATAGCTTAGAACTGATTTACAACATTTGGTATTTTCTGTGGGTAACTCTCTAGCCATAAAAAAGTGGTAATGTAAAGTATGTAAGTTCATAAAAGAAGTAGGGCTGAATTGTCTGACTGCAGCCCTGAGCCACAGTTAGGCTTTCTCCTGCCTTTTTTTTTTTCCTAACTAACTAAAAAAAAAAAAAGTTTACTTACTTTCAAGTAAAAGGGAGCAGGTAGAGGGGAGAAGAATGTCCCCAGCCTGGGGGGAGATAAACGATTATGTCCATCTATTGGAAGTAGAAGATGAAGGTTCGATTCTTCTTGACCAAGGGAGAGGGAATCCAGATCTCCCAGCCAAGAATCAGAAAGGTGGGGGAGGTTGAGAATCCTGACCACCACCTCTTGTAAACATATTTCAATAAATAGCCATGGCCACTGTAGCTTGTGGGATACTCGCTAGTGCCTATAAGTAATAGAAGTGTGCTTTGAGCTGCCAGATTAGTCCTCTAGAGGTTTTAGGTTAAGGACAGGCTCGTTTGAAGATCTTAATCAAAACTAAGGGGCAGTTAAATTTTGAATCTCTACAGCTGGGGCAGGATAGGAGCTGTTTTGAGCCTAGGCAGAAGCAGAACCTTCTCAGGAAGATGGGGAACTAGAGTGGTGAAAAACCCAATATGCTTAATGGGTTAGATGAGTTCAGAAGATCTTACAGTTGAATTTAGGTGTTGAAAATCTACCTCAATCCCATTTTAAATGCCTTAATCTCCTAGATCTGGCTCAGAATTTTTTCTGAAAAGATTCAAAACATGCTGGTAAGCAGACTGGAGAGTCTTTTCACTCTAACTGAACAATCAAGAGGTTAACAGGAAATTTGAGATAACCCAAGAAAAAGAAAAATGTGCATAATAATGATTACTCTCTATATCTAAGCTGATTTCCTGCAAAGCCATTTAGGTATCTGTACTATGTTCCCCAGTGCATGCAATCTTAAAAGACCTTATTAGTTGTGTTCAGGGAATGAATATGTGGAAGCAGCACAGTGTCTGGAGCGGTGTGTGTTTATATGGACCCGAGGCAGAATGAATCAGCACTTCCAGAACTAAAATTCTGGGGAACATTGAAGTGGAGAGACCCAAACCGGGTTTTTGCAGAATCCATTCAGGAATAACAGGGTGTTTATCTTGAACTTGCTGTCATGTGAATGCACTTCATTGCTTCTGGGCCTGCGTTGGTTATAAACTTGCTCAGGTATGGCTGTAGCGGTGTCATAATTTGTTTATGCTGAGGCTTCTTTAATAGCCCAAAAAAAAAAAAAAAACCAAAAATTAAACTAGATAATTTAATATAGAAATAAAACAAGTATAATTAGTTGCAAATGACTAAGGAACATGATAGATTGCTTTATCACTTCAACTAGAGAAACCAAATCTTCAGAAAAGTTTCTGAAGTTACTGGTAAGGCCTTGGTGCAGCAATTAGTGCTTTCTAATCTAATGTCTGCTTTTACTTAGGACCTTAAACCAGTATATCACGACAACATGTTTTTAGCCTCAGAAATCTCTGAACTTGCAGCTGTGGATACCAAGGCTTTGCATTTATTCTCAGAGAACATATACAATAGGCACAAACCTTGTACCTTTGCTCATATAACAGCCCCCCACGGTGTATTTACTGTAGAGGAACCATCTGTAAGATTGAGAGGAAATTCATCTGCAGGCCTTGTCTGCTGAGACTGATGCTGAAACCCTGCCTGGGTGGCATTTGGTATTACAGTGTATGATTTGAGTAATCATTCCATTTCCCCGTCCTAAACTAAACAGTGTATTTGTTATGCTTTAAAGATTCAGACCTCTGAGACAGATGGAGACAAGCTTCATTTGGCTCCACCACAGCCTGCAAAACAGTTTCTCATCTCGCCTCCAGCCTCCCCACCTGTAGGGTGGCAGCCAATAGATGATGCAACACCTGTCATCAACTACGACCTCCTTTATGCAGTTTCTAAGCTAGGACCAGGTAAGCCTGTGGTCCTTGTGTGAAAATATGTTGGAAAAAGCAAATGAGAAATAGCAGGGTAGAGAATAACTAGAGGAAGTTGGTGTAAAGCCTGTAAGTTGGATTACAGCTTTGGATTTAAGTTGATGCAGACCAACTGATTCTTTGCTTAAAAATGAGCTTTACTTTAGGTACATACATAATTATATCTTATCTGCAGCTTGTACATGTTGTTTGAGTAGCAGATCAAAGCTTGTTTACACAATTTGTTCTCGTGCTTGTTCTTATGTTTAGATGAGACAACTGATGGTTTATGCAGGGACTGACAAATGCTTGTCCGTGAACTTGAAGAGCATTTGCTTTAAATCACACCTGCTTGGTACGGCATTCCAAGATGCAGAATATTTCATCAATGTTTAAGCATCACTGCATCTCCAGCAGAGTGGAGAATCTCTCATGCTAACAAATTTGTTGAGAGAGGACTACCATTCCCCAGTCCTAGCAGGATTGCTCTGTTGGGACTGCTCATTTTCTGTTGAAAACTGTATGCAGAAGGAATGGAATAAGTTGTAGCATCTGTCAAAGTAGAACAGATATCAATCATAATGCAGACAGATTTTCTCCTGTCCTCAGCTGACGTCAAGAATTGAAGCTAGCTGGGATTTTTGAAACAGTGCTTTCCCTTAGAAAATTTTTATCTGATGAAACCAAAACTTTTCATAGGAGAGGATTACTTTTCATTTACTTAAGTCGTCTTTACAAATAGTTTTCATTGAGTGCTGCTAAAGCATCCCTTTTAAAATTTTCAAAATGGAAACTTCCAGTTTCAGGACGGAGTTAGAAATTAGTCTAATTTACATTCACAACCTGTAAGGAAAACTTGGCATGTTAAATTATCTGGGGGGGGGGGGCGTGTCAGCTCATGAAAATGTGTCGGAGTTTATTTTTGAAATTCTGGTGAGATATGAGAATTGTTTTCTCCCCAGCTGTATTGAAGATGCCTCTTTCTTGTTCTGAGAGTAGGTGCCAGTTGCAGACACCTCATCACTGGGGCATTTGTGCGACTGCACTGGCCAACAGTGACCCAGAGCTGAAGTGCATGGGGTGCAGGAAGATGCATCCTGATTCAGTAGGTTTGCAGGATCATCTTGTATCTTTTTCTCATGGCATCTCTCACAGAGGGGGGGGGAAATATGGGATTCCTGTATTTTATTTCCCTTCAGCAGGAAAGCCCATAGAAAAGGGCTGTCAGGTCTAACTCTTTGTGCTATATTGCAGATTATTACTTCCAGAATTGATGCTTTGCTTCTAAACTGCTGAATAAAAGGAAAACAAAAAACTCCTTTTTTTCCTTTGATGCAGCAGTGTTATAAATGGAAACATGTAAACAAATTCCCTAGCTAGCTGGGTAATAAATCAATTCCTGTTCTAGAGCAGTGGAATGTGAAATATCACTCATTGTTCCACACTCTGGGACAGCTTTGCGTGAAGGTCATATTCACCCTTATTTAAGGAGCCTGCAGGGAACAATATGAAAAGTCATTGTGTGCTCTCTTCTTTCTATTTTTAGCACTTGTTAGAGAGATCAATTTTAGTTAACTGCAGTGGCGGTTTTAAAATAGTGTTGAGTTCTCAGTTGCACATTTACTATGTTTAGCATTTCATTGAAAAACAAATCCCACCAAAACTCATTTCTCTGTATCACATCAGTAAAACATGCTGCTGTACATTAAATAACATGGTTAGCCTTAGATAAGTTAATTTTTTTCATTCAAAAAACAATAAAAAAAAAAAACCTATGTCTTACCTATCAAAAAAATTGCTCATTGGCAGATTTTTTTACACAAGTCAGAATGTTAGAGCCTGAGTTCTGTGTCTTTAACTTGTGAGGAATTTTTGCTATGTTAAATACACTGATTTGGTAAAATTAATATCTGAGGACCAGGATAACTCAATTAAGCATGTAAATAGTGAACAGGGTTTTTTTTTGTTTTTGTTTTATGTGCCCTCAGTACAAGGTGAGTTTTACTCACCTGCTTTGCTGGGAACGTAAGACACACTACTTGGACACAGACCCATACATCCTTACCTATTCCATGAATACAGGTCATCTCCTTTCACAGCACCCTGCCACAACCAGCATAGCCATGAAACTGGTGACTCAAACTATCCCTAGGTCCAAAGTCTGAGAGACTCACTCCAGAGTAAAATGAATAGGCAAAAAATTAGTTAACAGATTTGCTGTTTGTTATTTTCCTAGCTCTGTCTGGGCACAGGTGTTTCTCTGCAGCCTTGTGTCTGCAGCAACGACTGTCTAGCATCTCAAAGGCCTAATGGAAAAGATTTCGTTTTCCTGTGCACAAAGGAAGCTGGATTTTGGACCTCCTGCATTAAATTGAGTTCACTGAGGGTGCATTTCATTCTTAGGGAGGATCCTGGCATGTTTATTTAGTTTCTGGTTGATTGATGTAGATTTTCACTTTCTGCAGATGGAGAGATTGAGCTTTGAATGAGATCTGAATGGAATGCAGTAGCTTAGTCACTGAGCCAGGAATCTTGACTGTGCCTGGTTCTGACCACTAGCCTACAATTTTTTCAGTTTGTTGCAAATAAAGACGTGTGATCATTAATCTCTCTGATGAAAAACACTTCCACTGTCGAGAGAACTTCCAGTAGGTTAACACTGATAATGATGCAAAGACATTGCACTGAACTGCGGTGGCAGTTTGGCTGTTTGCCTTTCAGGCCCACGGTGTGTCTACCTGGCCTGACTTTGACTTAGCTATTTCCTACACTTGCTACCTACCAAGCTGTTGTCTAATCCAGGCCCTCATGTGTCTTCTACATTTTACCAGGTCTTAGTTACATCCTACTGAGGAATACGGGAAATAATTTTATATGAGAAATATTTGCAAGAGGGGAAAACAATCTTTAGGTCTATGCGAGGAGCAACTCTACAGTATACAGAGAAAAAGTGTCTATGTTTGCTCTGCCATTTGTTAGCGCAGCGGTTTACAAACCATCTTCCAGGCACTACAGTAAGTCCTTTCTTTTGTGGGGAAAAAAGGAGGGGTCCTACCCCCCTCCCTGCCCACTCCCGACATGCATATTTCTTCCTTCCTTTCCCTATTGCTGCTTTTTGGATTCTTTCAAACCCGTTACCCCAAATTCTCCACAACCTCTAGCGGCAGTTCCTCCGTACAGCTCAATCTTCTTATCTCAAACTATAGCAAAGTGGGTCTTCAGTTGTGTGCCTTCCTCCCCAGACCTGGCGTGTCCCCTTTACACGGACTCCCCTGCACTCCCTCCCTGTCTGCCTTGCCCCAGCATCCCCGTGCAGCGGGTGCCACCCTGGCCTCCCCTTGCCACTCACAACCCCTGCCTGCTGCTCGCCCAGCAGATGCCCAGGGCCTGAGCACTTGACTGCTCCATGCGCTCCCTTGTGCCGTTTTGCCCTCTCTTGCCACTCGCTTTCAGTCTCAGGCCCTATCTGAAAAACAGCACAGGCCAGGCACCACATCCAGTTGCCCTTACAAACAAGCTGGTACCAGGCTTGGTTCTTTCCACATTTCCCAGTCCTCCATTGGCATTCCAGTACACTTTGCACCTCCTAAATGCCCTCAAGCTACACTCCAGGTCATGTAAAACACACGTGTTAACGCTATGAAAGCATCATTCTGGACACGTTCTGAAGTGCTACAGATGATGGCTCCTGCCACTGCTCTGCCCTGGGTTTGCACAAGGAAAGGGAAAATGGGGAAGAGCAGGAAGCCCTGCCCAGCAAATGCCACACACAGGGATTTCAACCGTGTCTTGAACTGCAGGTTTTCTGTGCCCAGGTGTTTTCAAAGTCTCATGTTTCTTCTCACTGATGCAAAGGAAATACTGAATATTTCCTATAACTTCCAGTGAGGATTAAAAAGTGGCAAGGCAGGCAGATAGGTGATAGATAAAATTTTCCAGCTGTGTCCTTCCTCTCCCCTCTGTTTGGTGGCTCCTGCTGCCCTTCCCTCCCCTTGCCAGGGGCAGTGTACATGAGAGCTGCTGTGCTGAGGACGTAGAAAGTGCTCCCTCTGTCAGGAGAGAGGGATGTTCTTCTGTAACATCAGTAACAGACTCCCAGAGAGCAACTCCTCCACCGTGGGTACGGGTCCATGCAGGAGAGATGACATACGGGATGGGTTATTGCACCTCTTCTGGCATAAACGTGTACCCATGCAGAGGACCACCTGCTCTCTGCACCATATTATTTGTAAAGCACTTGGATGGAGGGACTACAAATGGAGCGTGTTTTTGTGATGCTAATGACATATTTAACATGGAGCGGGCAGCTCTGAACCCATTAACCTTTGATCATATGTCAGAATCAGGGATGAGCTAGCTGCACAATATCATTACCTTTTCTTCGTTATTAAGTATATGAACGTTGTCTTTGCTGGGCAAAAGAGCCTCATTAGACAAGAGACGCAGCATCAATGAAAGGTCGCAGTACTGATTCACAAAGGGACAGAAAATCACACGCCATTATTTTTAATTCTGAAATATCATAAGTTGCTTTTGTGCTGTTCTTGTGGTCATCTTTCTTGCATCACCTGAGGCTGCGGGTTTGCTTTTGGCTAATGTGGTGACAAAAGGTAGTAGTTAATGTAGACAAGAGGTAGTGCCAAATGACATAAAAGCAGGTAGGCTCATTGTTGAATGGTGAAACCTCCAATTCCTCTTTTTTCTTATGCCAAGCAAATAAATAGAGGAGCATCACTGCTATTTTCAATGGGTTTTAAGGAACATTTTCTGGCAACTCAATATGATGGATGTACCACACCTTAATTCTTCCCTGCATTATATATCCTGAAGGCAGAGTTCAGGTGTTAGAGTATATTTGATAAATTCAGTGATACTTTTCTGAATAAATTTATGTGAATTTTCATTATTATCTCTGCTTCTACAAATATTTAAACAACTTATTATGGGATGGAGGTAGCTAAAATACTGCTGGAGGAGAAGGAGACCTCTCCTCAAGAGTCCTTTGGCTTAACCTAGAAGAGTCCTCCAGGCAAGTGTGAGAAGCAGGAGTGGTGCGGGAATGTTGGGCCTGAGAAAGCAAAGGATGCATAATAAACAGAATCAGAGACAGCTGAATGAGATAATCAGGCAAAAGTTGGTGAGGCTTAACCCTCTTGCTTAACTCAGCTTGCCACCCTTAGCTTGCGACAACCTGTAACTCGTAAGCCTAAATTGACTGCCATGATCCAAACATTACTCTGCTGACTTAACTGCTATGGATTTAGCAAAAAAAAAAAAAAAGCAGGAGGGAAGGAGTGATCTGGCTGTATCTATTGAACGTTTATTTTGTATTTATTGCCTTAGTTCTGCAAACAACACATTTATTATCAAGGTACAGCTGTATAAAAGTCCCCTGTTTACTCTTGTCCTGTTTCTAGCTCAGCCATAAAAAGGTTTTCTGCATTTTGAGCCACAGTTCTGCAGGCATGAATAATTGTGAGTACAGAATTGAGTCTGCAGCTCATTTATGCTCAGAAATAACTGTATGCCTTAAAAACCCAATTTATGAGTGCATCGCATTTTGATTTGCAAAGTGACATTAATTGCTGCTGCAGTTACTTGTGCCTTGGCATCTGAATATTTTTCCTTGCGTCTGTACTTACTTCCACTGTTCTTTTTCAGTGGAAAGAGTCCTTCTGGGAAGGATTTGAACAGTAAAAGAATGTGGCATTTGAACTGGGATTATTACCTTTTAAGAGGGCAGTGAATCTGATTTACTTCATGGTGCTGGTGTACGAGGAAAGGGCCCGGCTTTGTGTGTGCACAGCACTGCAGAGCTGCTTGTAGCTGACAGTGACCAATGTAGCCTTCAGTGCTGGCTGGCAGCATTGACGTCAGCCCATAGCTGAGAAATTAGCTGAAGCCCGCAGGGAAAATAGGCAAAGAAAAACCATATAATTTCTCATTGCAGCACAACCAAGCTATTTCTCTTTTTATATTTTAGCCTATCAGCAAGACCTGTGATGCTTTGCTCAATTTGGATTCAGAGGAAAGGTTGCCAAAAATAGAGCAGTTAAATGTCAACATTAATGGTATCACAGCAGTAAAATATTTCTCACAGCAAGATGCCTGACTTATAGCTATTATTCAGTAGTTGCCTTCTATTTTTTAGGCAAAAATGCAGCATGTTCTCTAGTCTCGTAGTCCCAAGCCAGCCAGTCTTATTTGGACCCAGAATTTTTCAGCACAAATAGCATGTGATGGCAGTCCCAGAACTGCGTGTGCTAATGCAGGTCCAAACCTGCAACACTTTCCTAACATGCATTACTCTGCCACAGAGCTGTGAATAAATAAAAGTCCAAATTAATAACACGAGCAAACTACAAGTGCTTTGAGGTAAGGACTGCCATTTCACTTTTATTGTACAACACCTAGCACTTTCAGTTCCTGCCTGTGATGCAGGTATTTAGGAGCTGCTGTACCACAAGTACAGGTCAGCTAGTTATATTGGGACCTCGCCTTCCTTATCTCAGATTATTTTGCAGGCAATACACAGTGGCTTTAGAGCAGTCTTATGAAAAAAATCCAAGCTGTCAGGTATATGTGTGGTCATTGTAAGCCTGTCTGAACTTAAAGACAGCTTGTGGGTCTTGGAGATGAGAGAGATAACAAATAGTCCAATTTCTGATTTATAACAGCACATTACCTGGAATGGTTTCTAGTTTTTAGTCTGCTAATGGGTGTCTGTCTCTTCTGAAAGACCAATTCATCCTGTCAGAAAAGTCAGGACTTTTTTTCTTTACCGTCTTAATTCCTTGTAATTTAATAACCGATACCTACTTACATGCCGTGTACAATCCAACACATGTAGTGCCAGCTGACTGAATGCAGGCCTAAAAGTCCCATGTCTGATCCTCATTTTTCTTTGTTTGCTTGTGTACTCCTGCAGGTAACCTCACTGTGTCTGTTTCCACTTAAGACATATTCATCTTCCTTACTTGAGTACTGGGTAGAGACTCTAAGAAGGAATGTAGATAGTTTGAAAATCCAGTGTACTGTTTAAGCATTTAGCTTGCTAGTGAGCATTTACAGACTGTAGTCTAATCTTATCTGTAGAGAGAAAATTTGTTAGAGCCCTAGGTAAAGAGCCTTGAATCTCTAAATCCATCTGGAGCTGAGATTTATTTATTTATTTATGGAGATCCCTAAATAGACAGTTACATTGGACCAAGTTTTCATGTTTCTGTCTGGAGATGACAAGCTGCAGAATCTAATGGACCTTCCAAAGTTACTTCAGCTGTTCTAGATTGAAAGGAAAAAAAATAGCCCCACCCCAGGAGGTATGACATATGATTTCAGGCCAAATATTTGATGTTCAGTTCTAGTCCCTCTTCTCAGCCATGAACTTTTGTGTTCTCCCGCCTCTTCATACATTTCTTTCTAGTGCTGTTGGTTACTAGTACTGGTGCAAAACACCATTATAGACACCAATGGTTTTTCGCTTCTGACTGGTTTCCACTGGGCTCCTTTCTGCTGCGGTACTCTCAGTCTGTTGCTAGCCTTTATTATGCCTTTCAGACCAACGACCAGTGCCTGAGGGCAGGATCCCCAGAATCTGTTGTGATAGTAGGTACAATCTAGCCACGCTTGCCCTCACCTGTAGGTAGGAGCAGCCCACGCACATCTGCCCTACCCAGGTGTGGGAGTCCGAAAGTGCCACAGTCTGCACTGCTGCTCAGACTGTTGTCCTTTGATCTAATGATTTTTCTCTGCTTCCAGGAGAGAAATATGAGCTGCATGCAGGAACAGAGTCCACTCCCAGTGTGGTAGTGCATGTCTGTGACAGCGACATGGAAGAAGACGAGGACCCAAAGAATTCTCCAAAGCCAAAAATCATTCAAACTCGGCGCCCAGGCCTGCCACCTCCTGTATCTAACTGAGCCTCTCCAGCAGAAGCAGCACCTCTCTCCTCCAGCACAGCTCTTGTTTTTTTTGGTTTGCTTTTTTTTTTTTTTTCTTTTTTGAAAGGCAGCCATTGCCTTTTGAGTACCAGGACGTTAAGCTCATTGAAATCCCTTCTCAGTAATCAAGCCTATGTAACTAAAGGGCTAGGAAAAAGATCTTTGTAATATGTAACCATATCACACACCAACTAATAGATTTTCTGGAAAGGACAAAACAAGGCTGAAGCAGGGAGGGTTTCGGTCTGAGGATTTTTCACAGCTATAATTTGCATGCTGAAACACTACCACCAGAGAGATTGTTCACGGTGGGTGATTAGGCTGATATCAGGCTTGATATTGAAACTCCCAGAATACTTGCTTCTGCCCTTCATCAAGGAGCCTGCTCCTCTGCCCTCAGTTCCCCGGCAGACCTCAGTCTTTTCCTTTTCCTTTTCCTTTTTTTTTTTTTTTAAGGGGAGGGGCATGAATCGTTTTTAATCTACTAGCAGCTTGGTGGCCTTTTCACCCCTCTAGGATTTTCTTTAAAGAATACTATCCTTGCAACCTCTTTAGAAACAGCAGAAAAAATGCCCTCTTCCACCAACAGCTGTAAAGTGAACTGGTCCTTAATGGTGGTAGGGATGCGACATAAAGCTCTCCAGGCTGCAGGGAGAGGCAGCAGCTTGTCAAAGAGTGTGGTGTCTCTCAGGCTTTCTCTCCAAGGAGGAGGGAGACAATATCACTAAGGATTGTCATTTTATCTTCCATAAAGGTATGAGTGGTACTTCTCTCAGAGTTTGAGGAAGAAAGAGAACCTGTCTGTTCATTTAAGATGGGATTCATAGCTCTCTGTCATAGCTGTAAGTTCTAGTAATGATTAAGGCCGAATGCTTTCCTCTTGGTGTGTTGAATAGCCCTGAAACTTAGTAATTACTTGTACATCTCTAATAATCAGTTCTTTTACCACCCCATTTCCTGTGCTTAAAAGCCCTTCTTGAGCTGTATACAGTTTGGGTTTGTGGAGGTGAGGAGAGGTTAGTTGGCGTTCTTTTGTTGTTTTTCCTTTTTTTTTTTTTTTTAGGCCAAAGAAAACAGGACCATAATTACACACTTGAAATTAGACTGCATGCAATTGAGTCCCCTTTTTTCACTCTGTCCTGCATGTTTCTTTCACTTGCAATGTATACTGGGTTACAAAAATTGTTCTGTGTTTTCATCATGGCTGACAGCAGACAGATATTGGATTCCCTGTCTGGTAGACCTTCCATGGTGATTTTTTTCATGCGTATTTGTCATTTTGAGAACATATTTTCGAGACATTTGAGCTCAGATTTTGCATATACTTAAGCATGCGCTTAATTTATGCACATGAGTAGTTCCACTGAAATTAATACTGCAGAAAATTGAGCATATGTGTAAGATACAGTGGGATTTTTAAGCTAATTAGCTGCAGCTGTACTCCTGAAAATGACTATAAAATGGCACAGCGAGATTCCATGGTTTAAAATCCTTTGCAAGTTAAAATAAGCATATAAATCTTGGAAGCTCATTCTAGGATCTGAAAAGTCAGCTTAGGTTCTGTAATCAAGATTTTTCTCATAAAACCTAATGATCAGGTTTCTGAGGGAGGGTTCCATTCCACCCTTAGTTAGCAGTGAGGCTACAAGCTTCAGTAAGATCAAGTCACCCTTGTTGCGGTATTGGCTCCGCCACTTCCAAGAAGAAAAGTGTGTTCCTTTATCAGTGACAACAGGAGATGCTGTTCTCAGTATGCATGGTGAGGACGTTTTGAGAAGTCCTTACCATTTTTGGGAAGGACTTAACCATTCTCATATAGTTTATTCTCTGACCGGCACAGCCCCCGAATATTCCTGTTGAAATTAGTGCTTGTATCTTAGCATATATCTATAACGTGGTAGTTGTTAATACCTTATGGACATCGTCGTGTGTGTGTTACACTAATAGAAGCACATTAAATACAGCAGAGGCTGAACAAAAATGGGGCTTTAGTATCTTCATGATATCTGAGTAACATCTTAAAATAACTCCTTAGAGGTGTCACTTCGATTATTTTTCAGTGATGCATTTAGAATTGATTTAAATAAATAATTTGTCTCTCATTGTCCTAGGACTCTAATTTGATGTTCCTAATGAAAATACCTTTGTAGGCCATCTATGATATTTCAGGAGTAACAACACTGTCTTTTTTGAGAACATACCAAATGCTAAACACCATTGGTTTTACACCAATATAAACAGGGAGAGGAAGATTTAAATGCTTAAGATTTTTTGTTGATATCTGCTGTATGGAAGAAGTTCTTGGCCACATCCTCAACTGATGTCAGTGATCAGAGATCTCCAAAGTCGATACTTTAGATTTTTTACATGTAAAAAATGTCAGAGGCTAAATCTAGTCCTTATATCCATGTACCCAACCTTCAGGGAGATTTGGTTCTGAACTATGGAGTTTGGCCTCCAATGATGTAAAACTATACTGCAAATAAAGCATTGGATCTTAAATGTTCTTTCCTGAAAGTGCATGCACAGACATTTAAGAGCAGGTCCAATTCAGTGACCACCCTTTATAAACTACGTAGCACTATCCAGGAGGGAGTAGAATATAGCTTTGTGGATTAAAGCACAGAAGCAGAAATGCAATTACAAGCCTGATAATGCAGAAGCCTGTTGTAACTATGGTCAATATTTATATCTCACCTTTATATGGTTAAATATGGTCATCATAGATAAATTTTTCAGGCATTGTGGAGTAATGCCCCTATCATAAAAGAAACAGCATTTGTGACTCTTATCTTAAGAGAACCTGGTATTTTGCTAACAGCTGGTTCTTGTCTGGTATGGAAGGCTTCTTTCAAAAAATAGTGACCGTCTGCAAAAGTAAATGTCTTATTCAGTAATACACAGACACAGCCCCTACTTCTGGGGGAATCTTCTGTGTAGCATCCACAAGCTGAGTCCCTGTGACTTGCACTTTTCACAGGATGTCCACAGTGCTAAATTCTCTGTTGCAGCAATATTATAAATAGGAACGAAATCTGTGTTACATTCGAGCTTCTGGTGCACAGTGACATAGACGACATCCTTTTAATTTCCCCTCCCAAGCCTGGGCCAGCAGCTGGCAGCGATCTGCTGGGGCCCTCTGCTGGGTGCACGCTGCTGCTGCTGCTGCTGGTTGGAAATCAGAGCAGGAGATCGGGCGGAAACCGAAATTCTAATGACTACCTTAGTACAGCTAAAGGCACGAAAACATTTGCAATGCACGGAGAAAGGGCATTTTGGATTCGGCTTTTTTTTTTTTTTTCAAACCAAACGAATGAAGAATTTCTGTGGCCTTGATTTTTGTAAAGCTAATACAACACCCCCCTTCCCAACACAGACGTACACGCTCACCTACAGTTTGTTTTCAGCAAGAGAACATGGCAAGAATGTCCCCTCCTTAACCTTAACCAGAGTACAGACGTAGTTATTGTAAAGTGCTTTATATTCTAAAAATGTGCCCCATGGATAAACTACTGTCCATTTCTTTAACATTTATTGGCTCCTAAACTGGCTGGGGGAAAGGTGCTGTTTTTTTTTTATCTTCTCTCCACACACACTCTGAGCAGCAGTGAAAAAGCTTTCTGCAAAAAGACTGTTCTTTGTACAGAGTAACTGACAACCATCTTGCAAGGCTTGATTACAGTGGTATGTCTGAGCACTGTGACAAACTGTTAGCTTTTCCATTATATTGTACATACTATTGAAGTATTCTATTTAGTTGTATTTTATAGGAGTATTAAAAAGCTATTGGCTAATTAACCACTTTTACACTTGTATAATTCAGAGCTTAGTTTAAAAAACAAATATGGCAACGGTATTTTTGTGTGCTGTTTGTGTTGGCATTTTGAAAAGCAGCATTTAAAAGAGTTACACTTCTATAAAACTGACTAGGGCGATACATGCCACTGCTCTCTTAACTGGTAGAACTGAAAATGCTTAAATGTTTGACAGAGGTCAAACTCTGCTTCAACAAAAATTAAGAAATTAGGGGAAAAAATAGCCCTCTGATTGGCAGGATATGCCAATTCCGTTTTAAATTGTTGCAGTTTCACTGAGTCATGTGAACTTGCACTGGTTCACTGTGGATTTGGCTAAGTGTATGCAAAAAAAAAGAAAAAGAATACAGCACAATCCTGGGTGAGAAAAGCAGATCTCTGTTCTTCCTGTGTTAAAGAATTATTCTAAAGAATAACAGGTAAATATAGTGGGCATGAGCATTTGGCTAAGGAACACGGCAGCCAACTAATGTCCAGGTTGGGGGAAAAGTTCTATTAGCATTAGTTATTACAAAAATTGAGAGCAGCTCTTTATAGTGTCTTGTGTTAATTTGTACTGGATCTTCCACAGGACTGGAAAGCAGGAGATGAGTTTGCTGAATAACTGTCCCATGAAATTCTTATATTTGATCTTACGGCAATCACTCAGATCTGCACTTAGAAAAATGATTTTATTTTTTTTTTCTGGGCATCCAGTTTAAAAGACCCAGTTTCTTAAAGAATCATTATTCATGATTCTGAAAATTAGACTCCTTTAAGACATCTCATTGGGAATGTAAGCTCTAAGCTCAGTGATTCCTTTTGAAAAGACAGGCCTTAATGTGTGTTTTGATTAGAACAAGTATTAATAGTCTTTTTACGGAGTCTTTTGGAGATAAAATGCACTGTAGAAGGCCTGATTATTCTTCACTTTTGAGCAACAAATGAGTTTTTTCCAACCACAGTAAGGTTCTTTATCTGATCTGACTGAAATCTTGCATTGCCTACATGCTGATCGTGGCTTTTCCATCTTGCTTGGCATTGGACACAACACCTGGAAATAAGTTTCAAGGCTTCAGTTGTAAATAGTAGGGAGCTGCGTGACCAAAAGGATCTCAAACTGATCTTTGAGGAAATTACTGTCTGTATGCGTATGGCTTCAGTACACACTTAATTTGTACACACAGACAACATTTATTTATACTGGGCATTTCGGCATGCCAGTGACAATGTGCAACCTAATCCTGCATGACACTGAATAATGGGAATTAAAGGTATTTCTCCCAGCTGCAGCAGGGGCCTGATGCTTGCATGGCTCATGCCTTGACTACTTAACAGCTGAAGCTCTGTACACTTCATTACCAATAGCGTGGCTATTGCTGTTCCTTGTGCAACTGTGGTTTTTTTGTCCTTAAGTTACAATCAAAGCAAGAGAAGTGGTGAGTTAGGAAGAACATGTTGGAAAGTCCAGAGTCCAGACTACAGCTCTGTAATTGGGTCTGTAGTTATCAACTCACTTCCTGATGATCGGCCCAGCTTTTTAAAATGGATTCAGCAGCTCACAGGGGTTGAGTCCTTCATTATTGTACTGCCTAATGATGAAATCTGCAGTCAGTTTGGTAGTATTACAAACAGACTCACTGAAACAGCTTGCTTGAAGCGAAGGCAGTATCTGTCATGGATCTGGGGAACTGGAACAAGCTGTCAATGGATGAGGGGATACAAGTAAGCTATTACAGATATCCTGATTAAAGTTACAGTGCTTTTAGATTGCCTCCTCTATAAAATCTTTACTAAATTTATTTTTGCTCCTTCAATGTAAACATTTTAACACTAAGAATTTAGCTACTTTTTACTTTCTGTCACATATTAGTAGGAATTTAAGGCCTTTGCAATTCTTCGATTCCCCTCTGCCCACGAAATCATATTTAGTTCTGTTTTACCAAAAAGCAAAACCAGGTATGGATTAAAGTCCTAGACAGACCCTCACTTACACTCATCCTCATGCAATGTTCTTGCATAACTAGTTGCGCTAGCAAAAAAGACCCAAACCAAACCAAAATGAGATGTGGCTTTTCTTGTTTTAGCACATCTTCTGGGAGGAGGTACAGCAGTTTTCAAATATTCTAGGCTCCTCTTAAAAGGAGATGCTTTTTCTAATGTGAGCTGTGCTCTTTTTTTAAATACATTTAGTCTGCTGCGTTCAGGGGTAAAATTTCAAGGGAGGACGTGTTGTAAAAGCTCTTTCCCAGGTGCCTGTTTGAAGCATCAAATATATTTGCTTTGGCTTGGAGGGGAGGGAAGCTTGTGCTGTTAGAGGCAGAATGGCATCAACACTCCCATGGAAAGGTGAGAACCCCTAACAGTCTTCACTGCAGAGATGCTCGGAAAGCATTAAAAAAAAAAACAAAACAACCTTCATCTCTACCCTTTTGTCAGCTCTGCTACACAGAGCTTCTGGGGCTATGGAGTGAGTTATCTGTGGATTCTCTTAATACAGGATTGTATACTGATGCAGTGGCTGCAATTCCTGGAATCTGGAACATTTGTTAGTGGGATTCTTGCTAGAGTAAGGATGGGAAAGCTGGGAAGTGCTGAGCAGCCTCAAAGTTAATGGAAAATGAAGGCATTCAGGACCTTAAGACAGACTTGAGGATTTAAATCCATGTAATTGAGAGCTGTATTAAGAAGGGCCCATTTGCTGTCCCTGAGTCAGGGGCCTCCTCACTCACATCAGTAAGAGTATCCACCAAGAAGGATTAAACTTCTCTATTATCATACACCAGAAAAATCAGCCTTGTTTTAATAAATCATTGTAACTGATCATTAATCTTGTATGAGAAAGTTGTGTCTACATTAGTGTCAGAGAGATGTGTTCTCTTCACTATTCGGTTAATGAAGGTAAATGTTTTGAATCCATTTTGGAGCAGAGTTTTTGTTCAGAAACTTTTGAAAGGAACGTCATCTGTAATGGCTGATGGATCCTTAAGTGTCTATTTGGCAACTTGTCCTACTGTGGGTAGCTGCAGAAATATTTCATGTATGTTGTTGTAGACTTAAAAACATTAATCCTGTTCTCATTCAAGTGTCTGCATTTCTGACACAGATGTGACATATCTGTATATATTATAAATCAATACTATTTTTAACCACATATTTTGTACAAATATTCACATTAGCTCTGTACTTCAGTGAAAATCTATTATGGTATTAAACATTTTGGTGGAATTAGCAAACTCCTTGTCTATCCTTTATTTTCGTTTTGTAAGTATTAAGCAGCTGAGGTATTTCTTCCATCCAAGACAAATACTACTGATTCCAGCTATTCAGAACAGTACCTTAAATCCGCATACACCTGTACCCTCTAGTGACTAACTCCAGCCACTGCAGAAGCGCACAGGTCACTCATAGTGTCCCAAACCCCTTGATCTGGGTGATGAAAGGCCAAAATTCAAGTTGAACTAACAGTGAATGTACTATTTTTCCTAGTTAATCCGAGCAATTATTAATGGGAGAGAGCACACTGCTGGTGAAGAACACCCAACAACAGATTTCAATATACACAGTACACGCAGGTGCAATTTTATAAAGGCTTCTTTTCTTTTTACCCCTTTCTCTGAAGCTTCTGGTGTCAGGTCACTGTCAGGAATCGGATGCAGAACTTCATGCAACAGGTAAGGTTTGGTTCAGTTTCCTATGTACAAAAGCCACATCCACGCAGCTTCTACCAATGAAAGCAGCAATACGTATTTCAGTTTTCTACTAGTCTGTCTCATATCTCTAGCAAACAGTAATGAAGAATTAAAAAAAAAAAAAAAGGCATTTAGAAAACAATTAAAAGAGCCCTGTCCCCTACTATAATTCTTAGAGCTGGGGCGAGGTGGAGGAAGGTATTAGCCTTATTTAAAATGTTTAGATACAACGACCAGACTTTGCCACTGCCCCAGGCTTGAGCGAGCCCTTTACTGCATGAGCCTGGCCTGCTCAATCGTCTCACGTTCATGAAGCCAAGCTGTAACTTTACACAAAAAGGAGGGGAGGAAGCCAGAAACTTACCTGGATTACAGCCTTTACATGGGTTGTATGTAACCCTTTTCTACCTAATGATTAGTAATGTAGTGTTAGAGATCTGAAGTAGGTTTACCATCAACAAAAAAGCAAGTTTATCCTGTATGGATTTGGAAAAAAAAAAAAAAGAAACCACCAACAACAAAAGTGTATTTTTCTTTGCATTCTAATGCTTGTTTGCACTAGAAGGGCATATAAATTAAGCAGTGCCAGCTATAAAGTGGTTAGGAAGTAGCATGTTCCTATGCACGAGTGAAAATATAATAGTTTTCTACACTGCCATGAAGTGGGATAAGATTTGTGCAGATGCGCAAGGTGTGGGTTTTGAATCTCTACATGGTACAGGCCCTTCACTAGCAAAGATGGGAAACCCAGCTTGTACTTTTGTCCCCTTCAGCAGTTCAGTTTCTAGTGAGACAAGGAGGATAAACTGAGTTTCCTCTACATTCCAGGACACGGTTATGGGTCTTGAACATCACCGCATGGGAAAAGGTATCTGCCTGCCTGAACAAAAGTAGAAAATTTAGAGCCTCAGAACACAAGGGGAGAAAAAAAGGCAGAAAAACACCTGAATGAAAATCTGTTTGTTTTTTTTTTCCAACTGAAGAAGCATTTGCAGATATTCAAAAACAGAAAGCAAACTTTGCTCCTTGCATTTACAGTCAGTTCAAAGTACAGGTAGCCTAGGCTGGGCCCTTCTTGTTTATTTAAAGCAATTCCAGGACAAGCACTGACAGCATACCCTTACAACTTCTTTGTCTTTAGATCTATACTAAGCAGCGTTGGCACCCCCCGCTATCACGAAATTGCTGTACTCCTAACAGCTGCAGAAAATCAAGACACAGGAGCGCAGCTCGGCCAGGCAAACCTGCCCACCACAGGCCTTCGGTCCGGCCTGGCACACCTGACTGCTGCACATCTGCAGAGAGGGGGGAAAGGGCGGAAGAGAAGGAATTACGGGGAAAGGCGCGAATTCGCTGGCATGCCGGGCAGTGGCCGGGCAGCGCACACGAGGCCGGCAGCGCTGTGCCCGCTGGCGGGACGCTTCCCGCTCCGCCATCTTACCAGCGGGAAGGGGTTGGTACCCCGCGACGGCAGCTGCCTTGTCCTCCGCGGCGGTGCCAGCGGCGCTGGCTGTCACGCTTAGCTTATAGCACAGCCTCGCAGTGTGCCTGAGGTGGAAGGGACCTCTGGGTCCAGCTGGTCCAACCCCTGCCCAAGCAGGGACACCCACAGCAGGGTGCCCAGGACCACGTCCAGGTGGCTTTTGGAGATCTCCAAGGAGGAGACTTCACAACCTCTCTGGGCAACCTGTGCCAGGGCTCTGGCACCCGCACAGCACAGAAGTGCTTCCTGATGGTCAGAGGGGGCCTCCTGTGCTCCAGTTTGTACCCATTGCCTCTTCACAGAATCACAGAATCACAGAATCAACTAGGTTGGGAAAGACCTCTGAGATCATCGAGTCCAACCTATGACCTACCACCACCCTGTCAACTAGACCATGGCACTAAGTGCCACATCCAGTCTTTTCTTAAACACCTCCAGGGATGGTGACTCAACCACCTCCCTGGGCAGCCCGTTCCAATGCCTAACCACCCTTTCTGTGAAGAACTTCTTCCTGATGTCCAACCTAAACCTCCCCTGGTGCAGCTTAAGACTGTGTCCTTTTGTCATACTGCTAGTTGCCTGGGAGAAGAGCCCAACCCCCACCTGGCCACCACCTCCTTTCAGGTAGTTGTCCTCTTCTCCAGGCTAAACAACCCCAGCTCCCTCAGCCGTTCCTCATAGGACTTGTGCTCCAGACCCCTCACCAGCCTCGTTGCCCTTCTCTGGACACACTCCAGCACCTCGATATCCTTCCTGAATTGAGGGGCCCAGAACTGGACACAGTACTCGACGTGTGGCCTCACCAGTGCCGAGTACACGGGAATAAATACCTCCCTAGTCCTGCTGGCCACACCATTCCTGATACTGGCCGGGATGCCACTGGCCTTCTTGGCCACCTGGGCACCCTGCTGGCCTGCTGTCAGTCAGTACCCCCAGGTCCCTTTCTGCCTGGCCACTGTCCAGCCACAGTCCCCTGCCTGTAGTGCTGCATGGGGTTGTTATGGCCCAAGTGCAGGACCCGGCACATGGTCCTGTTGGACCACACACCGTTGGATTCGGCCCATCTATCTAGCCTGTCCAGGTCCCTCCGCAAAGCCCTCCTACCCTCCAGCAGATCAACACTCCCTCCTAGCTTGGTGTCACCTGCAAATTTGCGAACAGTAGATTCGATCCCCTCAGCCACATCATCAGTAAAGACATTAAACAGGACTGGGCCCAACACCGAGCCCTGGGGGACACCGCTGGTGACGGGCCGCCAGCTGGGTGCAGCACCATTCACCATCGCCCTCTGGGCCTGGCCATCTGGCCAGTTCTTCACCCAGCGAAGAGCACGCCTGTCCAAGCCGTGGGCTGCCAGCTTTTCCAGGAGTATGGTAGGGGAGACGGTGTCAAAGGCTTGGCTGAAGTCCAGGTAGATCACATCCACAGCCTTCCCCCCATCCGCCAGGCGGGTCACCTGGTCATGAAAGGAGATCAGGTCGCTCAGGCAGGACCTGCCCCTCCTAAATCCGCGCAGGCTGGGTCTGGTCCCCCGGCCGCCCTGCAGGTGCCGCGTGGCCGCCGCGCGACCTTGCCCTGGCCCCGGGCACCGCCGCGCAGAGCCCGGCTCCAGCCCCCTCCGCACCTCCCTGCAAGCGCTGACGGACATGGGCGAGCTCCCCGAGCTCCCCCTTCTCCGGGGAGCAGCCGCCGCTCCCAGCCCCTCCTCACAGCGGGGGGCCCCCGGCCCCTGCCCCGCCCGCCCGCAGCTCTCACCAGGCCGGGCCGGCCCCCTCGCGCCGCCACCCTCACCCGGCCTCGATCGACAGCGCCGCTGGCCACTGGGAGCGGAGG
>VXAL01006196.1:447928-470763 GCA_013399475.1 Chauna torquata
GCTGTGGTCACGGTGCTGATGCCCCTCAGAGGATCTCGGCGGGGGGGGGCTGCCGTGGGCTTCGAGGCTGCGGGAGCGTGGGTTTCTTCAGCCCGCGTTTTATTTCGCGTGGTTGTCCCGCCAGGGACGGGTCGTCCCCTCCGGAGAGGCCCGGGAGCCGCTCTCCTCGCCTCCGCAGGTCAGGCCCCGGGGGCGGCCAGGCGAGGCCGCTGCCCCGTCCTGCGGAGCCCCGGGGCTGCGCTGCGCTGCGGGCGCGGGGTTTCGGACGGGCCCAGGCCAGGGCGGGTGGGCTCTGCGGGGCGTGACCGTACGGGAAGAGCGGGTGGCGGTGACATCCGTGGGCGGGGAGTGCTCGAGTAAGGGCCTGGCTGCGCTTGGGAGGGTGTAAATTCACGCCTGCCGCTCCCCAGAGTGCGGGGCTCGCCACTCAGCTGACCGATGAGCTTAATTCGGCAGCGCGGCGGGCACGGCGGCGCGTTCTCCCGTTCGGCTTTGAGGCTGACAGAAATCCCGCAGGGGGGGGAAACCGGGTGGTTCTGTAGCCTTTGGGGCTGCGGTGCTGGCTGGCGGGAGGACCGCGCCTCTGAAGCGGCCGCTTGTTCTTCGCAGGGCTCTGGGCCAGGATTTCGATTTCGGGAGACGCGCCGGTTGGGCGTAGCATTTGCCTGCAGAGTTGGGCTTTCCAGTGTAAATACATAGGTGAGAGATTTAGCTGGGGGATCAGAGTCCGTGGAAAACATCTTGTGTTCTACCAGAATGACAAATACTATTCCACCCTCAAAGTAATATTCAGGTGCTTGTTACGCTGTAACGTCTCATATTAACCAGTGCACCCCGAATGTTCATACAGGTTTATTGGGTAGCGCAGCCACTGATTTCTAGCTGAATGTCAGTAGTGACTGGTTCCAAGGATTACTGAAAAATGGGAACTTGAAGGGAATGGTGTGTAATATCAGTCCAGTCCATGTGCAGGGTTGGATTGAACAAGGTCTGGTCTTGTGGTTAAGTGATGCTGTTGAGCAACAAGTGGGGAATATTCGCATGAAACTTTAGGTCAGTTACAGATAGGGAAATCCTCCTACTTGGCCGTTCTTACAGGGAATGTGTTCTTGCTTTGAGTTAGGTAACTGAGTTTTGAAAAAGAATGCGTGTTTGGGAGGAGTGGAGGGAAACTGGTGCAGGGGAATACAGCTCTTGATATTGGAGTGGAGATCAATTTAATTGATATGAAATTATGTATCATATTATGTCATGCTATTAGATAAGGACTGCCAATCACAGCTAAGAATAGTCAATATCTTTGCATCACACGATTGGAATTAGTGCTGAATTTCTGTCTAGGGAACAAATGCTTTAGGGTACAGAGTCTAGTGGTGACTGTCTCATGCAGTTCATGGACAAAATTTGCATCGTCGGTCTTGTTACCTGCACACTTTTTTCTGCTTTTGCCCTCAGCTAGCAGTGGTATTTGACTGGAACAGACAAGTGATGGGCTTTATGCTTGCTTGAAAGATGTAGTACAGTTGTGAGCCACCTGAAATACTACTAAATTTTTCAACCACTTCTTTCCAGTCCACTCAGAGACCAAAGTGGTTGGCTGTAAGAAGTTAAACTGTACACTGGCTTGTATACGTTCTTGTTTGTAAAGCTATCTGTAAGTTAGAAGTGGCCTTTGGTAGAAAGCATCGAAATTAGTCAGTCACGAAGAGCCCAGTTACATACGGAAGCTATGATCAGGTTAGAGATAACAAAATGTTGGGAATCTGATGTTCGTGCTGTTTGTCTGTCTTACTCTTGATCTGACACCTGTTAGGCAGCAAAATCCTTTAATGGATATATTGTATCAGAAATGCAAAGCTTACTTGCTAGCGTCCCCATTATAAGTTGTACCCCCCACACTTCGCAATCCCATACAGAGTGTCGGGGCTGAGGAGCTGTAGTGGTTTCTAGCTGGGAACCCCTTCCCGATGGGAGCTGTGCAGGCACAGAGTCCTCCAGGTCAGCGTGTGCTTCCTGCTCCCATCTGCTGCGTTACCAGGGGTTCTAGCGTGCCTGCTGCCGCGCTTGCGCCGGAGAGAAGTAATGTTCCAGGGTTTTTAATGAGGGTTATAAAGTTCTGGTGGAAACGGACTTTGGCTTTCTCTTAGGACAGTTTCTCACAACTTTGGATACAGAAAATACTTGAAAATTGTCAAGTGGCAAGAGCAGGCATTCCTGTATATTGGGAGCACAAGGAGAAAAGGAGGAAGATGGCTGGTGGTGTTATGTTAAAAAAAAAAAAAAGTTTCTTTGTGAACTGTATTTCATTCAGGAAATTACAACATCTTGCTTCCCCATCTCAAAAGTCAGGATATCATTAACTGATAAATAAATGGTCTTGTTCCTGTGTTTGGAGTGCTCAATGTTAGTAAGGCAAGCTGTATAAATATGTAAGGAATATTTTAGCTACTCACTCTTAAACTGTTATGACTTTGACAAACAGGTTAATGCAGACAAACCTTCTGTCTTTACTCAGCAGATGCCATGTTGCCTCAGAAGGGGGGAAGAACACCTTCCAGCACAGCCATGAACCGTTATTGGAGAGTCCTGGTGATTTGCTTAGTGTTTCTTCCCAGTGCTTTCTCTCTCCAGCCAGACCATCCCAAGGTGTTGTTAGTATCTTTTGACGGATTTCGATGGGATTACATCTATAAAGTCTCAACTCCCAATTTTCATTATGCCATGGAGAATGGTGTTCATGTTAGACAGGTCACTAACGTGTTCATAACGAAAACATATCCTAATCACTATACAATGGTGACGGGACTCTATGCAGAAAGCCATGGTATAGTTGCTAATGAGATGTATGATCCTATTCTGAATGAAACTTTCTCTGTGAACAACATGGATATCCATAGCTCTGCTCGTGAAAGTGGGATTTATAATTCCAAGTTCTGGGAGGAAGCCATCCCGATATGGATAACAAACCAGATGGAAGGACATAAAACCGGAGCGGCTATGTGGCCTGGAACGGATGTGAAAATACATGGAGTCTTTCCTACCTATTATATGCCCTACAATGAATCTGTTCCGTTTGAAGATAGAGTTGCTAGGCTTATCGGCTGGTTTAAATCTGAAGAACCCATAAACTTTGGTCTCCTCTACTGGGAACAGCCTGATGAGATGGGACATATTCTGGGCCCAGAAAATCCACTTATGGGACCAATAATTAGTGATATTGACAAGAAGCTGGGATACCTTATGTCTGAACTGAAGAAAGCAAAGCTGTGGGATGTGATAAATGTCATAATCACGAGTGATCATGGAATGTCACAGTCATCCTCAGAGAGGCTCATTGAGCTTGATCAGTATGTGAATAGAGAGCTCTATGAAGTCGTTGACCATTCTCCTGCAGTAGCTATTTTGCCAAAAGAAGGTAGGAGCTATAGCACTAAAGTTCTCTGAAGAAAATACTTGAACAAAGTCTGTAAAGTTCTGATGCTTCTTAACTGAAGTGGTAGTAGCAGTACTGATGCCGGTAGGACATCAGCCTTGAACAGGGAGTGCTTGCAGGATCACTGCCTTGTTATTTTTGCTAGCTCTGTCAAAAGCCTGGATTAACTTTTTAAAATGGGAAGTGAGCAAATCTGTCTGTTATTGAGTAATACTGCCATATGTCCTTTAGTCCTTATGAGGGGTAAGGTGATCTAATGGTGCTATCGAAGATGAGTGGCATTCTAGATAGATGGGTATTGAATGTTATATATCTTGCCTTTCATCAAGATGCTAAAGCCATAGACGAAGAACTAGATTTCTGACTCAAACACTAAACTGGAACCAGAGGGGGACCCTCAATCAACAGAAAGACTGTGTTAGCTATTTGATTGACACTTGTGAGCTATTATAGTTCTTTAGGGTTTTTTTCCACGTCATGCTGAACAGACAGCAGTTACGTTCGTATCATTTTTACTGTGATAATGCTGAACAAGAGTACCGTTGGAATCAGAACCAGAAGTCTGGTTGCAGCCATTGAAGAGTAGCAGAAGTGTCAGTTGTCTGTTGAATCTTGCTGATATAGAGGTGGTACTCTTTATTTTGATGATCGAAAGGTATTACTATTTGGGGCTAATGCATTAGCCTTGGGAATAGCATTTTTTACGTGGGCAGGGGTGCTAATTTGGAAGTTGAGTTTTAAGATTTCTTTAATGTTTGCATCACTAATGCTTAGCATGCTGTATTTAATGCACCAGCAGGGAGGGTATTTCGTGAACTTCAGTGACCTTCACATGTGTAAACAAGTGTCTGTTGTCATTTTTAGTTTGAATAATACTCTTTTACGAATCCAGACTAAAATGTCACTGTGGGAGTTTGCAAAATGAGATTCGTTTGCTGCCTAAGCACACTCGTGCTTGTAGCTGCGCACTGTTTCTCTCAGTGGTGAAAGAAGAGCTGAGTTTGAGAACTCCATCCTGATGGACACAAACATGGTAGTGCTGACCAGAATGTTCTCGTTACCAAATAAAGGAATTATTGTAGAAGTAAAGTTTAGTGTTGAAGCATCTCTAATGCGGTAAATGAGAACTTCAAGATCTGTAACCTGATTCTCCTGTCTGGTAGAATGCTTAAAAAAAAAAAAAAAAAGCTATTTCAATGGATTTCAGAAATAAGCAGGATTTGTTTTTTGCCCAGAGGTTCAGGTACGTATTATACACTAACGGTAAGCAAGAATTAGTTTTGAGCACAGCTCAGGTTGCTTCTTTCTGCTTTACCAACTATGATTTTATTGTAAAACAGTAAGCTTCATTTTCAATTTAGCTGTGGCATATACTTAAGTACATTGGGCTTGAAATAACTGTTGAAAAAAATCTCGCTTATACCAAGGGAATGGTAAAGCTTAGTAAGACATGCAGAAAAATTTTGAGTGCTTAAAAAATGCAGAGATTTCTGCTACTTTAACTGTTAGGCTGTGCATTTTTTTCCCCTGGGAGGTGGATTGAAACAACCATTTAACCATTCTAGTGTATTTAGTCTGTGCTGAGTTATCTACTTGAATGTTCATGAAGATGGTACCTGTAGCACAGCTGGTGATGCTGGCTTTTTTTCTTGCATCGAGTATAAATATTATTAATTCAAATAATTAAATTAGTGTAGAGACATAGTTTGTTATATTTGGGGCTTCTCCTCCCTATTATTTCATACTTATGCTAGTCTTCTGTAAGTTAATTTTGTTACTAATGTAGACCTGGAAGTGCTACTAGATAGGGGTCCCTTTCCTTGTTGCTGTAGCTAGCTTCTCTATTACATCAGAACTTACACTGTCTCACTTTGACCTTTATTGTGTTTCTTAAGTTTAGTGATTCTCTTTTTATGCCAGTTTGAGATAAGAAACCTTGTACATTAAGCTATTTTCAGCTTACCTCCAGAATTTCTATATTGGACCCAAAGAACTGAGGGAGAAAATGAAGACTTCCTTTAAAGCGTTGGGACCCTCCTGCCAAACTTTTTTTTTTTTTTTTTTCCTTAGATGTTCAACTCTCCATGTGTGCTGTAAATGGTAGACCAGATTTTGTCCTTAGCTGAGTTCGGGAGGTGTCTCAGGTCAAGCAAAGCTGTTCTTGTGGTCACCAAGGCAGTCGTTTTCTGGGGTGCGCAGTCAGAGGAGAACCAGCTCACAGGAACGCCTGCAGCAGGGTGAAGGCGTGAAGGCAGAACCAGCTAGAAGTGCTAGGTCAAAATGTCAGGATGTGCTTAAATCCCACTCATGTGCTAAAAACATCAGTACCGGCCACAAAAGAAAATGTAAATGTCTTACAGCCCTGCTTCGGCCCTTGTAGCACTGGTAGGCAGAGAGTAGCTGTGAACTCGGCTCTGTGAATTGTGCACGTGTGTGGCACGAGGCGCTTAAATAACTCGTGCAAGTGAAGTTGTGTATTTGGTTTCAGTAAGAAGCCTGTTGCATGCACTGAGCATTCCTCAGTAGGAATCTGTGCTTAAGCGTTAGGGGGCGAGGGGGGGGAAGAAACTTGCACAAATACACAGATTCCTAAACTTATGTACCTGGCTGTGTCCCGGTTCCTCCTTTCTGTGTGCTGGCATTCCAGCTTGTCTGGCTGCATTCTGGATGTTCCGTGACTTTTACTGGAAAGCAAAGCTCAGAAACCAGAAATAAGCAAATAAAGACTTGCAGGCGGAAGCTGCCTATTTACTTGGTAGTCTTAGTTCTGTCCTTAGTACATCTCTTGAGTTTTTGTGCTCACTGTACAGCAGATGACTAGGGAAGAGAAGGGAGCAGACAGAGCGCGAAGGAGTGGGTAGTGCTGTTCGCCTTAATACGCAGAGTTGGTGACAGTTCCAGGTAAAAAGTGCCGTCTTCACCTTCCCGTCCAGCCTGTCTCTTCATGTTTGTCATGTGTTGCTGGCTTAGGCCTCTGCAGTTGTTGCACAGTTCCTGATGTGCTAGTGACATGCAGACTGTGACCTGAGAGTTGGAAGGTAAGCACAAGCTAGTTTTGCTTATCCCTAGGCAATTTAACTGTGTGTACTATGATGTTATGCAGAGCATAGCAACAAGCTAGCTAATTTATTTGAATTGGCTAAACTTGCCATCAGTGTGGTAGAAGATCAAAACTGGGAATCAAATGATGTTGCATAGGTAGCTGTTTATAGGAGCATCTTGTAGCAGGAAAAATAAATAGTTGGGTTCACTCAGAGATGCTAAGAAGCAAGGTGGCAGCTCGCTTTGGTACTCTAAAGGAAAGTAACTAACAGTACCCTTTGGGGAACTGCTTTTTGTCCTTTTCTTCCTCCTGAAAGTTGTATTTAAATTAGTAATGATTTTAGTAAACATATTGATGGTTTTGTCTTTTGGTGTTTTTTTGTTTCTTTGTTTGAAGGCAAACTGGATGAAGTGTATGAAGCTCTGGCCAATGCTCATCCCAACATGACTGTTTATAAAAAGGAGCAGATTCCAGATAGATTTCATTACAAACACAACCATAAAATTCAGCCAATCTTAGCAGTGGCTGATAAAGGATGGGAAATTGTATACAATAAGTCTGATGGTTTTCAATGTAAGTATTGTCTTTGCAGTGTTTTGGTATGTCTTCCTAGTCAGAGACCTTATATAGTGCTTGCTCTCCCAACCTCAACCAGTGCTGCTTTTTTGTTTTTTTGACTGGGCGTGAAAACTATGAAGCTAAGTATATAGAATTTATATATTTATATACATAATTATATATTCAGTTCATAAAGACATGTAAAGATATGTTTTCCCTAGTGGGATAACTTTCAAGAAGTTAAACTTACCAAGATAAGATCATTCACATGTTTTAGTGACCACATGCTTGAGGTCTTCTTGTGAGATCTAGCAAACTGATGAGCACTTCCTGAGAGATTAAAACGAGTTGTAACAGAACTTGTTGAAGATGAATAGTGTTATATCGTGTACTGTTAATTTGGAAGCACTGCATTACTGGAGAAAGGTTGGGTTAGAAATACAAAAATATTTTCTGAAAGTCCTCAACTTTTGTGGATGTCGACACTTAGAATAGCCTTGTTCTATTTCTAGAAAGAGTTGTTAGATTTGAATATTGTGATACTGTACAGTCATGTGCCTTAAAGGTTAAGATGCGTTCTAGGTGATTAGGAGGACAAAAAATAAAAGTTCTTCCCCTTGGGATTTTGCGATTTATTGCAGTTGGAATGGAGACGGTAAGCTGTTAGTTTTTGGCTAGCTGGAAAGGAACAGTGTAGGTGTCATATGAAGGCTACATCTGGGACATGTTACAGGTGATACATTCCATTTTCATTGAAAAGCTGGAAGAACCTTGTCCTTAAATGTGAACAAAATGCTGAAGATGTCCAGTGATACTCCAAATAGTCAAGTTTCTTAAGTGATTTCACTAAAAGCCCAAGTCCAAGAAGGTGCTTCCAGTATTTTTATCCATGGTTATGCAAGTTCTTAAGATTTTTAACTGAAATCCTCTTAAACTTTACTGCTGGTTATGAAGCTGAAGGTTGTTACTTGAAAGACTACCAAGTTTTTCAGCTGCTCCATAGCTGATGAAAGCAGCTATTTGTGGCTGCATGTTTACATACTTGTTCAGTGTTTTTAGTGCCTCTGCAAGGAAAGGTCGCCGGAGACCCACTAGTGAGATCCGTAAACTTTTTTCCTGTTGATGGGCAGGTAGTGCACAAAACTGGTTAGGGTGTCAAAACAGTCAGAACCTAAAGTCTGTCTGCTGCTAATGGGTGGACTTTGCCAAGAGAACTGGTCCAGCAGCAAAGTGAGAGTTTTTCCTTCAGCAAAATCGAGGATACTCGGGTGTAGGATGCCATTGAAAGTGCAGTTATGGCCATGTGAACTTGCTTTTTTTTTTTTAATTCCGTTGAGCTCTTGAGTCCCTTTTAAGGCACCTTCTGTGTGTATTTCTATGACTTGATATTTGCTAAGGGATATATGTGTTGTTAATCAAGTGATTCTGCTAAACCTCTGCAAGAATAAATGAGGATGGCTGTTCCTTTTCTCCATTATGCTAGTTCTGGGAAAAGGTTCAATGCTTGTTTTGCAACTTCAGAATATTGACTTTTGTCTGTCTTTTATTTCTAGTTGGTAATCACGGATATGACAACAAGTTACCAGAAATGCATCCAATTTTTTTGGCAGTTGGGCCTGCTTTCAGAAAGAATGCCACCAAAGAAGTCATGAACTCTACAGACTTGTACCCCTTATTGTGCCATCTACTTGGAATTAACCCCCTGCCAAACAATGGTTCATTCAACAATGTAAAAGATATTCTTGCTGAACAGGTTCCTGTAGTCTTTGGAGCAGACACCTATGCTACTGTTGTAGGAGTCCTTCTAGGCAGCTTTCTTGTCATGGTTTTTATTGCAGTTTTCGTTAAGCATTTAATCCTCACCCAAACAAGTACCATGCAAATGCAACGTACTGAGGCTGCCCAGCCACTCTTACAAGATTAATAGTGCTTGCTGGTGGAGGCACAGTAAGGTTTTAAAATAACACTTGGTACTGTTTCTTGCTTGATGCTTAAAATAAGCTTATACAAAAAAAAGTTAATAGAAGTGGTTCGGCATAAATATGCAGAGTAAAACGAAACATGGTGATCCATTGGTACACTGGAGTACGTACGTACCAGGTACACACAGAAAGAGCATGTTTCTGTTTCATCCTACGAGCACTTAATCTTTCAGGGGTAAACCTAGAAAGCCATGTATGTATATAGACATGTAGCAACAAGAGATGTTGAATACCTCATTCTGAGCTACTTTTAGGGAAATAACGTCGACTGAGGTGCATTTCAGACTCTTTCATGGTGATTTAATTTCCTTTTTTGATTTTTTTTTTTCTTTAAATCTCTTAGATTCTAACAAGGCACTGAGTGTGAGTAGACTGCTTTGGTGGAGTTTCCATCTCTGCCCAAGGAAGCTTTTTCATGGATCACCATTAGAGTTAGTTTGATGGCTTAAATTGCACAAAACAACATTATTATTAAGCTAGGTCATGCAGTGCTAAGTGTCTAAGTTTAGATGTATTTCTTTAATATACTGTGTAAATTGTAGCTCTCAAAATACTGATCTAGGTGGCATTGCCTTCAGCAATCAGCATTCAACTACTTGATGTTTTTTAGGTAAATGTAGGTCTTTACTATTTCCACTGTTTCCTGTACACTGGACTACATTTTCTCCGAGCTCCTAGGAGGCTGGTGGTTTAAAGACACAATACAAGCACTACAGATGTATATCCAGATGGGGTCTTTTGTATTTCCGTCATAAGAGTTTTTTCTTCTGAATAAGGCTGATGAATCTGTTAAGGAACATGCACGTGCAAGCTTGTTTCATAGTGCTGTCAAGCTCGTCACTGGGCGTAAAATCTGATCTGTTGCTGGAGACTGTTTGCTAGGGTGAGCTTGGCTTGCTGTCTCGTGCTTCATCTGATATGTCTGGGTGGTGCCTCCGAATGTGATGATTAGGATTAAACAATTTAAGGAACGGCCATAAAAAGCCTACTCTTAAAGCTGAAAAAGCACCCTTTAATGTGAAAGAAAGTACAAGACTGGATTTTGTTCTTCCAGAGGAAAGTCTTTGTCAGGGAGAATTATTAATTCTGAGTCAATAAAACTATGTTACTCTGAGTCTTTCGTGGGGGTTGCTGAAACTAATCTTGCCTTTATTGTAGGGTTGTGGTTTTTTTTGTTTTTAGTTTTATGAGCTCATTTAGATGGTAGGTGAGAAGCTGCTGGCTAAGGCTTGTATGAAAGACATGATATGAAGTAACAGAAGTTGTCTAGTTGTCAGATTTCTTTAAAAACTGTTCTTTTTTTCCTCTAAGTTATATTTGTTTGCATTTAGCTTCTGAGTACAATGCCTAAAGGAGGGAAAAAAATCTTCTAAAATTCACAGTAATATTTAGTCTGTTATTTCTGTAAGTGTAATTTATTGCTTTATCTGCAGCACCCAGCAGAGGGCAAAGGTGGGAACATCTTGGCCTTGGATACGCTCTGTGCCAAACTAACGCTGCGGCTAACAATCTGATGCTGCAGATAGACGGGTTGCTGGCAGACCTAGCAAGGAGCAACAACGAGCTAAGTGAAGTCCAGAACTCATTTTGCTAAACTTAATTCCAGACTTAACGAATGGCATCTAGGTGAGTTCAGAAGTGAGCTTGCCGCTGCGGTGACAATTCTGCAGTGCCACGCTAGCAGCTCTCCGGTGCTCGCTGTGGCAGCAGTCATCTGTTGGCTTCCTCTGCGATTACGGGGACGCTTGCATAGCATTAAGCTGTCTTGCAAACAGATGTGGAAGTTTCCGAGGCCACAGCTAGGTGCAGTGAAGGCTCGAGAGGGAAGGCATTGAGATACACCAACTTAAGGTCTAGCTGGAACAGGAAGGCAGGAAACTAGCAGATGTGTTGGAGGACAGCCCCCCCGTTTGGGGCATGTGGAATGTTCTGTTACTTGGTCTAACTCATCTCTGCAATTCTACCGTCGCTGTTCTGTGTTCTGTGTTTTCTTGCGTTGCCATTTTCCTATGAAAACACTGAAGGAAAACCTCTGTCATAGCTGTGCCTGCCGTTGTAAAGCTGATTCTTAATGGGGCAGACTGTTAGGTATCCCTTTTAGGTTTGATTTGCTGACGCCAGCTAACACTGAATGATCAGCAAGTTGAGAGATGAAGGCAGCAGTGATGTTCACAATAATTTCTAGAGAGGCTTGGAAAGTCTGAGTAGCAAACTTAGATAGATTTCTAAATTGTTACTAATCGCTTTCCCTACCTACCTTCTGAAAATGGATGGCATTTGATTACCTTTTTATTTATTTGCTACTTGAAAACTAATTGTAGTGCAAACTTAGTGTGTGTTTAAAGTTGACATTTTGGTGGTACGAGAGTAACGATGAATATTGGAGACGGACAGAGAGGTGTCAATCCCCACCCGTCTTCAGTAGCTACTTCGGTTCCACAGTTTGGAACACTTTGGAACATGCTGCTTTATCAGAAATTGGTTTTACTGCCAGAGTTTCATAGCGATGCTTATGGCAGATGTGGAAATAACTGGATTATATCCTCAGAGGTGTGTGTTAAACTCCCTCATTTTTTGTTGTAACAGGTGTAGTTCTACAATCAGCTAAGGTGACCTTGATTTTAAGGAAGGGGCAAAACTGGCATTGTTCAGTCCTGCTGGGACTTACGCCTGCCCACCCAAACATGTGACAAGAGAAGAGCAATAGGTATCCACTAACAAAGAGTTTGGGAAACACAATATTCAAAACAGGCTGGGACCGCAACCGTGAGAACTCTTCTCAATTTAACTGCTCTGTATTGCACTGTAAGGCCTTCTTTGAAGAGGGTAAAATGATAGTTTATAGGAAACCAAAGGGAGCCTTTCAGCATTCAGGTATTTCAGTTTAGGTTTAAACATGTTCCCCTCATTGCTGATACCTCTTGGGTAGTTATCTTGTGAGGATATTTGCCTAGCCAGTGTTAAACACTGTTTTACGTTGGCGTCTGTACACTTAATGAAATTGAAAGCACATATGATGCCACTGGAGAAAAATACCAACTCTTCAGACTTGTGATGTGAGATTCTTCAGGCTACCTGTTCGGCTGGGGAGGACACGGGTTTTGGTTTCTGTGTATATGATACTTTTTATGATGTATGAACAAGTCTATTGGAAAGCAGATGCGAGTACACTGTATACTACTTGTAGCTTAAGCGTGGGGACTGAGAAGCTTGCATGATTTTGTCCTTCACTGTTGATCTGTGAAGCATACTTTGAGATGTCAAACACTTTCTTCCTGCTTGGAAATGTCAAAGTTGAAATATACCTTTGTTATAGTGCTATCAAGCATCGAGTGCTTGCTTAATTTAAAAACAATTCTGGAAAAAAAAAAAACCTTCAATCTTGAGGGATGGCTGGGGGAGAATGGCCCTAAATCATGTGCATCCCAAATATTTCTTGTACTCTGCACAGTGTATATTTTCATTAAAAATAATTGGAAGAGTAATAAACTTAAGAATTTTAGGTCAAGGTTCTTAGATAAAAGACCCTCTTGCTTCCCCAGCTTGCTACTGTATACAGAAGTTATCTGTTATCAATAACAGTAACACAGTTGTGGGTTTTTTTGGTTTTATCAAAAAACTCTTCCAAGCTGCCTTGGTAGAGCTGCAGTAATACTGTTTACAGTAAATGCAGTCTCAAAAACAAACAAACCAACCAAAAAAAACCACAAAAGATGGCTTTTATAAAACAAAGGGCTGTGCAGTATAACTCTTCAGACACGTGAGACAGTCTTGAGCTGTACGGGGGCAGAGTGACAAACATGCAGTTTGAGTCCTGCTGTTCCGTGAAATTCAAACACAGCAGGCTTACTTCTGAGTCTTCTTCCCAGCTTCAATAACGGCCATGGATGCTGTCTTGACCATACCTATGCTGATGTACCTTTCAAGAAATGAAATGTTTGTACTACAGTAAGGTTATTTTAAGCATTTATTAGATGTTAGACTATAAAAATTGTTGTGAGCACATGAAAATAGTAAGTTCAATAGCAGTATTGCAAATGAATGGTCTTTCAGTAATGAAGTCTGTCATACTAAGTTAATGTCTATTGCTGGTTTTTTGTTTGTTTTTTTTTGTTTTTCTCAATAAAAAATGGTACTATGCATATTAAATATTTGTCCCTGTGGTCTGATCCTTGGAGGTATATCATGTTGCTGGGCCATCTTCATAAGCAGTACATTCTTCTGAATTTATCATAAATTTAAACTTTCCCTTGAAACAAATGTTTTGGACCTGTAGTTATTTGAAATCAGCTCAATTCTAGAATTGTGGACAAAAACTACACAACTGGAGAGGGGTGTTTTAAGGCCTCTATACCCAGTGCTGAGACCTCCCTCATGGAGGTCAAATAAAGTAATGAAACATCAGTCTTCGTAAAACTAATTCCCAGCAGTAAACCTCCACTTCAATGCCAGTTTAAATGTTCAGATCATCCCCTAACTTAATAGGCCCCATATGAACGTGGCAGAGGTGAGTGTATTTAGCAAGTCAGTAAACGTTGCCACAGGATAGTGTAGGATGTCTCCTTTATCACAGCTTTAAGGAAGGGGGAGCCACAGCTACTTCTGTTTGTTTGAATGTGCTATTCAGAAGGAAATTAGCAGCTTATTTTCATAATCTCTGTGAAAGCCTGGCTTTAGGGCTGGATGTAGAAGAGCTCCTTTGAAACCCTCCCTGCCAGCAGCAAAGAATTGTGCTAGGAGGAGCACTTGGCACTCTTACAGGCCATACTTCATCTTTGGAATTGAAAATAATCAGCAGTGCAATTGGAATAGTTTATCATCTTACTTCTTGATTAGTAATTATTAAAACTTTTTCTTTGAATCTTTCCCACTGTAAACTGTAACACTGTTTATTCTCAGTGATACAGGGAGGAGGAGGAGTAGAGGGTTTCTGCTAGATAGTACTGCTCACTTTCTGGTTTCACAGAGCCCAGCTGGCTGTAGCAGTTCCTGTCAGAAGGGCGAGCTGGCACAATGCACTTAGACCTCACTTCCCCACCTGTAACAACAGTCAGTGCAGATGGGTGCTATCACTGCACTTCAGTGAACATTTACATTTCTGATAATTAAAATCTTGGAGGTAACCTTGACCCTCGCCTGTCACAGTGATGCGCACAGAACTGAAAGCATGTCAGTCACATGCTGTAAGGCCAAACCAGTCTGGGAAGGAAAGGAAGATCAGAGTGAGGCATGTACTGTGCTAATCTGTTTCAGCATCTAGGAAAATAACCCTCACGGTTCGAGGACGGTACATCAGTCTTACCGTGCCTGCCAGGATAATTCAGTTGTCTTGCCTCTCCATATTCAGATGACACAAAGCATCACCCAGCAAGTCTGCCACCCGCTCAGGCTGGCAGCCTTTATTAGCAAAATTACAGGAATCTAACAACTCCCTCGCAGGTAGGAATTCAAGCACCCTCCCTTCCACAGCATCTCCAAGCCTGCATTCTACCCGGCAGAACACTCGCTTCATGGTTACGCATTAATCTGACCTCTTAGCGTATGTAATCAATTATTTTGAATCTTCCAAGAGGGGACAAAAAAGAAGAAACTTCTGTTTAACCCAGTCACCACAGTATTATACCAACAGCCGAACATCCAGTACGCTGTCGGCAACAGCAGAGATTGAAATATCTCTAAAGGGGGCTCACGGGTCAGAGCCTCTCTCAGTTCAGACTAATCTAGAGTAAAGCACTACTCAGTAAGTAAGAATGGGTAGTTTAAAAAGGAAAAAGAAAGCAGAAGAGGTTCATTTTTGTATTTTTTTTTTTAAATCAATACAATAGAATCCTCAGACAAGGACATACAATTTTGTAAAACTTGAGCATATCATTTTTAACATTCAAACGTATTTTATTTTCAGTGGGCAGTTAAAAGTAGCCCTTCCCTCCAAGGTCCATACTTCCAGTTCAGTCACTAAGAGGCTGTCTGTGACTAATACCAAATTGCATTGAATTTGAGCTTGTGAACAAGAAACCACGTTGCATGCTACCACGTACCTCAGCTCTCTCATTTCAACTCCTCAGTTCTTAAAACCATCAAATATGTACAACATGTAGGAAAACAACTTGGTAACTGTCGTTCTCTTTCTGGGTTAGCCTTAACAACTTCACCTCACACTCTTTCCTCACTGAAAGATGAGGTACCACTAAGGCTTTCTAAATCAAACTTTTTTTTTTTTTTAAATATGGGAAGTTACTAAACTTGACGATTAAAAAGGAATCGAGAGGTTCAGTTAGGAGAACCATTAGGCATTTGTCTTCACCAGGACTTGGAATCTATACCGGTCAGACACCATGGGTAAAAGATCATCTTATCTCAGAAAAGTCAACCTTTTCTTTTAGATTTCCAGAGTTTAAAATCAAAGTTTGGAATCCTTGCTTGATGACATTTTCAACTTGTTCCTTTCTGTCACAACAGCCTTCAGAAGACAATTATCAGCTGGTATGTAGGGCAGTACCCACCTTTATTAACACAAACACATTCAGCAGAGCCTACACCTGAAAAAACTTTTCACAGGGTTTAAAAGCAACAATTTTACTATTACAGCCCATGAAGCTGAACAATCCAAGGATTCTCAGATTAAATCAACATCCTTGAGAAGCACATAGTACTGTCCCAACTGTCCTAGTGCAGGAACTGTGGAACTAAGTCATCCACAGACACGCATCTAGAAACTTCGGATCACCTGCCCAGTGTTGTAACTGTTGAACCGCATGCTTTGTTGCTCAAACTAGAAGTTGTCAGTACAGAAGTGATATACACCAGTTCTTTCCTTACTGACTTCCTTTTTCTTTCTTACCGGTTTCTTTTCATACTGCTGGCTTAAGGCAGCAACAGAAGTACCGTATCTCTCCACCCTTTCTCCCCAAATTCAAGAACAAATCAGAATATACTGTCCAAATAGAACTAACTTTTTCTAACTCTCAGAAAAAAAGATCTTCTTTCCAATACAGGTACCAGAACACTAAAAGAAATCAACATTAATTTAAATTTAATACAAAAAAATTGTCATTTACAAATGTTAAAATTCAGTTGGTCTATCCTTGCTAGTTCATAATCTGGAAATCCATTTTAAAAGTGTTCAAATGCTCCAATGAAAAATTACACATCTTTATTTTCTTAAGCATGTCTTCCAGCAGAAAGCCACCCATTCAATACTTCTTTCTGAAAGTAGTTTTTACAGGACTAGTCAGGTAACGCAAACAAACAATTTAGCAGGTTCTGGCTGTACAGTATTTTACACAGATATCATTAAAGTGCATCAAAGAATGCCATCCAGTGCAAGTTCAAACTCACCTGCTGAAATCACTATTTAGCAAGCGAGACTCAGCTCTCTACACGCTATCCGATTAAGGGATCGTCATCATCAGATTGTAACTGAAGCCGGGAAAACGGACGTGGAGGAACTGCTCTGTTCTTTGAGATTATTATAATGCAGGTGAAAGTAGTCAATACCATAAGGGCCCCAATAACTATCCCAATAGCCTCGGGAAGATTTATGCACCACTGGTCAATGAGCAAGCACTTGGTGTTACTGAAAGTGCCATTGTGCGGCTGTGGTGTCAGTCCGAGGATGTGGCACATCATTGGGTAAATATCAACGTTGTTCATCGTGCTCTGCTTGTAACCCCGATGAAAAGCAGGCCCACGAGCAGCCAGGAATGGATGCATGCTTGGGAGAGCGTTGTCATAGCCATGGTCACCTACTGGAGACATACAGATTCAGGAGTTAACATCACAGCTTGTCTGCATATCAAGTATTCCCCCATCCCCCAAAAGGCATGTACTTTAACCAAGGACTAATGCAGAAACTAAAAGCAGCGCTTGGATCAAACACTGAAGGAACCAGGAGTTCCTTCCCTCTTCCTGACTCCCTGACAGTCTTTTCCCCGTACCAGCCTTCAGCCACGTTCCTTCCCCACCTCACCTACTTGATCTCTTGTCTTTTTGGTCATCAACACTTTCAGTTCCACCCCCCCGACTCCTCATGCCAAAGTTGAAAAGGATGTTACTCGACAAGTCAGTAGCTGGAATGCATGCTGGCATTTCTCAGAATTTGGAAAGACATCTCCCCTTAAGAAGCACCTGCCTCGCAAAAAGTCAAACACTTTCCCCTTGATGGTGTTCGGTTCAGCATATTAAAGCCCTCTCAGATCATGCTTATCAGATTAGGTGCTTGAGGTAAAGGGATACCCAAACAAATCCCTACATAGTCAAAAGCAAAAAACAGCCAAAGGATCATCATGCCTGTGACGAACACACAACAGAACTTTGTGGTTGCAAGGTCACCAGTACTTGGGCATTTGGTAGATTTTTAAGAAATACTATGACATTTGGTGGAGTATAAAGAGCTAAAAAGCAGCCACAGTTAAATTTCTTAATAATGTGCCTGACAAGTGTGTTCTAGATGCCAAAACTTTCTCATAGCACACTCAGCACAGAATTCGAGTGATTGCTTTCAGTTTACAGTTCATTTCTTAGTAAGAGTTTAATAAGTCTGTCCCCAGAAGTCTCCTTAACTCCTTCATTAAAAGTTTCTGATGTGAAATGTCATGAGTCCTATTGCCTTCAGTCACACTCCAGTATGCTTTCAATGCTCCTTTTTAAATGTTTTCCACCATTATGTTAGCTCTTATGAAGGCACTACTGCACCCTATCTTGCTTGTTTGTTTTAATGCACTCCTACATTTCTTGATTAGATTTTTTCCTTCTACTGTTTACTTGTTTTGAACAGTGCTGTTCCAAGTCCCTTCTCCAATGAAGTTTCCTGTTTTTGAACTCTGAAGTAGGAGGGCTGGCGTGTGCTAACACTGCTAGGAATAGTGTTGGTATTGGTACGCTTGCCAATCGTTATGCTGCCACTTTGTCCACGAAGACAACAAACACTTAAATAGCCATTTAGGATAAACCTCCCCTGCCTGTTTCTAGGAGGCTGTGGCTAGAAAAACTCTTTTGAGGAGTGATTCATTTCAACTGATGCAGTACTGTTAGTTCTAAATATACAGTTATTAACTATTTTTAGGTACATGAAAATGAATCTAACCATGAAAAATGAAGAGAATTCTATTAGAGAACACTTTAATGTGATAAATGTTGTCAATTTGAAGATAACTGTGGCAAATCTGGGGGGAAATTAAAATACAAACATGTCTTACATCATAAGCAGTACTTTTATAAAAATAATGAGAAAATTGGAAAAAAGAATCTATAAATCATTTTGTTTGCTATAATTGCTTCAGTCTGGCCACAGCTGAGGAAACTGAGAAGACCATGTGCAAAGGGCAGACGAGCTGGGTGAAACCAGGAGTTTATACTGTCCTGACAGTGGTCATGGCAGATAGTCTGGGAACTATGTAACAGGGCTAGCCCCTGGCATACCAATCAGCCGCAAGCTGCTGGCTGCTTAGAAACTTCCTGGAAGTTAGAAATGAAATACAAAGGTACTATTAATAGATTTCTCTTCCAAAAGTTTTTCCAATTGCTTTCTGAACCCATATATATATATATTACTATTAAAGCAGAAGAAAGTGTGTAGCTTAACAACGCATTGTGTAAAGTAACATCTGTTACTTGTTTTTAAAACATGCTATTTGATGCCCTTAACAGGAAGGATTCTGGCTTCTTTGACTATTATTGTTGTGCTCCTATTATTTCTAACATTTCCTCCCATTTATTTTGTTTCTTAATGGGTCTACAGTAACATTAAATTTGTCCTCATTTGTGTTCCCTATAATTTTATACATAAACATTTAAACCACATGCTGGTCAAAGCCTGAGATACAGACTGGTAACTTGCCTAAGGTATCTCTAAAAGTGTATCTCTGGCTATTGAGTTGAACGTGGCGTTTTAGCCAACGAAACATCCCCTATCTTCCTCATCTCTTAAACCACTCCAGGTTCAGGCTCAGAATGTTCTGGAAAACATTGTCCAAGATGTTCCTAAAGATGCACAGTGCAAGGACTCCACTCACTAAACTAGGACAATCCTACAGATTGCTGGAATAAAAACAAAACAGTTTACCAGTGCAAGTGACCAAGAGCACAAATGAGGAAATCACACTTACATTTCAAAAGGGACTCATTTTGTACAATTGTCCAGCCTTCGTCTGCAACCAGAATTATGGGTTGAATTCTCTTATTATGCCGATAATGAAATCTGTCTGGAATTTCTTCTTTGAGATACACCTTCATATTACTGTTGCATTTTTTCAATAAGTTGTATACATATTTTTTATCTGTCAAGAAAAAAAAATGCATGTGAAACAACTGGAAATGACTGTTTACTGTAATTACCTGTCATTAAGTCTAAGATTTCCACCCACCCCCCCTCAAAAAAAAAGTATTTTTTAAAGGGTAGATAGTAAATGATTGTTTCAAGTCCCTAGTGAAACGCTACATGCATCAAGGTGGATTTCACAGCTTGCTCCCATTTTAAGGCAGGCACTTTGTGTCTGTGGTCTAGAACCGAAAATTCAACTTATTCTGTGCTTTTGCAGGGGTGGGGAGTAGGTGCAAAATTCAAGCAGAGAAATCAAGAGAAAGCAATCAAACACCAAAGTAGTCAATACTTTATCCAAAGCAGTGAACATAAACATTTTGCTAATCTATAAATCATTTTGTTTGCTATAATTGCTTCAGTCTGGCCACAGTTGAGGAAACTGAGAAGACCAGTAGTATCATGAGTCACATCTGTTAGTGACTACCCTGAGATACAAAAACTGAATTCACAGTATGAAAACTGAAGTTTCACTCACAGAAATGAAAGCTGTAATGCAATCAAAGCTGGTTGTAGATTTTTACTTTAGATTTTGACTAGACAATGTCATTTTTCATTCTGAATAAACCTGAGGGTTTGCTTCATGCTCATTGTGAATTTCAACCTTGCAGAATACATGAGCAACAAGGGAGCAGGCATACTAAGTGCCTACCTCCATTCTCAGTAAGCTGTACCACGATCATCTGCATCGCCCATGGCAATTTGACACAAAATGCTCCTCAGCCCACTGATTACCAAAACAAAGTAACTTCTACATAGACTTTTTTTTAGCTTATCCATTAAATTATGTCAAAGTTGTGCAATATTAACTACACTCGTCTTGCAAAGATGTGAAGGTAAACAAGATTTAAATCTCAATGTATGACTTAAAAAACACCACATACTCTTTTTTGGCAGCACTGCAGCAACTGGACTCTTGTCAATAAGAATATAGTTGTTGCGATCAATACAGCCATCCAGGACAATCAGCTTCTTTGGAGAACACGTGGCCATTCCATGATCACTTGTTATGATGATATTAATCGTGTCCCACAGACCTAACGCCTTCAATTTACTAGTAAGGAAACCAACATGATTATCCACTTGTTCTAGTACTTTGCGCATGTTCTCAGTATCATCCGGTCCATACTTGTGCCCACTTACATCTGGTTCTTCCCAGTATAACGTAGCAAAATTGACTACCGGATCAGAGCGGTTCAGCCACCTAACAATTTTCTCCACTCTCTCCTCAAATGTTACTGAAAAATTATACTTCATAAAGAATCGAGGGGTCATATTGTTAATTTTTACATCAGTACCAGGCCACATTGCAGCAGCACTCGTCCCATTTCCCTGCTGTTGATTTGTTACCCAAATTGGAACTGCCTCATTCCACCAGAAGGGATCTGAATCATTGAACTGGGAAAACTTTTTCTTGGCATCTGCATCATACATGTCATTAGCCACAATGCCATGGCTTTCTTCATATAAACCTGTCACTATGCTGTAATGGTTTGGGAAAGTCTTGGTGATAAAAGCATTTGTAACTTGTCTTACAAGCACACCATCCTCAATGAACTCCTGAAGATGAGGAAGATTATAGGTTTCCAAGTAATCAGCCCTGAAGCCATCAAAGGACACCAAGAGTAACCTGGAGACCGCATCACCAGAGTGACCATGACAGGTGACTATTCCAGACAAAACCAATGTTAACAGCAAGCTCATGGTTGATACTTCAAAATACTTCCAGCAATTAATCAGAAGCACCTGAAAAATTTAAAAAGACAAGACATAATTCAAAATCATTGCAGTGGAACCAGTTTAACTAGCTATACATTATGTACATCTTCCTTACAGAGACTAACTGCAGAACAACCGGTGTAAACAACCACTGAAGCCAACAGCAAGTTTCCCTGCTGACTTCAGAAGTTTCCATATATTGCCATAGCTTCTCATACATCAAAACAAACGAGCAATGAGACATTTCTCATTCCAGACTAAATGAAAGAAGAACTGTTTTCTTTTTTAAGCAGTTATTCCATCATTTTGTCTCTTCTATTACTATTCTACATTCCAAGACAAACAACCAGTATTTTTCTCATGTTCAAGCACAGGCACCTAAACAACTTTGGCTCCACATTCAGGAGTCCTATTCAGCCCCAAATTCCTGCTCACACATCACTGTTCAGACCAGAAATCTGTTTCCTACCATAACTGGATTTTTTTTTTTTCTTTTCATCCCACCTTTCCTTTTCCACATTTTCCACTATCTTGAGTTGCTGGAAGCCTTCTGAGTCTTTCAACATTCCTATTTACTCATTTCCTACTCAACGCATGGAACTGCCAGGAGTAACTTTTACTTGTTTTCCTTCTGAACTGTTGTACACCTACCATAACTGTATTTAAACCTGTTCTTTATAAGCCATATTTCTCTCTCTCAAAAAAAAAAAATCATTAGTAATCTCTGCTGTGAGGCAAGTATTTCTTATCAAGGAATTAAAAAACGTTACGAATACGAGGTACCACTTATAAGCTTTTTTCCTCTCCTTTTAAAACAGAAAAGCCAACAGCAGAAAGGATGTGCTTGAAGCTATTTTGTGTGACGGGCGCACTCCGCTTGGGAAGATCCAGCATTATTCTATAGGCTGTTAAGAAAGAGGAAGCTCAGGTTCCACAAGAGCTTCTGCAGTGTTGCAAGATGCATAACTGCTTCTCACGGAAAGCCCCACTCCAGCAAATTGCTCCTTTATCTTATTTGCACAAACTCGGTTGTTTCTAGGAGGACATGCAAACAACTTTCTAACTGTAGTGATGTCTTCTGGCCTATTCCAGCCCGCTCCCCAAGCCCACTGGGCACTTAAAGGGGTGAGTGACAGCACTTTATTATTTTAAAGGTGTACGCAGCTTTAACTTTCACTAAAGCTTTAGCAGCCAGAGGGATTCAAAGCATGCGAAATCACCCCCTCTCGCCTCCACCCAAGCAGCAGCTTGTACGCCTTCAGAAGCTACAAGCTCCACAAGAAAGGATCACCAAACCCGGCATTAAGGTGCCTCCCCATACCCACGACCCGCAGCGACACAGCACAGACGAGCCGCCCGCCTCCCGCGGCGTGACCCCGCCAGCGCCCCAAAGCCGCCGGGCGCCCGCGCCCCGCCCGCTGCACCGCAGCCAGCCGCGGGACAGCACCTGCACTGCTACAGCGCTGCGCCCTCGAACCTCTCCGCCTGCCAGCCGGGCCTGCCGGCCCCACGCTGCTGGCGAACGCCTTACTGTGCCCTTGAAAGCTGCCAGCGAGACGCTGCGCTGCCATTAAAAACTTTTGCCCCGCGGGGCCGGCTCCCGGACCGCGGAGCAGACACCCGGCGCGCTAGGGGAAGGACACCTGCGGCTCGAGCTCCGGGGACGAGGAAACGCGCACGTTCTCAGCAGCGGTAGCTCCTGCAGCTTCCACGCCGGGCCGCAGGGCTGCTCACCCGCGCCGCGGCCCGCACGGACCCCCCCCACCCCTCCGCGCCGCGGAA
>VXAL01006197.1:1928-18365 GCA_013399475.1 Chauna torquata
GAAACAATCACCTGAAACAATTTCAAGAGACTTGTCTGGGTGGAGTCATGTCACTAAAGGTCTGCTTACACTGCAAAATGCTTCTATGCGTTAACCATCAACTCTTACTCTGTAGCGTAGTTGTAGTTCTCTCTGAACTTTGCTTCACTTTCCCTCCCTACTACCGCCCAAGCAACAGCAGCTAAACTAAAGGTTGACTTAAACACAAGGATTCAAATGACCTTATTCTGTCACTCTATATAGAGTTTTGAGTGCACTTTCAGGGTCTTTTAGACTGTTTCTGTTCAGCGAAGAAACTTGAGTCCTGATCTGGGCATCTCTTGAACAAAATTAGCGGTATATTAGAAACCTAATATTATGACAATTTCCAGTTCCCTGCCTCATTCCAGCTGGCGCATCACCCAAAAGAACTCTCTTGTCCTGTAGTTGTCAAGGTCATATTACAAGTTCTTGGTCCGGCTGCCAAGCTTCCTCACTACATCTTTCTGTATTCAGCTTTTCCTTAAAGTCTGCTGTACAGACTTCTTGATGCCACTTTTTGCATTCAGGTCCTAAATTTTCTTGATTTACTTTGCTCAACTTCTCCTCTAGTCTAAATATCACACCTGATTTAGGTGGCGATTCCCACTGCTCTGCTGAGTGTCAGTAAATGAGCTTACTCCTTACTCATACGTATGTATATGTAAAAACTCCTTTACAAGAAAGATGTAATATTTATTATTGGTGCCCAGCACCTTCACTCTTCTCTCAGCTTTATAAATACCTGACAATTAACTGCTGTGAAATTGTTTCTGAGAAAATACCAAAACTGCGTTGTTCCTTTGATTTCCCAGCTTTCATGGTGACCACCAGCCAACTGAGGAGAGAGAGAATATCTCCAGGCAGCCTATGAATACTAACTCTGGAACAATAACTTTGTAAAGAGAACAAGGGAGGAGAGAATCCCATTAGGTTACCAATGACTAATTATTTTCCCTAGTGACATGAGGGAAGACTGGGGGCTTCCTCTCATCCTTTATGCCCAGCACACAGCTCTGATTGAAGCACTGTGAATCAGTTTCCATTCTGCCTTCGCCTCACAGGTACAGAGATTGCTGTAGTTCTAATGATCAAGCACATTTTACACCTTTTAAATATCAAGTGGTAGAGTCAAGGATGGGAGATTTAAAGTTACACAAGCTAATTCAAGCAAGATTCTTTTCTATCTATTCTTACCCTAGGGAAAGGTGGAAATTGACTTTCATACCCTTTAGACTTTCCTCTGACTATTCCTGAAGAGATATTTTACTAGCTATACAAAGTAGGATCTGGTACTTGTTCCAGATCATTATTACTTACTTTTTTTGGAACAATTTATTTTCAGGTATATATTTCAGCTACTGTAGTTGGTATGATTTTTTGGTGAGCTTTTAGGCTCTTTAAAACAATTTTTGTTCAACAGTGTAGATTTTCGCACCAATTGGTAATCAAACAAATGAAGGATTTTTTCAGTTTGGGGGTGTTCAGATGCCTGTGTATATCTGGAATTGACTTCCATGACCAGTTCAGGCGGAACCTTTTTACTAGATGTGGCACTAAGCGCTAAGTGTCATAGTTTATTTCTAATGAAATACTGCAGAATAGATCCACAATTTCCAAAGCATTTATCAATACTTAGTGACAGGAAATATGAAGGAAGTGACAGGCCTTCTTGTGATGACATTTAATGAGGGCATCACTCTTGCTGTGTGACAGCTGCTAAGTCAGCTCCCTTTCCTGTCCCAGTCCTGTAAAGCAGATACAACTGTTTAAACAACCTCATGAAGGACTTTGAAATGTATGGATGACCAGTGCTATAAGAAACAAATACTAAGTGGTGAGAGACAAACAGTATTATTTCTTGATAAAGAAAAAAAAAATTGTTGTATTGGTAACCTTCTCTCCCAAGGAGCTGTTCATTCTCTGACTGAATGCAGAAAATGAAGACCAGACCCTCTATATTAGAGGATGAAAAGGCCTTCCCTCTTCAAGCTCATTGCAGATACGTACCTCTCTGAAGTCAACGAGATCCCCAGTGAGACAAATGTGAATTAGTACTGCGTGTAAGGCTTATTTCCAAGTGTATAAAAGACACACCAGTTGATAAAACATTCCATCAAGAAAAAGTGAAAAGCTAGTGTGCTGTAACAAAGTATTCAAATTTTAAGAAATGAAATGACTTACAAAGTTTCAAAACCTCTTGGAGGTTGGAGGTTCAACCACTCTACTTCCACATTTCTCTGTACTTAAAAATAAACTAGAAAGATTAATATGTACTCTGGGAGGAGCAGGAGGAATGATGCTTTCAGTTAAGTCATGGCAAACCATACCTCTAAAATGAGAACAGAATCAGTCCCCCAACAAATTATGTAGTAACTACAAGGAACTACAGCCACACACATTTCATGGATACTGCATGGGAGCTACACCCTTAGTACTCATTTCTTTATGGAATGAGATGAATGGTTCATTGACTTTGTCTCCCCTTCCTTTATTTTGCTGCTCTTCTCTTCCAAAAATACTTGCATGCTCCTCCATCCATTCTGGAGGTCTAGTCCAAGCTAGGTTTTAATCTACAGGACTATTCCCACAGCCCTCAAATCATCCTGGATAACCCTGCACAATTCCAGCTGTACTTCACGTCAAACTGAGCAAAACCCAAAATCATCTCTACAAAACTTCTGATGAGCTCAGGAAGATCCAACACAGTAACAGAGTCTTTGGGATTCCAGCATCATAACTCCTTTTACTGAAAATATTTTGGAAATTAATTTCAAGTCGGCAAGCTTTGTGGAACCCAAACAGCTAAAATTGGCCAATCTGCTATTTAGATGAAAGTGAAATATGTGCACTTTTGTTGTTACTGTTCCTGTAGAGATTAAGCAACTTTGTATTGAACTGTTTATTGTTCAGTGTTATGATTTACAATATGAGCTGTGCCAACATTCTGAAAGAAGCACCAAAAAAACGTTCCTTTCTGTGCCTTTTTAATGAAGTAAAACTTTCCCAGAAACACAAAAAAAATATAGGAACTGGGAAAGTTCCTCTGAACTCAGCATCTACAATGCCTACTGGACAAGACAAACATACCAATCTATACGGTCCTCACTCACAATGAAATTCAACTTCATACTTAAAAGCAACCCCCCTCACAATTTAAAAATATTTGCATACTATTTTTTCATTAAAATCTTTGCTGTGCTAAAGGACTATTACCTGTCACCAGCTGTGAAAGAAATGACTGCTCCTGAGTTGTAGAGTCCATCATATTTTTACATATAAAAGAGAAATACAACTGAAAAAAACAGGACTGCATTTAAATGTATGTGGCAGGTACAACATCCCAGCAGGAAACTGGATTTGATGGTGAGTACCCGTGATAGACTATTTCCTGTGGAGGATATCACAACATAATAGAGTAGCAGTTGAAACAACACTTTCAGTAACACATTTTACTGGCTTCATTTATCTGTTCAATGAATAGGAAACCTACTTAAGCCACAGTGCCAAAATATGCTATTTCTTCTTCTTTCAAATGTATTTTTCACATTGCCATACTACTAATGGAAAATGTGTTACAAACAACAAAAAATGTATTTTATCTCACAGAACATTTAATCCATGCAGCGAAGATTTTAACCGAAGTTTCTATCATTTTAGATACGAAGGAGTTTTTTTCCCCTTGAAATTTCATGACCACTTTAAAATGATGTATTCAGTACAAGTTAAAAATACCTCGTGGCTGTCTGTCAGCAGCACATAAAGCATGTAAAATATAAATGCCTTCTATTTATTGCATCTGTCATCAGTTTTTAAAGTGGTGGCTAGTAGTAGAGGGCTACTCCATGCATTGGTTCATTTTCATTCTCAAATTTCAGTAGAGGCCAAGAATGCATATGTCCAAACTCCATTGGCAAGAAAACTGTTCCCAATTTACTGTGCTGTGACCGTTAATCAAGGTGAAACATAACTTCATAATTTGTGCTTGACCCAAGCAGCATGATCTATCTAGGAGCTGGCTGCTGACTCACAGGATACCTCAACAGATTCCAGTCATAGCTGTCCACTGTTGAGCAGAGCCAAAAGGAAGAGCACACCAGGCATCTTTACTGTAAGGTGGCTTGCAAGGTCTTGTTAGATATACGTAACAGCTTTTCTTGAGATAAAAGGAGACAGGATGGTTTCCAAAACTATGTCATGAAAGCTATCATTTTTTCATGTTAGTGCAGTCCCATGCATAAATGACAGAGTTGGCTTTGACTCAGTATTAGCTACCATCATGGAGATGTCCTCTGAAGTGACATAAAATGCAGAATGTGAAAAACTGTAACGTTATCCTGTACAAAATATTAAATTGCACTAACATAACAAGAATGTTGAGCAGAATGAGCAATGATCTCCTAATTTGTAATCACTGAATCGTGTTAGGTCAGAGGCACCTTGTGACGCAGTATAACACCATCAGCTATAAAGCTTTATTTTAATGGAAACAAAGGCAGATGAATAAGGTTTGCACTTTCTGAATTTAGCAGTCTATGTTCTATATATTCAAATCAAAGTACAAAAGCTCGTGCAACAGATGATTTATGTGATAGAAGAGAGCCAATGACAAAATCAGAGCTGATGGATATTTATAGGGAATAAAACATTTTGAAATTTCCTGTGAGGGAAAGGTGTGGAAGGCAAGAATAGTACTATATTTCTCAGATTTTCTATCTGTTCAACAGACTCTCTCTTAAAAGACACACAGCTATAAAAGGCCACTCTTCTGCTCTCTACAGCACTCTCTACATTACATTCACAGATGATTTTGCTGGAACAAGAAAACTTTCCTGGTACTATTATGGTAAGAAAATGATGGAAAATAGCATCGTATTTTGTTGTTTAGGTTCACTGTTGATATTAAGCAATATTGAGAAATCTTTGTGGCCTTCAAAGTTTACTTGTTCTTCAAATTTCCTTCTAATCAACAAGTTCAGGTGATCCAAGTAGCAGCAGTCAAGCTTTTTAGTGTAAAGATTTTAGGCATGCTGCCCCAATTCACAATAAATTGCTTTATTTTCAGTGCTGCATGGCTGCATTTTTTGATAGCATAGAGTGCTCTGAAATAAGTTTTTGTGATTTGTGAAGGGCACAGGCAATCAAACACAACTTTTATGTCATTACCACTGCATAAAAGTGTATGTTCACTATAACGTTCCAGAGCTATAGGAAATGCCAAGTAAAAGAAAAATAATGTTAGATTGTTTACTCACTCCATTTATCCCACATTTATGTGAAATAAATAAAGTAGCTATAACAGGGCTCCAATGGCACACCACATTTAACTCTTACTGTTGAAAAGATGAAATGTAATAGATGATTATCAGAACATTTTGGAGAAGTATATGCTATTTCCTTTCCAGTACAGCCTCCATCCCAAAACACTGCAAAATCATAGAGAGAAAAATATTTAAAAATATGTATTAACTTTATATGCATTTTTTATTATGCATTCTACTGCAGTCAAAAATGTTTTCACTTAGGCAAATAACCATTGCTATGTTAACATTTTGACAAATCACATCAATTGCTTTTTTAGAACAAGAAAAAGAAACCAAGACCACAAGAGAACGTAATAGTGCAAGAGAAGGGTTACTGTATAATATTTTTTTTTCAATAGTTCTGATTACAGTGTATTAGGTTTACTGAAAAAAGCACCACCAAAATCAGCTTAGGCATGTGGACCACTACCTCACTAATGATATCTAGGCCTTTTTTCCAAGGCAAAGCCCTGTAATAAGTATAAATAGCTGAACTGTTTCTCCACCATGCAATACATTTAATTCACCAAAATTGGAATTCATTGTCCACATACAGCTTATTTGCCAAGTTTGTCAAAAATTTCAGTGGGGCCTATCAATTTTCAACAGCATTGCAAAGCAAGCTTCTTTCTGCAAACTGACACCTCACTGTGTTCAGATGAGTCGTAAACCTATCGGGCTATGTTGTTTCTAGTATATACTTCAGGTCTCTTGACTTTAACCTTTTGGCATGCTGAAAACTGCCTATTTCCATTTTTCTGTTTTCAATGTCAGCTTTCTTCTAATTCAGTACCGTACTTTACCTTTCAGCCAAAAGTATTTAATAGCTTTGGCAACGGACTTCTTTAAATTATGTCTTCACTCTCTATTATCCACTATTTGATAGATAAGATAGGCACATCTTTTTCTTAAACAAAGGCATAATATTTTCTTCCATCAAATACAGATATTTGCAAAACACATTTTTAATTAAAGCTTGCCATGTGTAATTTAATAAAAAAACCCTCGGTCAAGTTATGATCGTGATTGACAAGAATTAAATCTTGAAACGACAACCACAAAACTGAGATAACTGAGATGGATGCAGCTTAAAAATATAGATGAAAAATCACCATAAAATATGACAACAATATAAATTCAAGTTCGTACAGTTATTGAGGTTCACCTGAACTACAGTGTATGTGCCTTGAGAATTTGGCTCAGATGTTTGTAGATAACAATCATGTTGCTAAGGCAACAAATGTTTTTTTTTGCTTGGAAGAATAAACAGGCATGTAAAACCAGTACAAAATGGACAAGTAGTACCTTGATGCCCTAGGGCTTTTCTAGTTTATATATTGCACTTAGTGTAGACGCTTGATATTCATCTTTCACAGCTGATTACCCCTTTCCACATTTAAAGATTCCTTTAGAAACCCATTGTGTAAAATGGAGAAATACCTAAGGATTCAGAAGGAAGAGCAACATGGGCAGGGAAGGCAGTGCTACAGTCCTACTCAGCCGCTGCGTCTATGAGCAAAATGCTGAGTGTTTTCATCTAAAGTACAAGAGAGAAACTTGAACGTATTACAGATTTGAATCAGACTTTTATAATACAGTATTTAGCTATAGGTCTGAGGTTTTTATTCCCTATGAATCCACTACTTGCACTTCTGGGAAATTACTATCTTTCCATTTACTTCCAGGCAATTCAAAGCTGTATCTTCTGGGGAGGGAGGTCAAAGGCAGAAATACTATCCTCAGTACTTCCAACCTGTCCACATGCATCATCACTGTGAAAAGAAGAGTTGCTTACAGTTTAATGAATAGTGTTCAGTGTTTTCCCAAGCTAATGAGCACTGCTAGATCATACTTTAACACATCATTTGCTGTCAGAGAAGTCTAATTTGGCCATGGCAGTCATTAGTAATATGGTGACAGGAGGCAACAGCATGAAATGTGGGTGAAGCAGTGAGACAGGATGGCAATGGCAGTGTATCAGAGCCAGAGCAGGAGTTGTGTGATGGGCTGAACATGGACATGAAGAACAGGTGACTGAATTGATAAGAAGAGCTGGGAAATTAGGCTGGGAGTTGGGGAGAGGAATGGGGACCTCTGAGATGGGAGGAGCACAAAGTTTAAGAAGAAAGGACAGGGGCTCTCCTACAGGTGGAAAAGGTTGGAACACTAGATGGAACTGGGCATTTTATATCAAGAGGAAGATAAACAGGGAATTGATAGGAAGGGGGTGTGGAAGCCCTACGTCTGCAGAAGTGAGAGGCTGCCCCTTTGGAGCATGAGAAGGACTGGCATAGGAGACCTCAGGACTTCACTGTGGCAACTCTAGAGCAATTCTAATCATGATCTGGTTAGGGAGTGGGCATCCTGTACAGAACTCCCAGGACACTTTCACCATCCTCTCTCATTCAAGTCAAATGTACTCTCCTTTTGCTTTCAAAAGTATGGCCCTGACTGAAGTTATTTCTAACTGCAAAGCTCTGGGGGAAAAACAGAAAGACAGCAAATCACTGGGAAGGAAACTGAGACTGCAGTCTGAACCAGACAACCCGCACAACTGCAGCACACAAGTTTACAAGCTTTCCATATTCAAAGAAAAGAATAATCTACAACTAAACCCAACACTTTAAAACATTAAAATAATGCAATACAAATATAATTTTTCTGAATACATAAGATGTTTAAAAAGATAGTAGTTTGAAAATGATGTCTTCACACAGCCCACATTGTCAGTCTACAAATTATATTTCCACTACATGAAAATGGTAGCATGCTCCATCTGACAAACAAGCCTTAAATTATACATAATTAACCCAAAACAATGTATTTATGCAATAAACATTATTATGAACACTGAAGATTAAAGTTCAAGTTTTTGCATTCTGACTAGAACATTTAATAATTTTCAATAAAATTTCACCTGTTTTATTATAAGCCACTCAACATCTGTCACATACATATGACATGAAGCTGTACAAAACAGCATTTGAAGCTGTTGCAGCCATTTTGGTAGCTGAACAAATGCTGTACAAAACTCTGCAGTAAACAGAAGAAAATGAAAATATTTAATAATACTCAAAGCAACTGGCCACCAAACATTACTCGTGTAGAGAGCTAAAGGTATTGTGTCATAATCCTGACTATTACCATTATCATTTTTCATGTTAATTTATCATGCACTCCACAACTGTTAAAGAAAACAGGGAACAAACAATATCTACAACAGTTTAAATTAAATGGCAGGTTTTTGTACATCACTGAGCTTCTTCAACAAGTTCTTTCAAAAACAATGCCCGATACTGGGATTGCAGTGCTACACTGTCCAAGCTTTTATCCTCAGATGCTAACCAAAAGGTGGTTCTTAAAGCTTTAATGCCTTTCCCCCTCACAAATCAACCTTATTTCCTCCATGTCTCAGAAATAATCCTTCCACAAAATAGTTCATCTAGCTCATCGATACCACTTGCATAACTCATTTCTATAGTTTTTGAAAAATATCTTAAGAAAAATGAGCCTAATTAATAACATTGATAACTACAAGTATTACGCTTCACATTCAGAGGTTGGAACAACTCGAGATTTCCTGTTCGATTGCTGAGAGGATTTTGTTGTTTGTTTTAAAAACCCTAATTAACTCCAAACCTTCACAAGCAAGTAGAAATGCCAATAGGAAGAACTTGTCCCTGCATGACATAACACCAGCTTACTCAGAAGCTGGGAGTTAACCGTAGTCTTAGGGAGCTAATGGAAGTGGTAATTAGCAAAAACAGGACACAGTTCTGCACATCTGCTCTCCTGTTTCTTCTTCTTTTTGCTACTACCTGGAACACTTACATTGCAAGTGCCCTTGCTACTAACTTCCCATGTGAAACCTTAATTATCATTAGCAACCATTTATGATATCAAAACATTATATTATAATTTAAGGCTAGTAAAGTGTTGCAGAAATACATGTAAGCTTATGAAATAAAGTTACTTTTTTATACAACTATTTCCACAGCTTTTCAACAGCTGCTGAAAATAAAGAACACCCTAATTAAAACATTGTGGATTCTTTTTAATAAGCTTTGGAAGAATCAAAATAAAATATTTTTCTAAGGCTGATGCTGCATGGTATGTTGCATACCATGCTAAGGTGTGGTGCATTAGAAAAATATTTTTCATACATTATGTCTACTCACTATTTGAATAATGTCATAAGTTGATTCGGAGTGTGAAAATTGAATTGAACACATAGACAACCGTTTCTAGGTAATTACCACATTTTTCCTCCAATGATATGCTGTCAAATGTAAACTAGATAGGCACTTGCGTGTTAAAAACCATACCCAAGTTTCTATAGATCTTACTCATTGACCCTTGCCTTATGCTGCCCTGCTCCTTCTCATAGCAGGAGGCCTCAGGGCAGCCATATCTGTACTGTTACTAACATCACCTTATAGAATCACAGAATCATTTAGGTTGGAAAAGACCTCTAAGATCATCTAGTCCAACCGCTAACCTAGCGCTACCAAGTCCACCACTAAACCATGTCCCTAAGCACCACATCTATGCGTCTTTTGAATACGTCCAGGGATGGTGACTCAACTACTTCCCTGGGCAGCCTGTTCCAATGCTTCACAGCCCTTTCAGTAAAGAAATTTTTCCTAATACCCAACCTAAACCTCCCCTGGCACAACTTGAGGCCATTTCCTCATCTTATCGCTTGTTGCTTGGGAGCAGAGACCGACCCCCACCTCGCTACAGCCTCCCTTAAGGTAGTTGTAGAGAGCGATAAGGGCTCCCCTGAGCGTCCTTTTCTCCAGGCTAAACAACCCCAGCTCCCTCAGCCGTTCCTCATAAGACTTGTTCTCCAGACCCTCCACCAGCTTTGTTGCCCTTCTTTGGACACACTCCAGCGCCTCGATGTCCTTCTTGCAGTGAGGGGCCCAAAACTGAACACAGTGTTCAAGGTGCAGCCTCACCAGAGCCAAGTACAGAGGGACAATCACTTCCCTAGTCCTGCTGGCCACACTATGTCTGATACAAGGCGCGATGCTGTTGGCCTTCTTGGCCACCTGAGCACGCTGCTGGCTCATATTCAGCCCACTATTGACCAATACTCCGAGGTCTTTCTCCACTGGGCAGCTTTCCAGCCGCTCTTCCCCCAGCCTGTAGCGTTGCATGGGGTTGTTTTGCCCCAAGAGCAGGACCCGGCACTTAGCCTTGTTGTGCATGGTCAGATGCTCTCTCTGGTTCCCGCAGTTTATTCTAAAATGGAGCAACATCATGAAGCAGAAAAACCAGGATGGGTTGCACTTGTTGATTTGCTTACATTTCACCTAAAAAAAAAAATCTTGTGACACAAAGACATGTTTGTATCTTGATGACTTATATGGGATGAAAAACCAGGCCTCCTGAGGAGGTGAGCAGCTCACTGTCGTAGTAAGTTATCAGCAGACTGCGGGATCAGCCAGGCATGGGCTTTGGATAAAGATACCACTGTAAATAAATGAGCCTTCTCCTACAAAATGAAGCAGGCTGCCTTGGAACAGTCCCAATTTTCCAGAATGGCTTGGCTTCAATTATATGCATCTGATCACAGAAATTTAAAAACAGTGAAATGCCATTTCCTTCAGTCTTAAGGTTTAGGAAAAAAAATCTAAATGTCCCATCTATCAAAATAGTAGGAGGATTCTAAATTTCGAATAACCTTGATACAGATGGAAAGCAGCAAAACAGCTATATCTCAGGTTTGAGAAGAAGCATCACATTACCATCACAGAGCTGACAAGAAGTGACAAACGTTTGCTTCATCCTATAAGCTTGTTTAACAACCAGAAGGGGACAAAATGTAATGTGTCTATCACAGGCATGCCGTTCAGGATTCATGTGGTAACTCACAATCTCAAATACAGAATTTTAAAGTGAAAAAACCTGTGTGTCCATTTCTATTAAACTACTGCAAGATGCAAACTCATTGTGATAGCCCTGTCATCCAGTCTTATCCCCAGCTCCCAAAGCTTGCACAAAGAATGTTGCAATCAACTTCAGGATGACACAGAATCTCCCAGGCCCTGACAGGCATAATCCTTTGGTAAGATAGGCTTCTTTATCTGTAATGCTATCATCTGTTGACAGAAGTGACATGATGCCACATCAAGGACGGCACATAATGTGATTCAGATATAGATTGAAAAAAGTTTTCTATGCATGAAATAATCTGGTTTAGATATTTCTGACTAGTACAGTAGTTATTTGAAGTACTTATGACAAAATGGCATAACTTGTCAATATAGTCACCGTAACTGCAAGGCGACTAGTCAAAATAACTGTGATTAAACCACTTTCTAGATACCATTTAGATGATGATATAATGAGAATAACACAGTTCAGCTACTGGCATTTAGAACTCCTGGAAATATTTCAAATGCCTCAGGAATTATGTAGATTTTTTTTTCCCTCTGTTTTGATTTTGATGTTACAAATGTGTTTAGTACTGTTTTTTTCCTGTGGACCTGACAGTGAAAGACTCCAGCTTTGCAGAAGATGTCCCATCTGGCTAATATTACTATTTTGCCCTGTGTACTCTGGAAGAGACACACCACTCCTGTTGTCATTTTATATCAACCTGGGTCCCTTCACAGTGTCTCAGATGTTTGCAAAATAGAATTATCTAATGTGTTTTGCAACATTTTTCTTTTAGGATTTCTCACAGCTCACCACATTTAACCATTTATTCCACACATGCACAGATTTTAAGAACAGAGAGGACCCCTTTATGATCATCCAGTTCAGCTTCCTGCATAATGCAGAACCAATAATTCAGGCTGCTGGATTAAAAGTTACATTAGAACTACAGTTTATCTTTTAAAAAGACATCTGGCTTTGATTTAACAACTTCATACACCAGCAGCTCCAGCACATTCCCACAAAATATTTTTCCTCTTTACCATGGGGTGTGGTAGGATCTTCCTAGGACCACTTGGTTATCTTACCAAATTCCCTGCTATTATGGAGGACAGCAGCAATGCGCTTCACCTCTCCTATTGTTTCTTTTACAAACAAGAGGCGTAGGCTTTGCTCTTGTAAATAAGTCTTAAGTTTGTAATATTCAGTATGTATGTTTTGCAACCTGCACAGTGCAGGAGCATTGAAAAAAAGATGTTCCTTTGCATCTTTCCAAGTATAATACACAAGACACTGACTGCAAGCAAATGGACTACATGGCTACCTGCAATTGTAAAGGACTAGAGTTGCTGAATCAAATGGTGTCTTTTCATTCCGCATTTCCATACTGTTGAATGTTTAGCCTTATTAAAAATTAATATCATTTTAACTCTTGTATTACTGTTTCCTCAGTGATCTTGTTATGCCTTTATCTGCTTATTTAGAGATCCACTTATGTCAAGATCTTCTCTCATGTATGCATCTCTAGATATTTTTTCACAAGGTCATCTTTTTTCTTGGAAAAACTAGAGACAGATTTGACTTCTTATTTTAAGATAGATCATTCTTTTATTACCTTTATGAATTCTTCCTAATTTCAACATTGTTTTGAAAATATGGCCTCTCAATGACTTATTTCATGTCGTACACACATAATAAAGCATCTACTTGGACCTAATATCTTTGCACTTTAAGACAAGCATTAAAGCTACCTTTCACAGCTATCTTCTCACACAAGGATAAACTATGTTGGGTTTCACTATGCTGACACTTCGGTTATCTTCAGAATTATATTTTTCAAGAGTACATTGTCACTCTTGCCCTCATACCAACTCTCCTCTTTGAAGCATGGCAAAGCTTTTTATTCCTTGAAGCATGATCCTTCATTTTAATAAAGAAAAAAGCTGAGTGTTCTATATGCCCGACTTGCAAAGTGATTTAAACTTTTCTGTCAAATTATACCTTTATGTCATACTCTTTTCTTATTCAGTCTTTGAGAAGGCTTCGTCCTGTGACCCAGCAGTCAAAACAAGCACAAAATTATTTCTTCCACTTCCTCCTACTTCCACTACTAAACAAAACCAACATTTCCACAAAGCTGTAATTAGTTCTCTATTTTCAACTCAATCTGTAGCCCATATTTTTTCTACTGCTTTTAAACGGATATTAATAAAGTTCTAACACCTATTGTGATATACCTGTCTCTGTTTCTGGGGAACAGTAAAGATTATGGCTGGAACCCTTGTGCTAGTTTTGTATGCAACCAGTTTATCAATTAAGAACGAAATATATGTATGCATGGAGGTCTAACTCACAAATTCATCTTCAGTGTGGACAGTTTATATCAGACACACTGATCCAAATGTAACATTGTTTTATGGAGCTTTAACACGTTCAGATTATCTATCCAATGTACTTACTGAATCCTCACGCTCCTGACAGACTCATAAGCCTGTGAAAGAAATATGACCACCAAAATGCACCCTTGAACTTGGGAGGGCAACTTGCGGTAGATCATTTTAATAGAGATTTGAGAGTCACTGTCTTCTGGTATTTTAATAATGCCAGCTAGTGTTATAGTAAAAATAATGTGCTTGAACTTTGGAAAATGCAGTTAAACTTGTGTGGCACCTCCAGAATTTTTTCCCTTCTACCTAAAGCCTATTATATGAGAAGGTTGATTTATCTCTTGATTGTGTTTTATAAAGCTGTGACAATTCTTTGCAGAGGAGGATGAAAAATATTCATTCCTAGAGCTTTCATAATCCAATTTAAAAACAAAACAATCAACAACAACAACCCCCCCACACCACAAAAAACGTATTCTAGTTTCTCTTTAATTTCAAAATACTTAGAGCCTTATAGACCTGACATTTCTTAATCAGAGCAGAACTACGCTTTCAAGCCTGACTCTCCAACTAACTCCTATTCTTGCTTTCCAAATCAACTCTGTCTTGGGGGGGGTGGGGGGAGAAAACAAACAACAACAAACCAAACCACCACAACTAACATTTTCACAGCAGTAAGCAAACAGGACAGTATATAGACAAACCAGACGTCAGGGAACAAATTCTAAGGCCATATTTCCTACACTTGTATTCTTAAGCCCTCTGAGGGTAAAACCCACCGGCATCTCCTGTGAGACCATCGGCTGGAAGCTCATGCTGTAGCTACTCATTAGTTGTTCAAACATGACTGGGTGGTCACCCAGAGCACTGCTGAAGGTGATTGAATACTTGGGGCACTGAGCTGAAATTCTCTCTTCCAAACAGCTGCTGATTACCAAAAGACTTCTTAGAATTTGTGTATCTTTAATTCAGTTGAAATTGGACACTTAAGCAGAATAACTTGCCTGCACTCTGAAAATATTACCCAAAGTACTAAAGTTCTCCAGGAGTGAAAAGCTTCTGTAGCTGAAAATCTTCCCCCTAATATTGACTATTTAAAGGGAAACTCAAGGGACTTCTGACTTAAGACCTCTGTGTCTTTAGACTCTTAGATCAGTACTCAAAAGCAACCGAAAAACTGAAACATGTTCATGAAGTGAACAATCACTTGCATTCTGCAAAAGTCAAAGTTCCCAAATGGCATCACAATTTGGATACTTTAACATAGATTGTGCTGGAGGTGAACACACAGGTGATTATAGCACAGTTTGCATTAGAAAAGAACAGACGTTCATTTCACCCATGTTACTTTTCCTCTTGAAACCAAAAAGAGTGCTCTAAAAACAACCGAAGGCAGTAGATTTCCCCNGGTTGAATTTCCCCCCCCCCCCCTAGTAGTACAAAGTAACTTCAACAACACAAATAACAGTGTCAGCTTGCATGAGTCTCTCTGGCTGATTCACCTTACCTATCATTGCCACTTCTGCGTTGCCTGATCAAACACCTACACAGTGGGACAAAGTAACAGCAGACCAAAAGTACATTAAAAAGGAGACTGTAGCTATGAGAAATTATAGGTAGAAACACCGATAAACATCCTTCAGGAAGAATAGGAAGGGGAAAACAGAAGAAACTGAATCATGCGGAAGTGTATATGGATGCTTTAAATTTCAAGAATGAGAATAACATATATTAAATGTCTTGGGACAGTAGTGTCACACCAGGAACTTATTTCTGACAATCTGTTCAGAGGAAGTAAGTAAATAAGGCTTTCTTCTGAAAAACAAAAACAAAACAAAACACTAACAGAAGATGCATGCCAAGACAGTGAGCTTGTAACAAATAGTTGTCTTTGCCATAGTATCCTCCTAGAAAAGCACATCAGCAAGACACAGAAGTGTCTGCTTTGCTTGATGTCAGAAACAACTTTTAGAGGTGTATGCAGGAAATTGTTCTGGGAAGGACTCCTGTAGATTTGATTAATGAACAAGAACTAATTTCAGAGTCAACAACCAATGTGGCTGCTTCAGGAGCACTTTTGTGATCTAAGAAACAGAATAGCATCCTTAAAGTGGAATAGAAAACAATTATTATGATCAGGTAGCTTGTTTGGTTGGCTTTATATGCCAATATAAAGAACAGATCAAAAAAAAGTGAATAATTCAGAACTATTCAAGTTGGTAGACCAAACGTACCCTACTCTAGAAAGCCAATCTCAGAACTTCTAATACCAAGGAACCTACTGAAGACAGGTAAAGTGCTACAGGAACTGAAAAGGGAATATCCAGAGAATCACTGGGCTTCCTTTCTAACTTTGAAATCTGTAAAGAGCAAACAATGAAACAATCACTTTATCAGATAACCAGCTAGTCTTTCTGAAGGTGTGCATAAACAGGAAATGTTCATTTGACAAGAAAAAGTATGTCAGACAGCTACATATTTCTTTCTTGATATCAAGAAGGAATTTCAACTTCCAAAGAACATTTCTTACAGGAAAAGTTACAAACCTGATTAAAAGTAAAGAGTATCTGTTGGTAAGTTTTTCCAATGGCTACCTCATTATCACTTATCTCTGCCCTAAATTTGTTGATCTTCAGCTTCCATTTCTAAGACTTTGTTTAGTATATATTTTTAAACCCTTCTCTGCAAGATTGAAGGCACTTCTATTAGGCGTTTTCTGCTATGCTGACATTTAGAAAAAATCTGGTATTTTGTATTTATAAACACTTCAAGACTTACTTAGCTTCTTGAATGTTTTCTTAGTGAATTGCATTTTCTCTTTAATCTTTACAGATTTCAAAGTT
>VXAL01006197.1:29072-54924 GCA_013399475.1 Chauna torquata
AAAAAGACAGTCCCTACAGTTTTTGCTATTAATCGCGATGCATAGTGGATGAAAACCACACCAAGTGGTGTGTGGTGAGTTCAAAGGACCACATTTGAATACATTTTTGACATTATCTGCAAAGATGTGCTGACTGTACACGTTGTAAGAATTCATACACAGCAGTATTATCCAGGTTAAGCTCGGAGGCTGTCATGAAAATTAACTAGTATTCACAAGGTAATTCAGAGTTAAAACCATCTCATCAAAAACCTGTGTAATGAGTTAACTCTGTATGTCCAGTAAACATTCATCTATTCCACTCAAATGTACAACATGAAAGTTCTCAGCATCACAAATGATCTCCCAGCAGCAATATTGTGCCTTGTACAACAAACGCACTCCTGGAAAGCAAGCAGCTTATAAAAAATATCCATCCACACCTCCCTCTGCCCCCACGCCTCCCCCAGAAAAAAAGTTAAATTCTTTGCAGTAAATTGTTCATTTCTGCTTTCCTAATCACATGGCTCTGGACAGATCAGTTTAGTTCAGCTAATACCCATCTGCCTGAAATGCAGGCTACTAACAGTACTGCAAGAGGCAAGCTTTACTAATAGATGTATGTGAAAGGTTTTTTTTTCTCCATAAACCAGGCATTTGCAAGTCAGCAACAGCAGTAAGGGAACAGTCAATAAAATTGTTTAGTAGGTGGCTCAAGTCAGAGCCAGCAGTACACGGTGATAGTTTTTACCTTTGTGATAACTGATAAAAATAAAGCTGAAGAAGTGCTTACGGAGCGCAAGGTCAACATAAGTACAATATTAGGGTTTTTTTTTTTTTAAACCATATTCAGCTGAAGTATCTTAATCATCAGTGAAAAGCTGGAGTTGACATATGTTGTCCTGGATGACAGCATGCATCAAGTTGCTACCTTAAGAGGCTAAGGAAGCGAGGAGCTGCAGAGAGAACTACTGCAACACAGAAATTAAGTAGAAGGGCTTGCAAAAGGTGCAGAACAATTGTACGGTTTGCCTCACATCTTCAGAAGAGGATGGCTTATCACCAGAAGCAACTATCTTGGTGGAGAGAGACTGGGACTTTCTTTTGACAAGTGTCAGGGTGTTATGCTGCACTGCATATGAATGCATGACTGGATGAATAACTGCTTTCTGGCAACAGGCAGCAAGCACCTGTTCAAGGCAATATGCTCAAAGAGTGGATTTAAGATATCCACTTCCCAATTTCTGGTAAAGATTCCAAACACCTATCAGGCTCTGCTGAGACTGAAGAATTCATTCCACATAACAGATCATTGCTGCTTTTGGGAAGGGGGAGAGAAAAAAAAAAGAATACAAAGAAAATAAACCTTTGAGTATACAGCTTCTCACCTAGTTTCGCTAACGAGTTACTATATGTTAAAAAAGCAGAATGCAAACTTAATAGAATGGATTTTTTTCACATTTTTCATATTTTCATAGACTGATATATGAAGGAAAAAGCACTAACTAGTTTGATCTATCTGATCTAGTTTTCTGAAAATTGGAAGACTAAAAACTGAAGCAGAAAAAATAAATGGAATGATTTGCAGAGCTCTAGCTACACGATCTGCAGTCAGCAGTCATTTTGCATCTACCTTTTAAGGTTCACATATACATATCTTAAATATGCTCTCAAGCAGAATTTCACACAACTATAGAAATGTTGGTAGATATAGGGAAGAAAGAGGCATCGTTCTGTCCTCAGCTCTTCTTACTCCCTTCCTTCTGGAGAAGATACATTCATCATCACTGTCTAGGGGAATCACTTGTCCACAGGAATGGACATGGAAGTTACTTTATGCAGCAAAAAAAAGATAAGTTCCTTTAATTCCATTCATGAATGAATGAAGCATGTCTAAGTACTGTCGTATTAAGTACTGCTCTTTGGAATTTAAAAAAAATGATTATTTCATCACCATTTGAATTTGTTTCTTATAGTCGTATTCTAAAGAACTAAATTGCAGTCCTCACTATTTTTGAGTTGAACACATTCTGAAAAAAGGCATACTACAATAATACTGGATAATCTTAATGCTGATATATAGGTACAGCAAATGGGTTAGACCATTCATAAGTAAATTAAGCTTTATTACTTTTTCTTTGTATTTGCTTAAAGCGTATCTGTGATTTCATAAAAATAATTCCTCTAGCTAAATGCACTTTTTAATTAGCTGATGTTCAGTGATACAGAGAAATGTAATATCTGTGACAAGACCGGTATCCAATTGCTCATGTAACTCAGTATCTGCATTGTTGCTAGGGAATATGTTCACATCTCATCTGTTTTTCACCATGCTAAGGCTATTCCTGATGTTAATATTAAGGTTACCATGAACTTCAGGTGACTACAGGTTTATTTGCAAATTAATAATTCATAGATAAACCATGTAGAACTCTTTGCCAACCAAGCTTAAAACTATGATAAGTTATAAAAGCAGGCTGATCTGAATTTTAGAGTGCTCCATAGAGATTATGGTCTCGTATCAAAAAGACATACTTCTAATGAAAGCATCTTCTAATATGAGGTCAGATTGTACAGTGGAAACATTCAAGGACTGCTTATCCTATTACTATAAGATTTTTATACTTAGAATTTGGAGAGGTTTTTTTCATTTCATTTCTCAAAATGGTTGTTTGCTTTGTACTGTTAACCTATCTGTGCAGCTTCAGAGCAGAGACTTTATGCATGCTCACAACTCAAACATTACGAGAGTGAGAATAACTGCAGTTGTGCAGTGCTTCAATATTTTTTGAAAATCTGTTCATTTATCTAACTAGAGGAATACATGTGAGCTGATCTCTTCAGAATGCTGGGCATCCTGATGGACCTCCTCTGAAAATGCAGACCAAGAATCAAATGCAACACTAGAATTTTCAGTTTGGAAAGAAAATTGCCATTCAGAGAAATTTATTTTTTAAGGAAAAGTTCTAAAAGTGACAACTTACAAAATGTGTTGTTTTTATTCTTACTGAGTTTCTTCTAATTCTTATAGTTGTATCTTTTCACAGAAGCCATGCAGATTGCTAGGGACATTTTGTTTATGAGTAATAGAAACCAAAACTGCAGAACAATTTAAAATTGAAGAAGCCTCTGTGGAAGTAAGTAGTTATCTCAAAAGAATTATTTCATGCAAAGGTAATAAATCTATTCAGTAAGCAAACAGAGAAGAAAAATAAAACAATAAATGAGCCATGAGCACATCAGCAGTAAAACTTTAGCACAACTGCCATCCAAGGCAGAAAAATAACTAATCACAGTGCATGAGAAAAAAACACTATTAGGAGAGTTTCAGCTGCTAATGGGTGAAAAGAACATTTTTAGGCTTGCTACGCAGAGAGTCACTTTGCTGGTAATGCACAACAAAGCTGGAATTCTGAATTCTGTATGAAGTTTCCAAACGCCGTTTGAGAGCTGCTGCTCTATACCTTTACTTTCAGACTGTCCTGTGTGCCACAAATGCATGAACAATTGAATATGCAGCTCCTACATACAGTTGGCATGAGTGGCATGTAACTGCAACATGTTACGGAAAGCACACTAGAAAAGGAAATTAAATGATCAACAGTATGTTCTAGCAACAACAGAAAGGAAAAAGCAAGTAGTAGTACTAGTGCGATCAGTAGTAAGTAGCGGTAAATTTAAAATCTGTACCTTGGACAATGAAACAGCAGCAACTTTGCCTATGCTCCAAAACAATTGTTTTGGGTTACAGTGCAGGCAGTATGAAAAAGTACTTGCTGAAATACTTGAAGGAGACAACACAGAGCTAAAGGTAAGCATTAGTCTTGACTGAATTTCATGTTGATTATTAACATAAATCAAGCTCAATTCTATTCTTTAAATGGTGCTTTAAAATGCAGTAATATACAATGGTGATTGAGATTTGTGTAGACATGATCTAGATTCCTCACCCGCTATGTAAAAATTATTTAGTATACAGCTTCTGAAACCTACCAGATGCTTGCAGTCTGGATGACACACTGAAAATCAAGTTAATAATGCCTGTAGTAGAATATTTCTTAGAAATATATTGCATTATTCTGAGAAAAAAAGCTCTTCCTTCTTCCATTTTACAGAAGGCTTGCTACACAGACTGAGAAACTTCCTAGTGAGAGATGCTGTGCATTTTTGGCAATAGACTAAGGTCACTGAAAGCAAAAACAGTAACTCAATGACTAATTGACAAGGGTAGTTTTCCTGCTAAAAATTTAACAGCAGGATTTCCTATTTTCTGCAAGAAAAGCCACAATGACTTTCCTTATTCCACTGCATGAAAAAAGGGCAAGACAGATGCTGAACAACTTAACCTGCTCCTGGCATTCACATTTAATGAAATAAAAGGATAATTTGAGAACATTAGGAAAATGTGAAACTATGAACATTTATGAAGGAGATGACTGAGAATTGGCCAGAGCATAGAAGTGTCCACCCAAGGAGAAGCAATAAAGTTGAAGAAGGTGTAAATCTGGCAGCAAAGCAGAATCTAGCAAGAAACTCAAGAAGGACAAATATGACCTGGAAATAAGGCACATATCTAAAGGACAATTACTCTCTAGAATATATTTCACCCCTCCCTCCCCCCGCCACACCCACCCACCACCATCACTGTTTTTGTTTATTTGGTTGGTTGTTTTTTTTTCCTCTTGATATCCTAAAATCAGAATCAGCTTAAGAATGAGCTTATTGCTTATATGGAGAATGAACTCAGTAATATAATTGCAAACAACAAAAATGCAAGGGTACGCAGTATAAAATACAATAGCCTCTGATATACAGGAGGCTAAATTAGATTATCTCATGATGCTACTGTGCCTCAAACTGGGAAAGCTGACACTTAAATAAACAGCAGAAAAATCTTTCTGAGCTCACATAGTATTAACTTGTTACACTATTGCACTCAGCAGAATTCCATTATTTGAATTTTAAATAACACTGTCCTATGATATACACACACATTTACAGTCAACATTTAAGATAAGGAAAGGACAAATGTCACACCCAAGGCAGAGCTTTTCTGATCCCAGAGCTCCTGTTGTCACGAGCCAGAACCAGAAAGAAAACACCCAGTATTGATAGGTTTGTGCTCTGAAGCATTATGCCACCTAAAAATCATATAAATGTTTAACAATGACTGTATTCTACTATATGCTAGGTAAGAACATCTCTTAGCTAAATTAAGTAACTGTCAAATCTTTAAATGTTTCAAAAATCCATTTGATTTTAAATCTGTTTTGTGTCTCAAGGCAGCTCCTCTGCTTTATTTGTTTTGGGCTGTGGGTTGGGAATTTTCAGTGGTGGTTTAAGATTTGGTTCTGTTTGTTTTCAAAGACGTGTGTTGAAAATGCTCTATTGTTGCCATTGATGAAGTATCCTCTCTATTTCATTAAAAATTAAATGAAGACCCAGGGGGTTGAAGGAAAATGGATTTTTCATTTTTCTCCCTTTTGCTCTTGAGAATGATTTATGAAGTACAAGTGCATTCATAAACTAGATACTATACCCTGGAGAAAATAAACCAGATATTATTCAATTGTTAGTGGTTCATATTATAAACGGCCACCACCAATTTTACATTGTTTGTTGAAATCATTTTTAACCACATAACTCTCACTCAAACGATGAAAAATTGGATTGAAAATGCCGTATTTATCATCCAGATCAAAACTTAAACTCCTGTCTCTTCCACAGTTACACCTAAAATTGTATTGTCATGTTTTATTCCATTCATTAAAATTCATTAAAAAGTTATGAACACGTTGTTACAAAAGCTGGTCATTTGGCTTGGCTGTCAGACTGAACAAGCACACAAACTCATACCATCAGGTAAGTTACTACTGGATTTCAGCCTTCACCGTCTTGGCCTCGGGGTCAGCACTACGCCACAGCTTTCAAATCGCACCTGCCTTCAACAGATTTCCCTTCCCCTGCCGGTACATTTTACCTGGGTGGGACGCTGATACAAGTGCGAGTGGGCATCTCATACCTGTTCGGTATCTCTCCCCAGTGGGGCAGGATCTACGGATAGCTATTTTCAAGCAGGTTTCTGGATGAGATCAAGCCTTGTAAAATTAGTTGTGCTGCTGTCTCAGTTACATGTGCTGCCCTCCAAAAATCTGTAACACCCACATTATTTTAAATGACCCATGAACCATGTATGAAGGAAACATGAGGGAACGGATAAGGATAGATCCTTAGACTAACCTAAACAGCAGTTATCAACAAAATTGACACTGGCAGACTAACGTTTTGGCAATATCCAAGGGAAGGGAGCATGACTGCCGCATCTGAGGCTAAGGCAGAGATGAGCTGGTATAACATGAACATGCCCCCTTGAAAGACTCTCCGGGTCTTTGGAGTACTTGAAAAAAGACCAGCTCTCCCTTAAACCCTTTCTCACTATACAATTTCAGTGGTGATCTACATGTTGGTTAATATTCATAAGCCATCCCAAAAAGAAGTTGATAGATACTGCCACCTCAAAACTGCAGTAATTTAAACAGAGATTGAACGGAGATTTTATCATTGCTGTTGTCAAACATGCGGTCAAGTTAACAGAAATCTGTTGGTTTTCTTTAATGGATCTCAGATTAACAAACAGGTAAAACTAGAGTTTTAATAATTTTAGAAACACAGTTTAAATCTTGATGAGAGCCTATATTACCTTACTGACTTGTACTGTCTTACCATTTCAGATAATGCCACAGACAGACAGCAGCTACACATGTAGTTAAAGTTCAGTAAATAGCCACTGGCAGTAAAACTGCAAGGAACTGCACGTAAACACACAGCCTCTGCACTACCTTTTCACCCACTCTCAGCTGCAGAGCTACAGCCTCTGCAGAAAAGCTTTCAAACAGCTCACATTCATTGCATAGCCCTATGTAAGAGCCTCTCTAGAGTTTAATTGATGATGAGACAGAGTGCATTAAGCGCTCCATTTTTAGGAGACAAAGCGATCCAATCCCATCACGTAAATATTTGCTAGCTCCAGGAAAACGTGCAGGGAGTGTGGAACGGAAAAACAACAAGATGCAACAAAGCTGCCTAACCTGCGCCAGGTTTGAGGTATTCCCAGCTTCACGACATTGGATTTCACTGAGTGAAAGGGAGATGACACCTCTTAGTGACCATGGCTTGTTGTTTGGTAAACTGGGAAGCTCTGGCGCATGTGAGGAGCAGGCATTTATTTAACGTAAAGGTCTAAGGACACCCACTTTGTCACACAAGGGAGGCAGTTCAAATGCAATACAATTAGCTGTCTAGAGGAGTCATGTTCCAGACGGGAGCAGGAATACCAGCAAGAGCCTCTTTTCTCCCTCCTATTAACAAGACAAGTCCACCGAGAACCAATCAACCCTGCCACTGCAGAGCTTGCGTGAGGATTGTTCTGCACTAATAGACTGGAAGAAAGTAAATAATGACTTTTTAGTATTCTGGAAGCTCTCTCTAAATCACAGAAGGCTCTAATAGCATTGTTACACATTTAAAAATAATATTCACGTTTCAGTAACACAAAATGCTGGGAATGATTCATAGCATAGGTTTCAAAGCCTTCCCATCCCCCCACTGCAACACAAAATAGCAAAAAGCTGTTATAGCAAATGCTTTTTGCTTTACAAACACGATAGCTTTTGTTTAGCGTCTCACCAGTTGGCCTTTAAACAATTACTGAAATAGCATTTTTAAACTGAGCACTAAATTCAGCTCAGTATTTTAAGAAAGGCAATGAATTTGGGAAGGATGCAAATCACACATTCAGTGTGCTTGTATTTCTTCCTCAGCAGAAGCCTAGAACAACTCTAGTCAAAATTGAGGTGGCTGTTTGCTCATGGATGGAGAAGGATTCACCTTCTGCAATATCTGCCTTATGTAGATCTCGAGAGCATCAAGCTTAAGCATCGGATGGCCACCACTCATTCTGCTGAACTTCTCTGACATTCCAGCCATAGAAAAAGGGTACACTCTTTACTAGAGAGAAATAAATCACATTTAAGTTACAGCAACGTGTTGCATATGACAACATAGAAAAATCTAGGTTCATCTGTAACTACATATCTGGCAGCATTTCATGAACTAAAACTCAGCGCAAGAATACATCTTCAGTGGTACATGAGATAACATTAAACAGGGCATACAAGAAAAAAACTAAGAAGTCTGCTGTACTATAAGGCAAAGACAAAGAAATACTTGGAAACTGGCTAAAATCATCTACTACCAAATTCAGTGGATTCTTAAAGCAATGCATAAGCATGTCCCAGCTGCACGTGTGCACTAAGGTACAAGACAGGCTGGTTTCAATAGAAGACCCATGGTATTTATAATGGATGTTATTTGTAAATACTTGATAGCAACTGCTGTATATGTACACTGCTATCCATGTATATTATAATTGTATATCACTTAATAATGATACCATGTGTCTTTTCATACTGTGTGACTATTTGACATATATTTTCTCCAACTGTGGTCACCTTGTTTTCACTTAATATCAAAAATCTTGGCTATATTTGATTTCTAAAATAAGCATACAAATGGACATTCATTATACAACATGAATCAATGAAGTTCATCTAAATGAGCGCATTTGGACTAACGATAACTGTGCAGCAATGTGTTCCTTTGGAAAAGACTGGGTTATTCTACGTTGAATATTTCCTTTTCTTTCAGCCTACCGCTGACTTCCCCCTTCCAGTTTAATTTTTCCAACAGCTCTCCACCGAGCTAGTTTGTGCTTTTGTGGGGAGGGGAGGCTGCATCTTTGATGAGTATTTCTGAAACGGCACAGGAGTGATCTTCAGGTACTGTAGTTTAATAGTCTTTTCAGCTGTCTACTAAAATAGAACTCTACACAGTAAAACTTCTGTTCTGCAATTCCAGAAATGCTTCATCATGGATGAGGAAACAAACTCCTCAGGAAAGAAGTATTTGTTTCAATGAAAAAGCACTGCAGTGCAGCAGAAAACTGAGAACAGAGTCTGCTTCTTAAATCATCTAACAGAGTATAGTACCTACAGCTGAGGGCTAGAGTTGCTTTCCTAAAAATCCTATCCAGCCCCAATTCACTTATGCTTACTTTTATTTAAAGCATGCCATTGACAGATTCTTTCCCCAAGCTCTGTTAGAATAACACTGACTGGAAAAAGCGTAAAAATAAAATAAAAAAACAATAATCTAGAAAATACAGCTTTCCTCAGATTTTCCCAGTTCAAGCATAATGTTCCAATAGACAGACACAGAACGTGGTAATTTATAGTCACAACCCATACACTCTTCCCTGCATCCTCCTCTCCTCCCACCAGATTCAGGCACTACATTACTTTGGCATTAGACTGGTACTCCTTCAGAGCTGGCTTTCAGCCTGGAATCTGTTGGCAATTAAACCACTACATTGTGCAGATTTATATAAGCCAAACTAGACATAAATGAAAACAAAACAAATACAAGAAAACCAATAAATCCCATTGTGTAACTCAAAGTATAATTGCACAATGGCTATTAAAATATTCCACACCTTTTCTGTAAGAGATAGCATCTAATATATCAATGCTTGTTTCATGTATACAGGAAGCCAACAAAGCTGCAAGGGATGTGGTTTAATTACACTATAACTTCATTAACTTATTTAGGAACTACACAGAGATAAATTATCCAACGCAGAATATCAAGTAGCTCAAAAAAGGTTCTTTTCTCACATTATTAAAAGCTTTAAACAAAATTATTATTACTACTATTATTTTTTAAATAAGCATAACTGTCTCAGAATCAGTAGTAATTTGATGCCCTTCACGTCTCCCAGCTAAATATGCAGCATAGATAACAAACAGGGCCTGCAGGAGAGGGTTAGCTGGGTCTTCTGACATCCGCTGTTCTTCTCTTCCCCAAACCAAGGAAATCCCTACACGAGGAAAACTTTGTTCCTCATTAAGAACATCTTCATTAAAAACCACACGAGTCAGAAGCTAAAGCAGCCTTTGCAGCTGTTTTTACCCAGACAGCAGCGTATTGTCCTAACACACTGTAGTGCCCTTCTAATTAGCCCAGCTTTGTAACTCAGCTGCAAAGTTTTGTTTCCCATGTTCCCTCAGAATTTAATTAGGGTTGTCATCACCCTGCTAATCAACACTAACCACCCACTAACAAGGAAGCTACTTGGTGCTGGCATTTTCCTCATGGAGGTGCAGATTTCACTCAGTTCTCCGAGCCCAGAGCAGAGGTGAGCTGCCCTGTACGAGCACGCGTGCCTCCAAACGGACAAAATGCTTTCATAAGCCTCCCAAGGCAAAAACCCATCAGGCTCCATATAATAACCAATTTCTAAATGGTAGTTGCATAGCATAATGATCCATGCTGCACCAAAATTAAATATATACTCAGAGACTTAATTTGATTTTCTTTTCTAACAGGAATACGAAAGACTAGATGTGGGATTTGATGAGCCACGATGCTCTAACACAGCAGCCTCAGTATTAAGAAATAGTATTCTAATAGTATCAATAATTATCGTAGTACTAAATCATCACAATCAAAACATTGCAGACAGCACAAGCAGTTATCATCTGAGAAATAGCTTAAAATTATTTGCATGTGGATGAAGAAACAAGCGTTCAATGTTGATAGGGGAGAAGAGAAGCCCTTGGCAGCAGCGTTGAGTCCTTCTGCATACAGCTGCCTCGAGCACTGCCTTCTCACCTTGCTCACAACGCGCAAGCACCGAGGCAGGAGAAGCGCAGAGATGGTGGGGTGTGCAGTGCCAGCCACCCCCGGCACCTGCTCTTCATTCTGGAGTCAGCTGTCGCACACACAGAAAGCCAAGCAGAGTTTTCCTTTTTCATCTGATGTTCACTGAAACGCTGCATGAGCGAGTGCTGCTGATACATTAAATGCAAGGGGACAAATTCCCTTTCTGAATCATGCTGGCTCTAAGAGGGCTGGATCAGACCCTAAATCTTCACATCAGAAGGGTTCACAATAGGAAAAAGGGAATTTCCTGTGTTTTCAAGACAGACGAGTATGCCCAGGATAAATACAAGTATCTGAATGATTTTGAGAATTATAATATTTTGTTTATAATAATGATTTTGAAATCTTTAAGTTCTAGTTTTAAGACATAGGATACAAAATTCAGTGATGAAGCAGGCCCACACCATATATAAGTACTTGAGTGAACGTACATGAGATTGAAAACCCTACAGTACATCTCTTTCACAATCAGCTTATCATCCTGCAAGTTAGGACAGAGATTCAGTAAGAGTATATGAATGTGTAAGGAAGATTACGATGGCTCTGAGGAATATTCCAGAGTGCAGGAACATAAAATGGTACAGAGAAAGCTGTTACAGAAGTAAGGAATCGTATGAGAAAAGAGGCAAAGCTTAAAAGATGAAAACCTAACTGCAGAATATGCACAAAAGGTAAGCAGGGTGGATTAAATGAGCTAAGAGAAAAAGACAAATTATATCAGGGCTTTGGAAGATGCTTTAACTGCTGGAATCTGATGCAGTCAAATTCAGTGATGGTACAGAATCACTTAAAGAGAAAAACTAATAATGTCTGGAGTTGTGGGAATGGAAGATTTCTCATCAGATCTCTACAAAACAATTGCCAAGCAAGACAGAAGAAAAATAAAGAAAAGACAGAACTTATCTGTATTATGGAATGAAAATCATAAGGCTCAGGTAAAAATGGGTAGGAAGAAAAAGCAGGCAGTATGTGAAGTCTGGAAAGGAGAAAGTGCAGCCATCAGTGGAAATCAAGAAAAAGGTAATTGAAAAACACAGAGAAAACATGATGAGAAGACCAATTTTGGAAACAGCTATGTAGCCACACATTTTCTTTTGAATTCTTTCTTTTCTTTGTTTTTTTCTTTCATCTTGGTTTTAAAGTAGCTTGTCAGTATGGCCTCCAAGTGTTAGGAAAAAGCATCATTTGCATGAAAAAAGTGATTCAGTTTCGAAGTCTCTCAGAATTTTTTTTTCCTATTATCTCAACAATTACCTTCCTGCATTAAAATAATATCATCAGTATCTAATTGATGATGATCACATCTCGTTTGTTTTTATCTCCATTTGTTCCAGGCAGAAACAGAGAAAACAATGCTATACTAGTAAAGAATGTTTTATCTACACGCACCCTCCCTCTCCCTCCACCATTTCATTTGTTAGAGTGAGAATTTTTGTGCTGCACTCTGCAAATACACACACTATAGTACAAAATTGATACTTTAGCCTTTTCCACATTCTCTTTAGGATAACACAAGTCTAGTGTCTCTGCAGATGCATTATGAAATGATTGATTCTGCAAGAGCATTTCTTTGTACTTTCGAATGTTTTAATGATACAAAAATAAATTGAATTTAGAAATTTCCATCCTTTTTTCTCTTCTCTCTGTGGGGAACATGTAATTTTTTTTTTTAATTAAAAAAAGCAGTCATATTTCAGCCATTAGTGTTCTAACTGAAATTGCAAAGCATCACACTAAGTGTACCAGCATCCCTTTGACAGACACATAAGAGCACCTACTCACTAGTGTAACACAAAAAGTTAGTGATTATGTGTACTGAAGTGATTGAGCCAACGACTCTAATGGAGGGAAGAAACCTTGATTAATAACAAGTGCCACTAAGAGAACAGGTTGTTTTATGAGGAATGAATCACAAGAAGTAGCAATACAATATGTCCTTGTCCACTGGCTGAGAACTGGTAAGGACAAGAATAAAAATACAAATGCCTGAAGATCAGTAAAAACTTTTCTAGAAAGATTTCTAAAATAAATTTCTCCTCTCATCTCCTCCAATTCAAAGTCTGCAGATGTGTCAGAATATGTGTTATTTGGTCATACGTTTCTGGAAAGCTCTTCCATATGCAGCTCTATGCTGCTGCTTTCACAGTTTGTACAGTTTGTATTTAATGCATGTGAAACTAATGAGTATACAAGGTGATTTACCACAAAGCCCTGCTTTTGTATTTTAAGTTAGCATGCTACTTCTATAAATTAAATATCACACAATCTCTGAATGGTGGAGGTTGGCAGGGACCTCTGGAGGTCATCTGGTCCAACCTCCTGCTCAAGCAGGGACACTCAAAGCAGACTGCCCAGGACCACGGCCATACACCTTCTGAAGATCTCCAAGGAGGGAGACTGCACAACCTCTCTGGACAACCTGTGCCAGTGCTCCATACAGTACAGAAGCATTTCCTGGTGTTCAGGAGGAACCGCCTCTGTTTATTTTGTGCCTGTTGCCTCGTGCTGTCAGTGGGACCCATTGAAAAGAGCCTCGCTCTGTCCTCTTTGCACCCTCCCTTAAGGTATTTATAAACAGAAGCGTCCCAGCTACTTTCCCCAAAAGTGATGGAGCAGGTGGGTTGTACACACGTGCACACGCAGCATAAACAGTGATAGCCACCAGTAAGTCTGGCATCACTGGCAGCAGACACTAATGAAAGATCACCTGTGCTGCTACAGCAGACAGTTCTGGATATGGACCTAATCAACCCATTCCATTGCTTGTTGTTTTGTTTTAATTTTATACTTGTTCGAGTGTTTAGATGAAATCACCATAGCCAGAATTATTTATTTGGTGCATATTTGTTTCTAACATTCTGCGAGAAATGAACAGAGCTGCTTTTTGAAGAACTACAATCCCAGCCTCTTTACCAATAACACTAACCAGATATTGGCTTTTTTTCCTGAAAGCAGCAAGATTTGTTGCTCCACAACAAATTGTTTCAGATACGATATCAGAGTACAGCAGCTTGGGAAACTTATTTTGTGGGTGGAAGGGGGAAGAAAAAATTCTGAATGCAAATAAATAATTAGCCCCACCTTACTAATTGTTATGAGCACCATTTGCAAACCAACACCTTGTAGGGACAACACTAGTTTATACGTTAAGAATACAGGAAACAGCTAAAGTTACTAATGGAATATTAAAGAATTTTGGTAAATAGACTGCAAGCAGCACATTTCTGATCCATTAGGCTTTGCCTCTGCAGAGTGCTTGAATATTCTGGCTCTGAATCAGCAGAACACTTAAGTGTCTTAACAGTATAATTATACCAATAAGTATAAAAGTCATTCCATTGATTTTAGTGGTGTGACTCAAACCTAAGCACATGGTTACTTTAAGTATTTTCCTGCATAGTGACCTTTAGCATCCATCTAAGCAGGACTGTATGTTTAATTCTATGTTTGTAGTTGCTCCTGACTTCAAACTGAAGCTTCACACATTCCACCGACATCTCTATGTTTTATTTTGAAAACAAGGCAAGCGATGTCTTTTCAGTGTTCTTTAAAACACAGCTTCTTGCTGCTGTAATGAAAAGAGACCAGTAAGCTCAACAGAATAGAAATAGGAATTGGGCAAAATCCATATTGATGACACTGTATTATTAATAAATTACCTTCTGTGAACTTTCCATGAATTATTAAAACAAATCCTATTTTCAAGTGTTATAGATACTAGATAATTTATAAATATGGGATCTTTGAATTATAATTCAATCTTTTCCCCTGATCTCTCCGCATTTCCATTTCCAAATTGCTTTTAAAATGTCCATGTGGTATTATCGGCTATAGCTGTTTATATGTGCAGTGGAATTCTCCTGCTTCGATGCACTGTTGTCGAGCCCAATACATACCTGATGCACAGCAGGCACCATGAAAGGCTAGTTACTTATCCAGAGTCTGTGCTTTGCAATGAAGTGGCTCACCACTTTAAAAAAAAAAAAAAAAGGACAAACATATGCCCTTCTACACTAACACAGTTACTCCTGTCCCTCACTCCTGGACAGCGAATGCATAACTGTACTTGAAAGAGATAGAGGGGAAAGGCAGCTGACATTTGAGTGTGTCTGTCAAGTACAGAAAGAACAACTTTACTGGCAAGTAACCTTCCCTTCTTCTAGAAGTTCACTTCTGCACTCTAACAGTTGATGGTTCCCAGCAGTTCTCCTACCATCAGATTTCTGGAAAAGAATCTCAAAGTGCTCTGAGTAAGCAATGATTGCAGCACTGCCCTGCTTAAGGTGAAGTTGAGGGTGGCACAGCACTGAGCAAAGGCATGGCCAAGTGCCCATTATGCTGATGTCTGGGTGCTTTTGCCTGAACTCTGGTAAAAGGCACTGAGACAGGCTTGATATTCTCCATTCCTGCTTGTACAGCCAACCTGTACATATACAGAAATCCCCTGGACAGAGGCTGTGCAGAAACCGCAAATTTTGTACATCCCACTAACAGAAACGAAGAGCCTGGGTGACTGTAGTGGATCTGGACCTATGCAGTTGAAAGCCCTCCTGACACTGAGGATGTAAGGTAACAAATCTCTCCAAGGGGGGTTCTGGAGGTATCAGGGAGAATAATTTCCTGACATCAGATTGACCCAAGTTGCTGGCCCTAGCCTTCTCGACATTATTAGGAACAAGCCACTCTGCTAAAACAACATCAAAATATCCGGTATTACTATCTTGAAATGTATTTTATGTTGAAAATAAAATGTAAAACCTCCTTAGATGAAGGAACAGAAAACACAGGAGCTCTTTGGCTTGTAAGCCTACAGAGAGCTTAATGGAAAATATCATGCATTGGAATGATCTATTTTTATTCCAGCAAACAATTTCTCTCTTCTGCCTGCTGTGTTTCAGATACAAATCAAAATAAATCTACAGTAATTAAATTAAGAGCTTACACATGCTGCTTTGGTTTGTTTTCATAAAGGTTTTTTCCACACTTCATACCTCTTTATATTTTTCAGCTGAATTTATCGTGTGTACCACAAAGGATAGTACCACCAAGAGAGTATTATGTTAGCTCTGCTCGTACTTTCCCACCTATGCAGGTCCTGACCTGTAGCACCTATTCTTTCAAGTAGTGAGCTGCTTAAGTTCAAAAGCAAGCAAGCAAGCAAACAAATAAACAAAAACCGCTTACAATTTTGTGAGATTACTGCAATTGTAGTTTTAAGATTTGGAAGAATGCCTAACAAGGATGAGGATGAGATCAGTCTACTAAAAAATTTTATCTAAACCTCTGGAGGCAGAACTTCAGAATATTACGCCACCATGAAGCTACACAACACTTACTATCCAAGAGAATCTCCAAATAATTTCTCTGAGACCAGAAAGAAGAGTTGCAGTAGAGGTTGCTGCAACCAGACAGAAGCGATCAGAATATTAATTCTGATGTTATCTTTTTTCCTTAGTTGCTAACAAAATCAGATTATCACTAAAAGACATTAAGCTGTTATGCGTAGTCTTAAGTGAAGTTGAACTTGGACCACAACCTTTTAGTGATCACATACTATCGAGGAACAGAGCAAACTGTACTCCTCTGCCTCATTGCCCTGAGTCTAAAGTACAGTGAGGCAGAAACATTCAGCAATTTGAGCAGAAGACCTTGAAACTATCATCTTGTTGCTAGCCTATGGTAGGACTACACCAAGGTTAAGAGGCACCTTTGAGCTCTCGTGCCTAAAATGATTCAAGTTCCTCTAGTGGTGGGATACTTCTAGCCCTGCTGTTTGCTGACAGCCTAAGAGAAGGACAAGTCAGTGCTGACTTCCTTTTAAGCAATGCAGCATTCAACCCCAGCAGTGTTCTTACAGTGGGGAACTACTCTGTGGTGACGCAGGCCTCACTTGTGCTCGAAAACATTAACCAGTCAAAAGACAAAAAGAACAGCATGTGAACACTTTTGTGGAAGTCAAAGTCAGATATGCCAGGCAGAAGACATTATATATTTAATCATTTATTGGCTTTTTGATGCCAGCAAAGTACTTCACAGAATGTACTCACACAATCCTGCTAATACCAGTAAGAGCACATACTGTTATATTTATAGATATAGTAAATAGTGATCAGCTTTATCTATTCCAAAACACATTTTATCTGTAAAATTATGGCATACAGGCAAGAAAACAAACATATATTAATACTGTATCTCTGGTCCTTGGTCAGCATTGATATCTTTTGAATTATTCGTTTTATTTTTCCTGTTACTGATTCACTGGTTTATAAAACATGTTGGAAGAAGCAAGAAACATCTCTACCACATATGCTTTTTAGACTAAACTCAGATAGATGATTAAGCTAAGTTAATACATCAGTGATTTCTAAAATGAGACTTTAAAGACTGTAAAATAATTTGAATTGCATAAGGATACATTTTTCTTAAAGGACAGAACTCTAGATGATTGCAAGTAACTGTCTCCATGGTGAATTACTGAGAAATTGCACTGCTGGAATTCTATAGCAACTTCTATTTTTTTTTTTTAATGTACATAATTAAAGGAGTAATGACATTTCACTGCTTGGTAGTTCAAGTTCTCTCTAAGAAATGTTTGAATTCTATCCTTAGTGTTTTGTTATTAGAAGTAAAAACAAGGAGGATATGAGGTCACATTTCAAAATGTAGGGTGTACATGTGTGTGATTTAAAGTACCAGACAATGCGAATCATGTCGCCTTTGCATTATGGATTGCCATTGATATCAAATGGAGTTTTTGTTGTACAAAAGAGTAAGGGATAAAGCGTATAGTTGTCTACTTTGCCATCTCTGAAACTTACAAACTCTATATGCATATCTTGGAATCACAATGACATATTGCTAGCTCATTTGTAGCCTGTGAAAGGTGGAATGAGGTTCCAGTGAGACAAGTTAATGAGACACAAGCATAATAATTCGCCAGGCACTTTCTGAAAATGGATAATTCAGTAGTTCTTATCCTACTTTAAGCCATCTTGGCTAGGAACGGTAAATACAGATTAATGATTCTACATTAAAATACAGAAGTCACTGTAGAATTCGAAAAACACTACAGAATTTTAGTAAGATTGACTGCACAGATTGAACATTGAACAAAACAATTCTAAGAAAGTTTCTATACCTAGGGAAGGTAAACACTGTCATTAGAAAGATGATTTTATTCTCAGGAGGTTCAATGAACTTATGTCCTCTCCAGTTAGTAGCTTTGTTTCCTTTTGATTCTTCAGATTCTTTTAAAATTTAGAACAAGTTAATAAAAAGCTCAAGATGGACCAGAACCCTGACCAAATAATGAAAACTTTGTCTCAGAAAGTAGACTCCAGACCTAGGAAGCTGCAACTTGTGAACATTTTGGAAACAACTTCACGGATGTCCAACAGGGTCCACAGAAATAAGAGCCCAGCACAGGGCTGGTAAGTTTCTACTGCCGTAGTGTAGTTATCCATTTTTATCTCAGTTTACAAGTTTCTAGGACTGATTGCTCAGGAGCTTACTGTAAGACTTTATTAATGTTTGTAAATTGCTTTCACAACCTTAAACGAAAGTGAAAAGAACAGTATTGTTGCAAAGTGTTTTTCATTGATTGCCTAGCGATTCCCAGCAGTCTCCCATTTCTCTACAGCAATATTAATAGAGAATCCCTGATATAAGAACCAATAGAAATGAATGTTTAAGATCCTCAGAGTGAACTATCCACTGTATGGAGTGCCTAACCCTCAAGCATTTCAAACAGTGCTGTATCTAAAATATAAAGTGCAAAGAATGCTTTATCTTTTATATGCTTGTAAATCCAAATGCATCTTGAAAATATGAATACCTTAAAGATGCATTATACAAGTTATCCAGGAAACCGCATTTCATTTTGAAGGCCTGTATACTATCAAGACTTGGCAATAGCTAGGAGCCGTGTGTTGACATATATTGCACCTACTTAAGGACTTCACTGCAGAACCCTTCCCTCATTGTACAAGCTAACAGGAATTAATAAAATAGCAATGTAAGACATGGCTTATAAGAGTGATGTCTAATCACATACCTAGTATACCTAATAACGGAGATGAATCAAATTCTTTTGTCCATGGCATAAGGTTTGCTACTGTTCAATAAGAACAATAAACTGTCCCATAAGTAAAATGAATGTTTTTCTCTGTTTACAGTTGAAATTGCAAATATAATAAACCATAAAGCACCCAATGCCTGGCAACCATACGTACAATAATGCTTTCTGGTCCTAAACACAAAAGCTGTAACCTGAAAATAAATGTTCCTACTGCTGCAAGATTGAGCCCCTGGTTTTGATACCAAATATCAGCATCTTACACAAAAAAAAAAAAAAAAAAAACCAGGAAATATGTACCATGAGGAAGAGGGAGATGTTCAGAGCACACAAGCTGGAAGGCAGTCCGATTTCCAGAGCAAACCCCCAAGGACAATTCCCTGCATTCACAAGTTTTCTCCTTTGTGGATCTTCCTATCTTTAAAAGTTACTGGTTCTGACTAAAACACTTCTCTAAGCTTGGCACATTAATTAGGTCTCTTTCTTTTGTAGAGAGTCTTAGAGGAGCTTACCAAGTGGCCTTCCCCTAGGGCATTTTAAAAATCTTTTTTCTCTGCACAGTCATGTATTTTCACTAGAATCTCAGGAGAGTAGTTTTCTTTCGAAAACTTCCCGTTAATAATGGTCATTGGGCTAAAATAAAATTTCATGTCAGTCAAGTCAAAAATTGTTGAGGGATAGAAACACAGACACCTCACTCAAATATATATTATTGTAATCATGTTAGCCTTGCTTTCATTAGAAACCACAACAAAATTTTGACCGTGTTCAGTACTGATAGGGGTCCCAATTAAAGAGCATACACAGTTACCACATTACTCATTTCAGGCGCCTATTCAGTGTATGATCTTTTTAAAAGATTGTCCGCACACATTGTCATAGGGTATTTGTTTTAAGTTGTTAATGTACCTCACTAGCAGGGTTTGAAGAAGCAGGAAGGTTTTGAAGGGGAAATGTTAGTTTTTTTTTAAACAACAAAATATCACAGAATCGTTAAGACATTAAATTTGAGATAGCTATCTACAGGAAGAATAGCTTTGAAATGCAATTATAAGGCACTGAAAGAAAGCTGAAGACCTGTAGATAGATCAAGTGCACTCCCCCCCGCCAAATTCTATCATGAATGGTTAAAGTTTGATTCTTTTTTTTCTTTTTTTGAAAATGGTCCCTGTAACTAATTCTGTATAAGCACCTCATTTTCCTTCCATGCACGATGCTAAAATTTTTTATTTAATTATACAAGTGTTTTTGTTTCATCATCTTTTCCAGTTTCAGAGACCAATACGAGATCTGTTGTATAGCTGTTCAACAAATGGATTATTCAGGCAAATTCTGCAAGATCAAATATCAGTCAAAATGGTTTCCTGCAATTGTCCCTGTCAGCTTTTAGCAGAAATGATGTCCTAGATGCGCAACATAGAATACAACTTACAGCAAGACGAGATTCAGAAATGACAAGGTTATTTGGCAAACCAACAAAGATTTACACATAGCATATCCAACAATCCACACATGTAAGAGTAGTTTCTGAAACAATTGTGTAGAAAATACTTTAGAAATGCTCATAACAGTCAGTAACGTACATTATCAACTCTAAGTCTGGAAGTACAACTCTCCCTCAGTGACATGCATGCTTTAAAAACCACACCTACTAAAACCAGTTTTACTTATGGTCGACAACATGCTCTGATGATGCCACACGTGAGATTTTTCCCAGCTACTTTATCCTTTATACAGCTAAAAAAGTAGAATTGTAAACTATTCCTGAGAGACACTGTAGGTAAAGATACATGCTCAACAACCCCAAACCAAATGCACGATATTTTACTGAAAAGCAAAGAAGGCAACAGGCTTTCTAGGCTGTGGTTTTCATACGAGGAGGTTGAGTAGCCACCAAGCCTAGTCTGCACTAGCTAGTATTAGTTTGAACCTGACCCATGGCAGAAATCTGAGAATGTAGAAAGGAGCGAATGGGGAAAAAGAGTGAGATCCTGACATTCTCTTTTGTTGAATGTCAGCAGTGACTACGGAGGTTGCCACTACAGGCTACACTTTTCACGCTCAAAAAAGGCTCAGGTTTTTTCAAACCATGTTTCCCTTACATCCTTATCCCATCATGCCTAAATCACTGTACTACTCCTCTCTGTCTCACCTCTAGTTCTGCCTGTCTTGTTGTATATCCTCATGACACAGCACAAGTCAGTTCCAGGTACTTCAGAAAGATCCGTTATCAACAACAAAGGACATCATAGCTCTAGGTGCTGAAATGGGTGAGTCTTTTTAATACAGCACCCAATATTGCACTATGCATATTTGGAGAACATAAATCTAGACTGACCCAAAACTGAATTTCAAGTAACTTTAGAAATGTTAATTACATTCATATGCTCAGCAGCATCACAATGTCAAACAATCTTTTAAAGGACTCCACAGTACAGAGAGGTGCATTTAGCAGCTCCAGAGCTCCGATTCCTATCGGTCATTTGGTATCCTGTGGCTACATCAACAGTAAACCTCTCAAATAAACCACCCAACCTTCAGTGTATGCAAGAACATAATGGTAAGTATAGACCCTTAGTATTAAGATGCTTAACATGAACATATTTAGTTCTCAACAAATTTTTTTTTAATGTCATTGATCTTGGATGTTTTTAAAGCTACTTTCTGTTCCTTTGACAGATGTGCTATGCTGCATTTCATTACTTTTTCTCNCTCCACAGTACAGAGAGGTGCATTTAGCAGCTCCAGAGCTCCGATTCCTATCGGTCATTTGGTATCCTGTGGCTACATCAACAGTAAACCTCTCAAATAAACCACCCAACCTTCAGTGTATGCAAGAACATAATGGTAAGTATAGACCCTTAGTATTAAGATGCTTAACATGAACATATTTAGTTCTCAACAAATTTTTTTTTAATGTCATTGATCTTGGATGTTTTTAAAGCTACTTTCTGTTCCTTTGACAGATGTGCTATGCTGCATTTCATTACTTTTTCTCCTTACCTCGTTCTTCTTTTGTTTTAGATAAGTGATGAGGCTTTCGGAAAAGATTAAGCACTGGCAGGCAAAGCAATGGCCCAAACACAGTTTTAATTGGAACCTCAAATCCTGTGGAAAAAAAATAAGAAATTAAGCCATTAATAATTTAACTTTACTAGCACAGTGAGTTCATGTATCCTGTTTTAGACAGCTTTTAACAATTTCTTCATATTTGATTTCAACAGGTGTAAAATGTATCAGTCAAATCACATTAGAAATAAAATGACTACCAAAGGATTTCAGTGAGGTATGCACAGCTGCTTAGAAGTGCTACCGTAAGTAATTCTCATATAGACATAGACCACTGATTACTAGCAATAGCAATGTAAGAATTTACTTAAGCTTTGAGTCAAAAAAAAAAAAGCTTTCTTCTGTAACATCTAAAAGTCTTCCCATTATTGTATAACATTCAGAATATTGTTTTCTTGTGCTGCTATGATACTCTTTGCCCCATGAATGCTTGACAGAGTACAACCATTATATAGCAATATGACTCAAATGCAACCAAGACAATGCTTAACAATTCAAGCTTCAAGACAACAGGTAGTGAAAGAAATTTCATTTCTCTTGAGATTGGCAAAGGCTCTAAACATAAATACCTCCATAAAAGTAAACCATAAAAGCAATTTTTTAGGGAGTCAGAGGTTATAATGTTGCAGTATTGGGCAAGCAGCAACCAAATAGCCAACAAAATGAAACAACTCTGTGCATGAGTAACCAACTTCTGAAAATAAGACATTCTTGTATCAATAATTTTTCTTCAAACATACATTACAAAAAAAAATGCAGATACTTCACAGAACACCCTTACACTTTTTTCTAAGAATTTCACTTTGTATTTTAAAAGACCCTAGGCCAGATTTTTATAGATAGTAACTGGCATTGATCCAATGATTTCAGTGGACCAGCAGTAATTTGTATGAGTAGCTCATCTGACCACAGAGCTCAAATATTCTAGCTTCTCAAAGGTGCATCAAGGGAGGAGGCTGTGTTTCATTTTCTTCCTTGGCTGTTATGGACAGCAAGTATATGTTAACTTAAATTTGATTTTAATCCCAAATTGTGTACCCATTACCCCAGTCATACTAGGCCACTGGAATTCAAAAGGCGTTTTGTAAAGGCAACTGGTAATCATTACATGTTTTCAATTACAGTATTACCATTACTAAGCGCAGTAAATATATCCAAAGCCTATATAGGAAGTGGCATTTGGGTCTGCTGTTAGACCATATACTTACACAAGCTCCTTTCATAATGATAGTTTGGATGAATAGTGCGTTTTTTTTTTTTATTGTTTGTTAATTGAGGGCTACAGGCTGCCAGGGAGTGTTGGGGGGTGGGGGTTAAAGTCTAAATTAATGCTTATAAAAAAGCCACCTGTTCTAGTTTTTGTTTGTTTGTTTGTTTAAGCTTTCTTTTCTGGAGAAAAAGCTTTGCTGAAACATTCTTCTGGACAATTCATCAGGAGCATTTCTTCAGACGCAGAGGGAACTTCTGGTCAAAATGATGGCAAGAGAAATAGAAAAACACAGTTCAAGTTTCTAGCCTGACCAGTTTTGGAGAAACCTTAAAATTTTTCCATAAATAGCATTCTTCTTTCTGAATTCTACTCAGGACCTAAATCCACATAAGTGCAAGCAATAGCAAAGCTTTGGTCCATAGTCAGATTACCTAGTCTACAGTTGCCTTTCACAAAATTGATTAGCCAAAGGAAACACAACGTGTATGTGACAGTCTGCTTGCAACGCTGCTTGGGATCAAAAGCAGCTGCAGTTTCTTTGCATTTACAGAGATTAGGTTTTGTGCTAACAGAACCTGCAAGGACAAGACTAGATCTCTCTGCATCACACTCATCCACCCCATTTTGTCCTCCCAGAAATCAGCAGCAGGAGATCCAAGCACAGATGCACCAAAGAGGCCACGCAAGAGCAGGTGCAGACCAAGCACAGCTGATGAAGCATAGTTAATAGCCTTTGCATTCAAAGAAATCTGAGCATAGTCATTCAGATGAGTCTGCATCACGCTCTCCATTATTTCTGGTTGTTCCTGGGTTATCAAGATCTGCCTCCTGCCCAGGTATGTCAACCTTTCCTCACCCTGCCAGATAACAAAGACCAGATACATATTATCGCTTTATTAGGTGCAAAGTCAGATGATATAGGTACTAGATGAAAGCTGGCATGAGTACTGGGAATGAATTTTAACCTATACAGAGATGGAACCAAAGCAGAGACAGCCTACACTACCAGCTTCGCAGTACAAGTCCTACTATTCATATAATTACATACTTGCAGATTTCTAATGTTCCACAGCTGGGAAGCAACTGATGTTCAACACCAGTAATTTAGCCTTAGAAACTTTTAGAGGTTTGTAAAACTGCTTTTTCTCCTGAAATTCAGAAGCAAGCTTGAGGGCAAAACAGGATATTTCTTCCTGAAAACAATTTTAAGTCCAAATATCACTCCTTCATTTACTTCTCCATCAATAAATAATTTTAAATACAATTACCGGGCTTTTCTATGTACATTTCAAAAACATCTCACAAACTGCAAGCTCACTGAGCAGTATTGCTCCTTTTAGCAAAAAAAGGAACATTTAAGTCAGTCATTCAATACATAGCCATTCAAAGGCATTACTAGTGTTTCACAGGGGGCAATTTTAGAGCCTGGTGTTCTAAATGAGACCCAGATACTATGTCTCTGCCTAATTTTAAGAATGTATTTATTTGTCTATGGAGCTATAAAAATAACAGATACGAAAATAACAACCACCACAATAACCATCATTATAGTTTTCTAGCCAAGCCTGCCAGAAACAAAAAAGGACAATATCTTATCTTGAGTAGTAAAAGCAGGACAGAGTGGCCCCCCTGGAAATGTACGAACCCCCAGGGCATTCAGATTGTGCGCTGCATGCGAGACACAAGAATGCCCTTGTTGGGATCCATGAGAACAATAACTGAACAAAAAAAATAAAAAAAAAAATCAAAATTGTTGAATAGTTTGACTATAAATATACTAATTGATGCTTCAGGCATAGAAAACTCAATAAAGTGGTGAAGCATACAGTAAAACAAATCTCACAAAGGTCTTCAAATTAATTCACATTCACAGAAATATCATAAAGATAACTAAGAGATGGGAATGAGCTCCATCTGACTAACAGACTCAATATTTATTTAGAGAATAACCACATTGCTTGATTTACTGCCCTACCTGTTGTACATGTTCACTTGCTCCAATTTTACAACCACCAAATTTTTCAACATTTGAAAGAGGGCCACACTTCACCAAATTATGATGTACTATAACATTAAATTTCTTCTAAGTCTACCTTACAGTGATCAACATGTACTTGGAATGTAACAAGAGAAGAAATGTCAGCATCTCCTCCACAGCATGTGTTTGTATAAGAATATACTTGAAAGAAGGAGTAGCCTGACATGTCCTTGGGGTATGATTAAAAGCTTGTAAAAGAAAATATTTCAAAAAAGACAGCTCTGACTTTAACCACCACTGGGGACAAGGGGTCTGTCATTCATAAGTACAGCTGAAATCATACAGAGCACATATTTTAAAACCAGGTGATTTAGATACAAACCCCAAGCAAAAGACACCCTGTGGGTGACAAAAATGACACAAAGTTTAACTGTAGTTTCATTTTTCATAACAATAGTGAGCCAAACTTGCTCACTATTTGGGGGAAAAACAAATCCAGGAGAGAGAGAAAACTCCATATAGAATATGGTTCTTTAGTAGAGAAGAAATCTTCTCCCCTAGGCTGGTTTCTATCCGCTGCCACATGCAGGCCATACTAACTCAGTTCTGTAGTAACAGTCTGAGTTTATTCAAAGTGATTGAGATTTGTAACATATTCTGTGTTTTAAGTAATGCTGTCTTTTAAGTGTGTGTACTTCATTAAAGATTATTTCCTAAGCTTTAGAGTCTGTTCCACTTCTGTGAATTCCCTTATTTCCTTTCT
>VXAL01006197.1:54988-70567 GCA_013399475.1 Chauna torquata
GCTACAATTAACTGACTACAGAGACACAAATCCAGCTGTAACTCTCAGTATTTTTATATATAATATACAAACATAATTTACACGAGCTCTCATCTCATCCAAAGTTACCATCAACAATTTCTTTAAAACAAAAAAAAACAAAAAAATCTAGATCAAAGTCTAAAATCCTAATACCTGAAACATGAAACATCTCTTTGCGTGAACACCTCAACTGATGAAGTCTGGTTCCCGAGTCCAAACTTTTCTTCTGCGTGGATGATTCAGCATCAAAGAAGTTCAGGACTGAAGCTAACATTTGCCAAGTGCACACACTGATCTTGTTTCTCTGCTATGTGCAATAGATGGTGTCTAACAAAGAGCATACGCCGCAGCCTCAATAGGAGCATACCTACAAGCTGCTGACAGGGTCTCGGCCACGGAGCCCTTGACTGTTAACAAGTAACTACTCTGAGGACTGTCGGTTTGCGAGAACTTACTGTCCTTGAGACCTCTATCTTTCCATGAAATTCACTTCAAAATAGTTTCAAAAGTAACCGGGGAAAACATAGATGTAAGGCATAAACCTTGTTTCCTTATAAAAGAGACCAGAACTATATTGCATAAGAGGCATTTTCTGACTGGAATGAATACACTACAAGACTGACCAGAAAACTGTATTAAACTGTGCACTTTGTTACAGCGTGCTCAGTTGCAGGAGTGAAGTCCTAATCCACTTGAAGTTAAAAGTAGTTTACAGTTACTGTAGCAGGGTTTGGGTTCTGCCTGGCTTTAATGTGCCTGAATACTCAGAGGGTAGAATTGCACCAGCTTTCAGATACCAATTATCAATGGGACCCACAATCCTGAATCTCTCAAACTCTTGAGAAAATTCCGCCCCTTAAGACTCATCCCTGTTCTCACTGAAGTTGCCGAGAGCAAGAAGGAGACTGTTTCCCTTCTGGGGGAGAGGGATTGTGTCCAGGTTATCTGAATGCTCACCATTACTGCAATGCAGCTGATATTATCAGTACTGAGATCCTACGAATGGATGATGCCGGCTGCTCCCCAACAGTAATTATGCAATGAAGTTTAAATTTGAATTAAAGGTCTCAGATGCTTTACCTTAACATTGCACAGTAATCTCCTTGTATAACAAATCCTACACCAGAAAACTAGATTTTATTTGTTCTCTGAGTGATCCTTACTGTTTCTCTAAACCAACTCCTAGCTTCCATTTAGCACCTGCTAGGTGGGTTTTTGTTTTGGTCATTGTTTTTCTGGTTTTTTTTTCTTTTCCTTTTTTTTTCTTTTAAAAAACATTGAATTGTTTAAATAAACACACAAAAGAAAGCATAAAACAAACGTTTTCTTCTGTGTTTATCTTTTGAAACTAGCTATAATAGTGCTTTTGTATTAATAACAAGCCCATTAGCGACAGACTACAGCAATTAGGAAATAGTCTCTTTGTCTTTATCAAGCGTGGATGTCAGCTGAGAATGTACAGAGTGGTTCAAATTGCATTCTCTACTGTGGAGGGTGTTGTAATTTTGACAAGCCTAAATATGCATGGTTTCCTGACAGAAATGAAAGCTCCAAATACTGGCTTTCTCCAGCTGAGGGAAGATATTTACAGACAACAAATTTAACACTAATAAAGCAGTTAAACCTCTGAAGGCATTTTTCTAACCCATGAATTCCTGATTTGCTACACTCTTTCAGGCATTCTCTTCTTCAAACATCTTCCTGAATTTGTTCTGAAGTCTTCTACACCCTATTTTAGCCCACGATAGATCTGCGGACTCCGTTTGAGGCCTACGTTGTCATTGTGCTTGAGGATCTTCCTTCTCTGTGCCACACTTAAGATTCTCTATTGGTTTTCCAGCCTAGATGGAAAACCACCCTCTGTAGCTCTTGGAACTAAGTTCAGGATGCTTATTCCTGAACAAATGTAAATTTTTTTTTTTTGAACACCAATCCCTTTTCTGTTAAAATATTAAAGGCTGACTGAAAGCCTGCCTTCTGTACTAATGACATAAAAAGGGCTGCTCTTTTCCGTCTGCACTCTCCAATTCAAAGTGCTTATGTCCTTCTGTCTTGGAAATATTTTCAATCTTATTACTGTCAATAAAAATAAACTGCTTTCAATAATAACCATTTAATTCAAATTTTGCTTAGGCTGCTTCTGGAAAACAAATTTCCAACAAACAAAAGGATTTTTATTAGTTATTTATCCTACTCTGTGCTATTCGCTGTTATAACTATCTAAGCACATAGTCATGCTGGTCCCTACCCAAAAGGTCTCAGCATTACCATGTAATTACTTAGTTAAGCTTCTAACTCATTTGTTGTTAGCTTTGTTCCTTTGAATAGTTCCTCATTAAGTTATTGCAGGGAGCTGTTTGCACAGCAAAACAGAAAAATATAAGCTCTATTGCATTCTTTTAATATCCCTTTTTATCTTTAAACTAGCCAATTAGCATATTAATTAATTAGATACAGTACTCGGTGATTCTACAATTATCTGTGGGTACCATGTTCTACTGATTTAGCATAATGCCAGTCGTAATAACATCTTCACTTAACTTTGCTCAGATGTGTCACATTTCAAAATTAAAACATCTAGTATTGTAACATCTTATTAATGGTAAGTATCCAAGTGAATTGTTTTTGTACTTTGGCAAAACTTTCCAGTCCTAACAAATGAACAAGAGGCTTATTAATTAGCTGAGAAATGAAGCCCCTCTGACCCCACATGTTAAAGGCGTACTCCTTTTCTATTTTTACTAGCTTCTACTTTTTATTTCTATCATATCTTTTATTTTTCTTTTTCAGGCCCAACTGCTTTTCCTCACAACTTCCACAATTCCAATAGAACTAAAACCTTCATACACCAGCAATGGCTTTGAATGAGAGTAAATAACTGTAAACCAAAACAAAAATATTTTCTGCTCTGATGCAAACTGCTGCTGAGGGACATTTGGGCATTACCAATATCCCAGTGAGAGCACCCATCACCACTGCCAAGGCTAGTCTCTTCTCTCTTACTTCATTTATTAATGTTATACCTGGCATGGCTGGAATTACACCAAGAAACCCCTCCAGACTGAAGTTTTCACCCTTCTAAATCACACCATCTCTATGGAACGGAGAGTGAAGTAGTGCTTTTCACAAAAACAAGAATCACACACATCTCCTCTCTCTAGAGCCGAAAACGGAGAAAGCGTGTCAACGACTATTCTGTGCTTCATGCAATCATACGCGTTTGAGATACCGAATATAAATGCATAGATGCGGCTACAAGGCAACATAGGAGAAAATACACGAAACCTCATACCCTCTCCTGGCATTACCCTGCCAATGAATTGTCTCCAAGTTGCTTGACAGCAACTCCAAGACTGCCTGAGTGGTGTACAAACAAACAAATAAATACCCCCCCTGAACAGCCAGTGCAGATGCACAACATTTCTGGTCTTTTAATCATGCCAAGCTGGTCTTATCCTGCCATGATTTTTGGAAATAATCTTTCATTCATAAATGGCTGCATAGTTGCTGCATCATGATAAACTTGCTGGTCTGGAGAAAGGACAGCTGTTGTATGATGAAGCAGAGTGACTGTAAGAGGTTAGCCTCTTCAGGAGTTGTACAAAACAGAAGGTGGGAAGAACAACTGCATCCCTCATCCCAAACTGTCTTCCAAACTGTGTTCAGCTGGAACAGACACTCCAGCTGGGGCTATTTTTGAATACAAACTAGCTCAGTAATAAATTTTTAATGGCAAAAATTCTCATTCACAGCAAAATAAAAATATTGTGTGTTTGTGGGGTTAGTACACCACAGTTTGGTCCACAACAGTCAAACTAATTCTGACAACCAATAAACATCTGATGACATTTTCAGTATAGGTGTTTACATTCGTTGAGTAAAATTCATCTACCAGAGTGAAAGGTCACACTTGCTGCAGCTGAGCATTTTACAGTACAAAGAATTCATTTAAATGCAACTGTCTGGTAATGTCCTCATAAAACTACGGTAGCTGAGATCTATCTTTTCATGTAAACTCAAAGGGACACAAACATTTATAGCACAGTTCTGAGAGCCCACATACAAAATGCGTATCTCAATAGTTATAAACTGAATTCAGCTAGGATATTACAAAACTGAGGACTATATGGGTGACCGCACTGTAGAGACAGAGCTCCTCTATTGCAATTGTTCCTGACAGTTTCCAAAACATAAAAAGCCCTGTTCCTGTACGGTGTGATAAGCGTCAGCCTTGTCTGCAGAATTCTCTTCCTTTCCCTGTCCTCTGGACTTGGGCAAAAATCCAAAGCAATTTAAAAAAAAATGAAGAGAAATTACAGGCTGCCCACTTATCAGATTTCTATCTTTGCAAAAGCCTATTGATATTAACAGGTGTTTATGAAGTCACATATACAATAAGGCAATATTTCAAGCTGCCCATGGCCTTGCAGGAATGTACATAATGTACATTATATTTTTTGAGAAACCTGGCAGACCTGGGCATTTTATATTCAGTTTCATATAGACATTGATGTATTGGGTGATTTACAGTGTATATGCTTTGCATTTGTTTGAAATATCTCTGACAAGTAGATATTTTTGAATTAGTGATCTAAAGATTTTTTTGATGATATAATTATGAGCTTGAGGCTGAATTTTTAGAAGTGAATTTGGTAGTAGATTTGCAATTCAAAGAAGTTACTTAAATTAACAAAAATGCCCTAAAAGAACAGCTGTCTACCTGGCTGATCCAAGAAAATGAACACTGAAAATAAACAGCTGCCCTGTAGAAGGCTATGTGATAAAACTAATCACCCTTTGCATAATGTATTTATTTTCCCCTGTGCTTATTATAGACTCAGTGAACCTTCAAAGCTATAAATATTTAAATGTAACAGACATCCCATGCATGTGAGTTCAAGTGACAGTAGCCTGACTACAGCAAATCCAAAGCTCTTAAAGAAATCACTAATTCTGATAGTTACATAACACTTTTTTTTCCCCCCTCCCCTCTGTTACAGCCATCAATGCTTTTTAAAAGGACCTTTCTGGTTAAATCTGAAAGTCCTCCAAACAAGAAAAGGCTCAAAGGCTACAGCTCTCTCGTATCATCACAACAACACAGTAGACATTGCAGAGATCAGAAGAACAGTACATATTTAAAGTTACTAGGATAAATATCCCCAGGTACTGTACTACTTCATAGATCCACCAAAATCAAGTCACTAAAGGTAACCAAGAAATGACAATATCCACTAGCTGAGATGTCTGAGCTATATTTTTTCCACTTTCAAAAAGCCAGATGAAAGCATTGACAAAAGCAAGGATGCCTTGTAATAATTTTGGAGTGCAGACTAGGGGATTAGCTTTAGATGCAGGTATTTTCATAGCTGTGAGGACTCTGTAGTCATGACCTGGATTAAGACAGTTCACGGAGTCCCAGTTGGGAGAAGCTGCTGCGTGACAAATGAAATAAAGCATTTGAAAACAACTCAATTTCCCTCTTACTGTGTCCATGTAGGGAAGGAAGGTGGGATGTCCTTTCCTTCAGACTTTTTTTCCACTCCAGCAATTTTCAGTGTCTTCTACCATTAAAATACTCCCCATAGCATTTGCTGTTCCCTCCCCTGTTCCCTGAGCAGCAGGTCCTACTGAGATAATCCAAAAACAATGCCAACAAGTTCAGTTATGGCAAAGGCCACAAGCAATAACATCTAAGGCAAAGCTAATCCAACTATCCATCACTTGCCTTGCTTTACGGGCAAGGAACATATCTTGGTCTGATTTATGAGGCAATCCATAGTGTCCTGAAAGTATCTTTTGGAAAGCATGATTTGGGATGCTGCCACTAGTACTGAAGCAACCAGAAAGCTGTGACAGCTATGGATGTGGTCTCTGGACTGAAGTGCCATGGATGCACCGTTTATAGTTTCACCCATCCCAACAGTCTCTACTGGATGCAGGACTTCTAAAAAGCCTCGCGAGTCCTGTCAACCCTGCCACAATGCTGCACAACCTGCAGAACAAGGATTATCTTGGTCTTGGGAACGAAACAAGCTCATCTCTCTCCAGGGGATCAATCTCAGCAGCAAAGACGAGGGAACCAGGCTGACACCCAGACGTACCCTCTTATGTGTAACACGCGGACACCCCACAGAGTCAACTGAACAATTTTGTCGCTTGTCAGACTTAGCACTTTACTTGCATCCATACACAGGCTGTAGCAGAACTGCTCACAAACAGCTGCAGGATTCTTTTTGAGGCACATATGCTTCCCTTTACCCCTTCAAAAGTAAGCCTTATGGAGAAGCTCCAGTTCCCACCAAAGTCAACAGGAGTCTTTCCACTGATTTTAAGGAGAGCTGGAGGTTGCCATGTCAGCCCTCAACGAGGCCAACATTTCTTTCTTTTCTTTTTTAATTCCAAAGTTGCCTTGCACGGACTGTCTGGAAGGATGTAAAGATTATCAACAATATTCTGAACTAGCTTAACCTAAAAAAAAGTATTTATTCTAAAAGGTCTCAATGCACTCAGATGTACTACATGCTATAAATATTCAGTACAGGCCCCCCCCACCCAGTAGCCATTCTTTGCAATGCTATTTTTTACTAAAAGCCGTTTTGATGCGACATAGAAAAGATAAGACTTCTTATACAAAATAGGATTCACTGGAAATACTTTCTAATGAAATTTTTATACTATGTAAGCTATTCTGCCTGCATTCCTTCAGCTCATCCTACATTTGCTGCTACAATATGCTCTACCATGCAGCAAGTTAAAAGAAGGACCAATACAGTCATCCTTGAGCCTGTATATACGAATATGCTTTTACAGTCAGATGACAACCCAGGAATTTCTCAGTAGTGAAACATTTAACTCGCATACCCTCACTGTGCTATCAAAATTGTTACACATTCTTTAAAATTAATAACAAAAATAAATCTTAAAAGACAATTAATAAACATGCACAAGAGAAAGGAATTTTAAATAGCTCCTGTTAATTGTGTTTATCTCAGTGTGAAGCCATGTCAAAAAGCCTGCAGCAAATGTGTTTTCTTAAAAGTACCACTTGCGCAGCAGGCACTAAACATTAGAAAGCAAGCTTGTCATTAGTGGGCTACAACTGAAAAGGCTACTAAGACTCAAGTAAATTATTAATACAATATCTGAAAAATGTGAGATGGAGATTAAACTCCTTTTACACAGTACAAGATCTTAATTCTAGTTTTTCATAGTGTTATTTTGTTTGTAATGTCCTGGTTTATATAATCTCAGAGGCAACCAGAGGGCAGCCACGTGCTATCCCCTGGTTTGCACTCTTCTCTGTTTGAAATCTCCACTGCTCTCCCCCCAGCCTACTTCTGGGGCTCCCATATTTTACTTGTGTGTTTATGCAAATAGAATTGATAATTTTACTTATCTCAGATTATTTATATGGTCAATGGAGTAAAATAGATGAGAATTTTTTATTTAAGTTCATTGTGGTGTTTGGGATCCCTGGTATTTCTGCAGATGCGGTTTCAACCTGCATCTAAGCCAGTTTAACGCTGAACTGACACTTGAAAGTGGCAACTCTGCTCATCTCCAATTTCCTAACCCAATTCATGTCCAACTAATGGCTGAGTCAGTTGGCTTACCAAATGAAACATTATACTCTTTCAGGGTTATTTTGCCATTGGATCAGCCACACTACTGGTACAGAAAAAACAGGAAGCATCAGGAGCACCAAGGCACAACATAGGAAACAGGCAGCTATTTTAGGCAGTAACATGCCAGTGAACTAGTTTCCTTTAACACAGAGGCCAAATCCTCATATCTGTTGGTTTATAAAGAAGAGCTAAAATCTGCAAGAGACCAGCATCTAACTAATAAGTGCATGTACAGAATCTCAGTGGAGGAAATGAGCTACCTATTGTATAGTCTATTTAAAGTTTTGCTTGCATTTGTAATTCATTCACAGCTCTCCACCATGAGCAGGCAGTACACAGACACAATGCAACATACTTTCCTGTTGGTCTTTGAAATCTGACAGAGAATAAGAAAGTAGAAATACAAGAGATCCCTTAGCAACAGGGCTATGATCAGAAATTGTGTTACTTTAAAACATGAGCAGGCTCTCACCTCAGCAGGCTATAGGCTCTCAAACCACTAGCTGCATGGGTCAGTGCACACATTCATCTACCAAGCTGAAAAAAGAACTTCTGGGGGTTTGAAGTTGATTTTGTTGGTTTAATTTTTTACTTACAGAAGTTTACTCTCATTCTACAGATGACTCTTAGTCACAAAAACATCCTGAAAAAGACAATGGAAGCCCCAAAACACAATTTCATCCAATTTTTATAGTTGAAAATAAGGTACAAAAGGTTATGTGCTCCAATATCATCAAAGGGTCCAAAACAAAAGCTGTACAAAAAATATTTTATTCAGAAGTATCCATGACATTTGCTATTAGTTCTGATCCTTTTTGTAAAGTAGTGGTTTGGTTCTAACTTTAGAGAGGATCATGAGGTGAAAAAACATGAGAAACTCATATTTGTGAGAGAAATCTGGAGTGGAAAATACTTTGGTATCAAATGTGAATAGTTCACTTACCTAAAAATTACTTGGGAAACAATGAGAAAGAGACTGTAACTAACATTGATACATGCCTTCACTGTTGTCAGAGATCAAACGTGTTGTTCAGCATGTCTCAGACGAAGGTCCTGTGACAGCCCAACACGGTTCTCTTCCAGTGGTCCACAAGACCAAATCTGATACCAATGAGAAGCTCTGGGAGTCCAGTAACCCTTCCTCAAGCTACAGGTCATTCACTTCACACAGGTGTGTTGGAGAGCTCAGGAAGGTGCTGTTTCCCAAACTTCAGCATTTTACAGACTGGAACGGTGCTCAGGCTGTTTAAACATCGAAAGTAGGCTCCCTAACATGTCAGTCATTCAAGATTTGATGAAGTATAGCAGGCTCAAATGTAAGCCAAACTTAAAAACTTGTGCTCCTCCTAAATAAACCTAAGCAAAAGAAATGTTCGAGAGTAGCACATTCGTCCACCCATTGTTTCAAGGCAGCCTGTCACCTGGCCCCACAAGGGATGCTCTGACAAGCACAACACTTGCGCACCACTGCAAGCCAGGTAAAAGCCCTTTTGCAGCGCTCTCTCTGCTGCCCTCTAAATGAAGCTTAAGGTCTTTCATTTTACTTATAAAATCTTAATGTCCAGATTCCTGCCTATTTGAGGGATCACATTCTCCATAAAATATGGTATTACAGAAAGTATTCAAGCCTGAAAGCCCTTTCAGTTTAAGAGACTAGTGTCAAGATATTATCCATCATACAACTCCCACATCACGATGTGCTCCTCTCTACTTCAGTGACAAAAATGCAAGTTTCTGGTGATGCAAGAAAACATTGTTTTCTTCAGAAAAAGAGGGAATAAGGGTCAGCTAAGAGGATAGATGAGAGGTAGAAGAGCCAATTGAAAGAGCAGAACCGAACTGCAGAAAATTATGCAATTTGATATTTTAGTCCAAAAATGACATTTCCTATCCATCTCTAGCCAGCAGATCACTTTGCTTTGGTTGCTTAGGTTGAATTTCTTATTTTTAATAACAAGATTTTTATTTTAAAAAAATCATTATCTTTGGAAAGGTGTGGAGATATATATACACACCTTTTTTTTTTAAAATCCAGATCCAAGCAATTATAGTAAATTAAAATGAGGGAGAGGCAGCAGACTGCATGGAACTGTCTGACAGAACTAGAAAATAAAGGAGACAGAGGCAAGTTTTCTTTGCTTAGTGCTTTCTCAGAGCTTAACTTAACACTAGTCATCATTTGAATATTTCTCCCCTTCTACTTTCAGAATCTAGTCAGTCACAAAGAGTTACAAAAATAACTAGTTCCAGTTATTCTATCTCCATTTTATTTTAAAAAAAGAGGTTCATCATACCGGTCACTCTGCAATCCCCCACCCAGTTTTATATATGAATATCTGCGTTGTCAACTACATTAAACTCTAAGTGCTTCAGTCTTTCAGCCTTCCTGAGCAGCTTTATCAATCACTGAATTTTACAGGGAGGATCCCAAATTTTGATACAATTGTTAATGTTGACAGATTAAGGCAAGAATAAATAAAACTAGTACACTATTGCAGCAAGGATGTAGTCAATGTTGTGTGAAATGAGGTGGTCTCTCTATTTTGAACTGCTTTAGGAGGCTGGGAAACATGCAGCCATCCTTCTGAGCACAGTCAAGGCCCACTTAACATCAATATTTAGAAATACTTCAATAAATCCCAATAAGACCAAGACTTTGTGGAACAGACAGGTTAATTGCCCTTTTATTGTAAATTTAGGGTCTATGCTTTTATCTTTAGAATGATTTGCAGACGTACTTGAGTGAAAATGGAATAATATTTTCATGTTATCTCAAAAAAGCACATCATGCTAAGGCTGAAGACGTTTCTGTTCCACATGTGAGTTGTTTGAAGCTTAAATTTGACAAAAGTGTGAATACCAATTATTCATTGTCTATACGTAACATCATCTGTGTTTCCCTTTGTCTGGATAACCGAGGCAACCCCCATCACAACGGCACCAGCAGAGAGCTGCGGGTTCTTCAGTGGCTGACAAGTGGCCACATCTCACAGACAACACGTGAGCTAGAGATGAAATTTCATGACAGAGATTCAGCAGTCAGACAATTTACTCTCACTTCATGGAGTCCAATTTTCTTTCTTATTGTGCTAAATCAATGGCTTATATTACAATACTTTATGCCATCTTGCACTCTCTGATGTCCCTGGGCTCGTGCAGGAATCAGTTGCAATGGGATAAAGTCTAAGTCTCTCCTTCATTAATGGTTAAACACAAAGAAGAAAATCGCTACAGGTATTAGCTCTTTAAATACAGGCATTCTTTTGTGCTAATCAGCTTCTTTTTCATTTTATTCATGATTAGTACGGAGGTAGGGACTTTCTGTGTCACATCTGCCAAATAGTGAGGTTCTGACCTACTTTGCTGCTGTAATAAGGACAATACTCCATCTACAAAGCACTGCAATAAAAATATTCCCTTTACCACAGGTTTTTGGAGGGAATAGTGATGATCTTAAGTAAAAGAAAATACTATTCAGGGACAGAAATGGATGGATATTTAAAAGCAATCTCAACTTTGAGAAAATATCCCAAAGAGACACTATGAAAGCTAGAATAAATCATGATCTATCATAACTCTCCAAAATACTTATTTGCCTACAAAAAGGTAGAAAACCTAAAACTAGACAGATGCATTGACATTTTTCTTGACAGATTTATAACCTTATGGTTCCCAAAACTTTAACGTTCAATAACATTTCATTAGTATACTCCAGTGTATTTATTACTATGCATTATTAATACAGATATGTGCCTAGGAGATGTAGAGTTTGTAATTATTTTTCCTTTCAAAACATAATAGCTTCACACTAAGCTTGTTGCAGCTACAATATTTCATCTCTGAATGCTCCTTCAAACATTCTGGGGCTGTGACAGAAATTTGTATTTGAATAGAAAAGCTGTCACGAAGGTACCATGGTGCTATCCATCACATTTTTAATCCTGACCATACTTAGATGTTAGTGAAACTATCTGTCCAGGACACTAAACAAGGATTGAAATTATGCCTTGTGTTCTTACACATCAAAGCTGCAGAGTTAGACCTGTATTCAATAGGCCTGTATTACACTCTATTAATTTCCTATTAGTTCTCAGCTATGCAAAATCCAGCCATGGTGTCACTGTGGTTTAGACATGCAACCTTGACTTCAGCATCAGAAAATGGAGCCTGTCACTTTTCATAATTTTACAGGAGATTCTACAAATATAAATCCTTTTTTCATCCCGTCATCCTTTTATATCTTTAATGAGTTTGCTCACTAACAGTGTAGAATCTTAATTTCACATTCAGAAATGCTAACGGTTACTATAACTTACAGCATCTGAAGTAGCTGCTTAATTGAAGTGTAATTTATACTTATTTTTAGAAAAAGCAATGACATTTAGATTTTTGATTTTTCCTTCCCTCCCATTTACATTTTACATTCCTGAGGAAAAAAGTTGCAGTTAAAAACTGAACTAAAGATTCTAAAACATCGTCTTTAATCAGGAGCACATTATGTAATATAATACGATTCCTTAGCAGTTAAAATCTAACATTTGTAAAAAAAAATGGCACGCACTTGACAGGCAAATTACACATGGATTACCATTTGTTAAAATTTCATCATAGAAAATAGTTTAACTGTTGGGGATATGAGCCAAGATCAGCCTGACAAGTACTCTACATGAAAGATTAGCATATTCTCTTCCAGAGGTTTATGCTTAATTTAGATGCATCGACTTTTTGCCACCATTGCTGACCTTTATGTCTAATCAAAGTCCCTTTGAATCCAAATCCCCAACCTTTTATCTCTCCTGACAGCTTTTAATTTGAAGCCTTGTAATAAAGCCTATTAAAATTCAAAATGTAGCTGTGTTTAAAGGTTGGTTCACTTTGCTGGATTTTCAGATATGAAACTTCAAATGGCTGATTACAGAGACACCAAACTTTTCATTTTAAGATTTAGACCGTGCTAAAAGAGCCCTTTGGAAGGATAATCAATCTAGATTTTTAGTTATAATGCACAAAGATTATACATATGGCATAACTAAAAAAAAAAAAAGAACATATGTAAGTAGCATTGAACACAGACATTGTGCAAGTTAGGACCGCAGCTGCTTTTGCAGTAGTTGGCACAGGCAGCACGGGTTCCGTGCAATGGCCTCCGGCCCAACAGGCAGCGCTGCTGCAGCCAGAGCCCCCCGAAGGAGAGCGGATCTCTTCCTCCAGGCCACCTGCAACTGTCAGTTCCCAGAAGAATAATGCCAGGATAGTTGTTTTTAAGATAATTACTTTGTTTTTAAGATAATTACTTTAAAAATGCCAAGTTAATTGGGAGAAAAATATTACAAAATTGCTGAACGTCTCCCCCCACAAGCCTCCTCCTGTTCAAGTATGTTGCTTCTTCAACTGGAATTTTTCTACTTTCTCACAGTAGCATACACAAATCCAAACATTATATTTGATTATCACACATAATCCTACTGTTTCATCAGGTAGATGCTATCATCAGAGAAGGAGCTGTAGTTAGGAAAAGGAGATTAAAAAAATATTCTGAAATAAGTTAACATTACAAATTCACAAATTCATTTAAAGAAAAAACATCTGAAGTCTACAATGAAACATGAACAAAGGTTAGATTTCATATCTTTGCATGGGTATTGGTTACAGAATTATGTAAAAACAAAACAAAAACAAAAACAAAGAAACAACTCTGTACACTGCTGTCCCTATAAAAAGCACAGGAAAGCTCAATGTTTGTCCATAAGGGCTCAGACAAAAAACCATAAAGATCTCACAGCAAAATAAGGACTTAATTTTCTTGCAGTTCAGAGGAAAAAAAACAAAAAAAAACCAAAACCACACCACCACCTAGCTTTTGGTGCACTTTATTATTTTTAATATATACTATTTAAAACTCTTGAATTTGTTGCAGTACTGTAACTCTAAACGCAATACTCTTTAACTGCCACAGAGCACAAATGGATTTAAACCTTGGCTTTTTTTTTTTATAATGATAACTGCTGTTTAATACTTTACAGCTGCTTTTATTCTACTATAAAAAGGCATAAGTTCTCACATCTAATGAACTTACTCTGTAATCCCAGCCCAGCAAATTACGCATCACCCTCACCTGATGCAAGTGAAATGCTGGATGACATGAGGAACTTCTGAAACACAGAATCTAGGACACCAGCTCCAAGACTGCGTTGGAGAACCCAGAAAGGGTGTTTGCAAAATTAGCCTAGCAAAATACATATAGAAGAGAAATGACTGCACTCATCTCAGCACTGAAAGCACTGGGAGGTTGCAGGTGCAAGCATAGCTGGGCTGCGCTTTTATTTTCTCCTGGTGTTGTTTTTACCTATTCCTCTTTATGGCCTCTTTATAACATCCTCCTTTTCAGAGGCTGATAACTAAGATAAGCTGAACATCTTCCACTGCTTCAGCTGCTTTCAAAATACTATCAGAAGCCTTCCAAACAGTGCCTCCAGACAGATGCTCCTCATGTCCCAGTGCCACTTGCTGGCACTCTAGCTGAGCACATATTGCAAATGTACTCAATGGCACCCCAAGTCCTGAAACAGCTGAGCTCTTCCTTCCCAAAACAGCTCTTGCATCATCCATAGTGTTTTTTTTTTTTAATAAAGCAGAAATTTGTTTATATCATTTATATACCTCTTTGTTGGAAGTAACTTTGTTTTGGCATCATTTAAGACTTACTTGTACGCCTACCGAATGTGTCATTAAGCAAAAACTTATGCCCTTTGCCCCATGTCCTTGAAAATTGACATGAAAGTGAAAATTTCTCTGATCCTGAAACAAGCTAGAGACTTGTTAAATAAAATTCATATTTTAAACTCACTTTTCCTTACAATCCTCTCTTTTTTTTTTTTACACAACTATTAAAACATTTTTTTCCCTGCTATTAATAGTTCTGTTAACAACTGTTAACAATAGTTAACAATTGATAGATAGGAGGCTTCTTATGCTTAAGACTGAGTTATTTTTGAATAGGTAGATTTAAATAATTTTATCTCCAAATGAACAAGCAGATAAATAAAAGCTAAACTCCAAATTTCAGAGAATTGTCCCTACAAAAATCACCAACAAACATGATTATCCTAACCAAAGAAAAGAGGTAAAGTTATATTAATAATAAGCAATGCACTTGTAGACTTAGATTCTGTGGTGATATAAAGTCTGTGAAATCTATCAGTACCTGATATATCTACAGAGATGTAGAATTCCTCAGATCTTAAAAAAAAACTCACTTCTGCAGCTGCAGAGTAAGGCTTTGCCTTTGTTTAACGATGCTCAAAACACCAACAACATAAGCAAAAGCTATGGTTGCCAAACACCGCTTGGGTTTTACAAATTACTAGTTAGTCTATTTGACCTGAATTTCCTGGATTATTTACAAGTATTTACGCAAAACTCTAACCGCATGCTGTAGCCAGAAATAAGAAAAATGGGACAAGAAGATGAGACAAGCTGGACATCATCATCTAGGAATACATCATTCCTCTGACATGTTCCACTGATGTTTTACCACTTATTTTCCCCCCAGTGTTTGTGGGTTATCATTACTAAGAAAGCCCTACCGCTGATTCTCACTGTGATTTTAGATCTGTTTGCATAATGCCTGTTTACATGTGCAAAACATCGCTGCCTGATTTGCCAAATGGCCTTCTCCAAGCAAGCTGTTCCTGTGCAGAGGAAGAGGAGCACCTCCAGCCAGCACTGCATCAGACAGGAGGAGGGCTTAAGTGCTGAGGTAGCTTTTCATTCTGCTTTTTCCTATGTATTTTTTTTAATGCATTCATCACTTGATTTAAGAGACAGTTTACTTCCCAAAGTTAGAAGGCACATAATTGCTCATTAAATCTAATTACACAGATTCAAGTCTCAAGGTTCATCCCTATGAAGAGAATGAAATATGGCCTGT
>VXAL01006197.1:71295-96875 GCA_013399475.1 Chauna torquata
ATATTCTTCACGTGGTTGTAAGCATTTGCTAGTCAAGGGATAAATTAATTTTCATACCATCCCCAGGCAGAAGAAATAGTTAATGTTATTCCCATTTTGCAGATAAGGCACAATAAGTATCAGGTAAACAAAAAGTCTGTTCATCTCAGGCGCATAATTTGAGAACGCAGGACCACATTGTTTAGGTAGTTGCATTTTCTATGACAGCACTTTCTATTTTCAAAGCACAGCTCCACCGACTTCAGTGCAAGGAGTCAGTGCTCAGTATTTCTGTGAATCAGACCCTGATGTTAGACATCAACTAAACGAAAAACAGACGACAGTTGGCAAAAATCTTTTTGCCTTATGTGACATAAGAACTTTGTGGCAGAGGGCAGGACACAACCAGTTCTCCAGCAAAGCATTCAGTTCCCTTATGTGAGACTATTTCCCTCACAGTCCTCTGTATCATTCCCTTGACGTTCTCCATCTTCTGCAACCAACAAGATGGGGATACTACAAAGAAGATACATCTCCATGATACAACACGTTCCTGAGTAACCTTATCACATCTATTTGGTCAGCTTTCCTGCCCATGATTCCTATCAGAGTACCCATACGGTCCCTCTGAAGGGAAAAAGAGATCTCATACTAGATTGTCGTTCATTTGATTCAGGTCTCTAAAGGATGCCAGAAATAACAAGTTTATAAATGTACATGAAGTGAATCTTATGATTCTAAAAGTACCACCACAAGGTTTTAAACACTTCAGAATAAAACAAAGATCTGCAATATGCCGTGGCTCTAAGCAAAAAGGACATCGATATAATTATCCATACTTTAGGGAGATATCACTTTAGCTAAGTCAAAATGTCAATGAAGACAAAGGAAATTGAACTTCTTTTCCCCTGTAAGATTTCCACTATCTCAGGGGATAATTTCAAAAACTCAAATGCAATATCCAGTGGAATATTCAGCTTGGTTAGGGACAGAACACTTAACATTCAAAGAAGATAATTTTCCAAAAAAGCTGGTTTATGTAAAAGACTAATCAAAATATTCATTTCCTGTTTGTAACTTAACTTGAGCCCACATCAATTAAACTACAAAGCAATGAAAGATGTCTAATAGTTAAGCAGCAATAAAACGCTTAATGAGCTAAATGATACTTTCTAATGCCACTGACTTGCATTATGGGAGGAAAAAAAGAAAAAAATGACACCAACTTGGATTCAATTCTCAGTTGAAATCTAGTTTCTCTGCCAGGACAAAGAAGCTGTAGGGTTAGCTTATATAGCCTAGTATTCAGGAAGAAGAAAGAGGGTATACACAAAACTGTTCCCTTGTCTTTCTAGGTGGGGGCTATGGGTAATGAGCACACACTACAGTAATAGCGGCTGGGGCAAACATTAGAAAATTACTTTTTGAATCTCTCATATCTGTAGAGCTGAGATGTGAGACTGGGCCTAGTAATTCTAAATCAGAAAAAAGAAATGCACACTACATGAGGTCCAGAGCAATGCCTTACTACCAGTGGTGGATCTAACTGTGGAGAACACCTATGTACTTGGGAACGGTTTTCCAGGAACGCTGCACTTGAAATAATGTTTCCTACCTGTGAGCACTCGGGTAACGTCAAAGCAGTGCCAGAACAAGAAGTGACCTTTTTCTATTCTCAGTTTAGCTCTCCATACTAAAAGGTTTAGAGACTGTTTTTAGGTGCCTTCTGTCTGCCACTCTTTAATTAACAGCAAGAAAGTGTATTAAAAAAAGCCCTTGAAACATACATGCAGGAGGCACAATGTACTATATCTGAGAGGCTATTCAAATAATGAAAAGAAAACCTGATGAGATTTTCTATATATTGTAAGAGATGTCTTATCAGTATTAGAGTCCATTTGAAAGAAAAGAGCTTTTCATGACTGGCTTGAGGCTTTGCCAACTCAAAAGCCTGCACCATCTCATTTTTGAAAAAGGACCTGGAATGACCATTGGGAGTAGGGTCTACAAAAAGAGCTAATTGCCTAATTTATCTATAGAAGCCTTTCAGGAGATGAAAAAATAATGGTTCTGAGTATTTAAACACCTCATTTGCTAATCTGTAGTCCACACCTTTTTAAGCGAGGGAATGCTCTCCTGAGTAACAGAAGGACCTGGAGCAATGACTTTAAACTAAAAACTTAAAAAGGTAAATTTCCAGAATAATTAAATCCCACTGGAAACTGAAATCAAGTTACTAGTTTGGTCTTAAGCAAAACCTTTGTGTAGGTCTTGAAAAGCAGCTTCTACTTTCACCACATTAAAATCAAAAAAGATCATTTACTAAGAGATTCCCTTATGCTCCTGAATATGGCAACTCCATGCCACAGGGCAGTGATGGATTAGTTCCGCATGAGCTAATTCCACAGTCATAACGGCTAAAGAGCACGCTACAGAGACTCCCATGGGAATTTACTGGTTCAGTTTGGTCTGAGCTAAGGGGTTACTGGCTTGTATTTCATTACAATGGACAGTTATGCCAGAGGATATCTTCATAGAGAATTTCTGTTGATGATTTTCCCAAGCTGATCATGAGGAAGAGGTCAAATTATTCTCCTTCAACATTTACACTGCATTTGTTACCATCCAATTTTGGCTCTCACACAAATATGAGGCTATTCCTTTGCGCAGCCTCCAGGAGCAAGAAAAGCTCTGTTCCTTTTGTGTGACTCTCTAAATGAGAAGGGAAGTTTACTCAGAGGATGTAGGTCATAACTATATGTCCCCTACCATCTGGTCCTTGAGACCCAGTAAAGGAAGCTGAGTATATTGCATTACAGCAATCTCCATTGACAGACAGTCCCTCAAGGACTGTAACTAACTGGTGAAGTTTAGAACAACCTCCAAACTTCTCTAAGCATGACTGGAGCCACAGATGTCTCACATTGGCTAGCTCATACAGGAAACTATAACCATCTCCTTCAATGGCTTCCCCTAGTACTACAGCTAATCTAATGCAAGTATTTGTATTCAGAAAATATTCATACCTGAAACTCAACTATTTTTTTCATGTAATCCTCTTAATCAGCCACAGAGCATTTATATATTTAATTCTAGACTACATTTGATGATGGTTAATACTTTAATTAGCTATTTACACATGGTAAAAATTACAGAAGTAATTAAGGATATTCAGATTAATTAAAAGCATTAGGCAGTATTAAATGTGAGAGAACAGATTTTAATTAAATCTTTCAAGCATTTTTTTAATCTCTTATGTTGAAAAATAAACTGTAGTAACAATTGTATCTGAATCAGATAGATCTGCACCATCATCACCCGTAATGTTTAAAAAAGTCAAATTAAAAAAAAAGCCAAAAGCATTGCATTAACTTATTCTTTACTGTTTATTAAAAACTCTCTCTGTACAGATAACCTGTCTTTTCTCTCTATGTATTTGTTTTACCAATACTGATATGGAATGACTGGTACTAAACTGAACTGATTGAAATGCTGTCTTAGTTTCACTGTAGCTTATTTGCACTCTAAAACACCTGAGATGAAGACCTTTTAGACTGTCTGAAAAATGCTACTCAGAGAAAGATCCCTCCTTTATCTACTTAAAACAGAATAGTCCAGAGGACTGTAGATACCCTGTGGACTCTAGCATCACTGTTCAGATAGCCGTCAGGCAAATCGTTGAGTCATGGATGCACTATCATGTGTACGGGTCCCAGGCATACATCTGGGGCCAGGGCGGTACGAAGACCACCGTGCAGCAAGTGCACCGTGCCAGCAGCTGTCTGGGCACACTGTAGCATGGTGCTACAGCGCACAGCACAGGGAAAGGCTAGCAGCCTTGGCAGGTCTGTGCTGAATTGTCACTTGTCTGGGCTGAAAAATCACGTGGAAAGCATGAAAACACCAAGGTGAAATATCAGTTTTGATATTACCTACACATACAGACCGCGTTTCAAAGCATGAAAGCTACTTAGTAACGGTGGGCTGAAAATTCTGGACAACCAAGAGGAAAAACAGGCTTGAATCTCAGAAAAAAAGCAAAAGACTTGCTGATATTACAACATCTGGCATCACGTCTGCTGAACACCACCTCCACCCACATAATTGCCTTACAGTGTGCCAGGTTAAGTCACCAGAAATAAAGTCTATGATATTATAAAGCAAGCATCATCACAAGGTCACTTAGATCAAGGCATTTGGGACATCAGAGCATACAGAGAAACAAGTGGTGCATTTATTTACTTTCTGACTATCAATAGGATGTGTGCTACCAAATCATATAGCTCTCTTCAAAATATCACCATGAAAGCCAGATGACTTTTATATTCAGTGTTCCTGCTGTACATATGCAACCCAGAGTAAGATATCTAAGTTCTGCACTCTTTTACTCACAAATGAATCATCCGCATGAACACCAGTGCTGTTTGTTCCATTCCCATATGTTCCAGAATACTATTTTGTCCTACTTTTGTGTATACAAAATTAGAATTGTAAGATGGATCAAGTTTAATCTTTAAATTGGTTTTATTTACAACCTCTAAAGTTCCTTGATTATTTCTAGAAACGTTTGCATCAGTGTTTGCTTAAATTATTCATAACATTTCAGTTATATCATTGGGTGCTTCAAAGTAAAACTCAAAGTAACTTTTCTTTCCTGAGAACAAAGACGCACTTTCCTTGCTCTCAAGCAGAAATTCATACAAAGATGAAAGAAATGCCAAGAATTGTTAATAAACAAATTTGTGGAGTAAATTATAAACAGCAATAAGTTTTCTATTTCTAGTGGGAATATTTTCTCTCTCTAAAAATACCTCCAAACCCCAATTAAGTGTATCTAATTAGGTTAATATTTATCTAGGTCAGAACTCAAAAACATTTTTGCTGCCTAAGTAGCATCTGAATTACGCACTCCCCCCTGCGACTGGAGCAAGTTGTACTGCCTTTAGCCAGAGGAGCAAGGTGCCACTTGGAGACCTGCTGTGTGCTGCAGGGGAGGTGCTGGTGACGGACGGGGCCTGTCCCCAACATGTGAAGGGACCCTGCTTTGGGCTGCAATGTTCCCGTTGTCCTCTCCAGCCTCAGGGCTCAGGCCTGGGGCTTGTGGGGCCAACAAAGAAGGAGATGGGCAACTGCAGGGACAGCAGCCTCCCTCACATCACTGCTACAGGGATAACAAACAAATAGACACACACTTCTTCAATTTACATAAAGCACTAAAACAAATGAAACTATATAAAAGCACGTAACAACAGCATTCGCATGTATTTCTGCTTTTTTAAGGTTGAGAAACTGGAATTATTGGAATTTTTCACCCTAAACTCCTGGTCTTCTTTTTGTGTTCTGGCAGCAAGAAAAACATCACATTTGTGTACCACAAAGGAAGAGCAGGACATTATGAAACTTCCAATTCAAAGCCTTGAATTAACATTCTAAATCAAAAGCTTTTCTTCTTTCAGTAAATACATACAATGACAATTTTTGGTGAATGTAAGCAATGACATTTATAAATGAAATACAACTTCATAGTAAATAAATTAACTATTAAATTTAACATTATGAAATTGGTGGTAACATCTCTTTTATAGGAATCAGGTGACTTATTCCTCAAACAAACAAAAACAAACAAACAAACAAAAAGCACAGCTTTATTTTTGCTAGAAATTTAGCTTCCTCAGCAGGTTTCCCCAAGTGCATTATGCAAGATTAAGCTTATTTATGTTATCACAACACATTTCTGATTTCACACCAAATCATGCGAAACATGAAGTTTCATATGGCTTAGAATCATAACCAAGTGGAAGTGTGTAAAAGGCTGCCAATATTTACCTGAAACACCACACTATGACAATAGCGATGATCTTGATATGCAAGTGAAACAGGTCACAATGACTCACTGAAATAGGTGATTTCTTATTTCAGCAGGAAAAATGTGGTTAAAAAAAAAAAGGTTTGGACTGAGCAGCCTTCCTTGAAAGAAGGATTTCAAGGAGGGCAGAAGGGCAGAAAAAAAGGCAGCATTAAGCTGCATTTCCTTTGTCATCAGCTTCCACATTAGAAAGCTTGCTTTCAGATTGTTTTCAGGGTGCCTCACATCCCTTCTTCCTCCTCTGTTAAGTCCCTGTTAGAGGCAGCCACTCATCAACACAGGAGGGCAGAAGCGAAGGATACACCAAAGGACTGGTGGCGCGACCACTGCGGACACGAGACGCACCAGCTGTGGCTCTGACAGAAGAGCCCTGTGCCAGGTTCAAACCAACGTCTTCAGTTCAGCCAAAGACTTTGGCAGTTCTGCAAGAGGAGAATTTAATGGAAGAGAAGGCAATACAGATAAAGTGTTACAGCAAGACATTTTTGCTTTTCCATTTCTTGTTTGCCTTCCTTAAATTTACCAGTGGAACTGAAGAATCATGACAGGGGAATATTATTTTTAGCAATTTTTCCATTAGCCAAAGCGTGAATGATGTTGTCATCATCTACCACATTGATAAGAGTGGGTGAAAGCCTTAGAAATAAAATTCACATTTTAAAATCTACAAATATTTACTTTCATTATGGCAATGGAAACAAGGAAGAGATGCAGTGAAAACATATGTTAAGTTGTTAAAACTGTTCAGGCTTAAAGGAGATGTCAAATCTTGGCAAGTGCACATAGATATCTTAAAAAATAACTATTATTCTATGCTAAAGACCTAGAAGAAATGGTCTGAAAAGAGAGAGACATCTGCTAGGAATTATCTGAATAGAAATAAATGACTAATGATGTAAAGCTAAGGAGACAGATGGTTCACACTTCACAAACTAGCTTGAGATGTAGAACGAGCTCTAGCCTTTCTTCAGGGCTCAACTGGTAGAAAGGCACACTAGGAAGCTGTTCATATTTGCTTGAAATGTTCTGGTAATATTTTCTTTATAAATCTTTATTTTTTGTTTAAATTTAAAAAAAAATACTGTCATCCTAACACTTATTTGCTCCCAATATAATCAGAAGATGCCATAGAGATATTAAAAGGTTACAATATATCCAAAGAAAAAAGGTGAGGCTGGAAACAAATTTAGTTCTTAAACTATACATCACAGGAGCGAAAGCATCCGATAAATAAAAGTTACGACTTCAAAATGTAGAGATTATGAGAATTTTAAAAAGCAGTATATTGTTTCTTAACATGCTGCTCAAAGATACTCTTGTTATCTTAAAGATCAGTAAATTTAAATTTACTTGAATAAGCACACTGTTGTAGCTACATTAGAGACTTGCTCACAAAGTGACATACAACTTCAGAGATGAAAATTGCCAACCCAGTTACATTTTAAGGCAGTCACATTCTCTAGATACAATCATGTTGCAAACAAAGCCAATTAAAATTAGATCATTTAATCTTCATCAGGGTATAAAATTAAAAATTATTAAGAGATCTGCACACAGAAGGAAGACAAAGGCTTATTTATTGATAATAGTTCAAACAGCCACTATTCTTGATCCAAAATTAAGGTCAGGAATGTCTGTGAAAGCAATTCATGGGAAGGGAAGCATTATCTTTTCTAAAAATGAAGACTTTCTCATGGCCTGCAAATATGGCAGAGTTGAGGTTCAACTTCCACCAACAAAAAGTTAATATTTATTGATGTTAGTATTTTGGATATCAAGTTTATTTTCCTGTTTTAGCTTTTGCAGTGAATTGTGGTTGCAAATAGCACTGTACAGCAACCACTAAAGCAGGCTCCCCAGAAATAAACATTTGATATCAGATCTTTTATTCTGGTACTCTGGATTGTGTGAAAAGGATAAATGTGTCCACGCATTCACTGGGGGGGAATAGGGGGATATAACGGTTCTGCAAACCCCTAGTTGTCATGATCTCAGAGATAAAACTAACTTTTTACAATAGCATCTTATGACAAAGAGATACATTAAGTGGAATATTTTTCTGGCAGCATGCAGTGCTGAATGTTAGCACTGTTTCTTGATACACAGGCAGACTGGAGACCTTGTAGTCACCCATATTGAAAAAGCACTAGTGATAGATATTGAATGGCTAGTTCCGCTCCACTAAAAACACTTCATTATAAAGCTGAGGAACTGTTTCTTTTGTTGTCAAGGCAAATATTGACCAAATCAGCAAAATAAAAGCCTTGAGTTTTCAGATGCATCAGCTTGACTCTAGCTGTAATCTCTTGGGCACTGTACGAACATACATATTAGTATACACTGTCTTTTCATATATGCATAAACTCACTCGGCATTCACGAATCTATACTAATAATGTCACTATTTAACTATTTGTAGGGATGCTTCCTAGAGGAAAAAGTAGAATACCAAGCCGCAACAGCAAATGACCTTCAAAATACAAATGTATACATTTATATACTACTAGTTGTCAAGACAAGAAAGTTGATCTCACATCAAAAGCATTCCCAAACTAGCTTGAGTTCTGGGGGGTAAAAAAAAACAAACTAGGAAAAACTCACCACCACCCACCCTTACCGCTCCCTTTTCCAATTATAAATAAACAAATAAGTGGGACACAGCAGCGAGCCAGTTCATGGCCATTTATCTGAACGAGGAAGAAAAAAAGAAAAAGTCTTTCTCCCTTTCACGATTCACTAGCTTGGCTTTGCAAATTTGGCTCTGCTTCTGATGACATATGATGCAGCTGTAAATAGCAGTCCTTGTTATCTGGACAGGTCCATATCAGCTCTATTTAATAAAGCAAGAGTTGTGGTTGCTTTCTCTGATTTGTACATTTTCTTCCACCCTGGAGAGCTCTTAGGTGTGATGCTTTCTTTGCCTGGAATCACTCCAGAGCAGTCACCTACCATTTGTTCAGCTTCTGGTTTTGAGCTGGCCCCAGGGTGGTTAGGTGGTAGGACTAAAAGTACCTCCAAGCTCCAATAACTCTATTCTAATTAATTAGGGATTTTGAGGCACAAAAGGGATGCTTTACTTTTAACATTTTTATTGAAACAGCTGCCCTCTCAGATAGTTGTCTTATAGGAAATCCTGGGCTAACTGTACCCTTTCAGCTGCCAGAACTGACACTTCAGCTTCTCTTCTACTCTGCAAAATGAATCTCATTAGGGACTGTTAAGGGTCTGTTCATGTGCCATGGTTTTGAGGGAATTTTTACTGCACTTTCTCTGATGAAACATTTGACAGCGCTAAGGAACATTGAAGTTACGATTCATATAAGGACATTCATCTAAACTGCTAGAAACCTTATAAGCAACTTATGAATAAATACAGGGGAAAGCGATGTGTGTAAGCAACAAGTAAAGCACAGGTTTGTGAATCACAAGCGATGAAAGCTCCGAGCGATGCAGCTCCCCAGGTCATGGTAGCTGATGCTGCACACTTCCATTCTTCAGGTATATAAATAACTATGACCTTATTGATTTCTCATTATGAAGGCATTATCTCTGACCACAAGATCAAATACAAACAGAGAAGAAAAAAATTTTTTTCAGAAGACAAAGAAATTGCTAATCCCAAAATTTCTGAGAGAGATAAAGACCAGAACTCCTCTGGAAACCCTTAAGTTGTTTTTATGTCCTTACTCACCCCACACACAGTAAAGAAAGGGAAGTATATTGTGCTAAACCTGAATTGGTTATGCTTTTTAGCCTATTTATTGTAGACTAAAACTTGAAATAGAATCAAAACCTGCACAGTTGTTGCTGTTTTGGTAGCAGAAACCCAACCACAAAACACTCTCTCAAGCCTCTCACTCGCACCCTGAAGCCCAGCTTGTGACAGCCCCTGCTCCTCAGCCACTTAGCCTTCCTGTCAAAAACCTTTTACACAAAGACTCTTTCTAGATTAAAAAAAAAAAAAGCTATCCTCTATTGGTCTGGACAAAGGTCCCTTTCAGCCTGTGGTAGGATACACTTGAGATGCTGACAGGCTTTTTCCTGCACCTGGAAGGTTTTATCCCCACTGCCTCTTTTGCTTTCATCTCTTTCAGGACAGCAGCTTCCCCGGACAGAAGTGACAGAGCACTGATGTGATTTTGCTCTCTTCATAACATTCATAAAACAAGGATGATACCTCCATTCATGCAACTTCTCAAAATTCATGTCTAAAGGCCTGCGTTACCAACAACTGCTCCTGCTCCTACAAAAAACAGACTTGCTATGACTACAAGGCTGGAACGTCCTTTACAGGTCCTCACACTGCCTAAAGAGGACTACTCAGTTTCTAAAGACTGTACGTTTCCAGAAGTATCGCTGCTTCTTAACAGAAACACCTGTATCATTTGTATGTAAGCAATTATACCAACAGGGTTTGGGCTACACTGATGGTGTTATTGCACTTGTACATCTTCAGATGTAGTTGGGGAACTTGCACTTGATCCCCTGTCCCATGACAACTTTCCTGGCCCTGAGATATCTATCTTCTACAAACTGCCTTATTGTGGCGAAGTATTAACGCAAAAGTGTTCCACCTACAAGACAAACGTGTTACTTAAAAACAAAATAAAAAAACTTGACTAGTAACTAATGGAAAACAATCAGCATTAATAACTCAATGGTTTTTCACTGTCTATTCTTACCGTAATACAATCCAGAGACTGAAAATCTGGGGGAAAAAAGCATACTTTAGAAACACTCGTTCTTACAAACAGAGATAGGTTGTTAGTAGGGAGGCTGTCATTTCTAAGCTGTTTAGTCCTATGACTCTTTCTACACTCACCATTTGATATGATTTGACAATGCAGAATTCAGCTGCAAAACTGCATATAATGTGAGCAGGCTGGAACATTGCACTATCTTCCTTGAGGCTAATCACTTTATAATGAGTTTAGTGAAAAGTACCTATGCAATAAGTTGTAGCTGACAGTAGCCCAAGGGAACCTCTAAGTGCTAAAAATTAGCTGCTGAGGGATGTTGAATCTCATCTTTTTGAAGATGGAAAACAGATTTCTTTCTAAAATACATGCAGCTTAAAGTAGACATAAATCAAACAGATGGTAAGAAATTTGTTTTGCTATGGGCTTTATCCTGTTTTTATTCTTTCATCCTTATGAGGTAACAGATACTTTAAAAAGAGTAAGATTAGTCATCCTGCTAGAGATCCAATTATACCCATTTGTGGCACTACATATTTGGGATTCAAAACAGACTTTTGAATCAACTTGCTGTGGTGAACTACACAGCCAAACTGAAGACCTCTGCTCACTCCTTCAAGGACAAAAACTCAGACTTAACTTCCCCCAGTCAGATCCAAACACAGTGGAATTATGCCCCTCCCCATGCCTCCCAGCAGTAAGAGCTCTTTATGTTGTTATATACAACCAATACATTGTTTTGCCATCCAAAACAGTTAGTAGTTATCATTATCTAGCATATTACACAAATCTAACTTATCTGAGAGATCTGAGATTCTCAAAGCAATCACTTTAACGTTACAGGGCATAAAGCTAGGGAGAAGGTCAGCCCTTTGCAATCCAGGGTTTGGAACCATGGGAATCCAGGAGAAAAGTAATTCCGAGATGAGGAACTGGTAATACACACAGACACAGGATTTCTGAATTACAAAAATACTCATTCTCCAATTAAAATATCATTTTTGGTACTGATATTACTGTAGCAATGGACATTGCACCTATCTTTACCAATATCTTTTCTAGGTGATATGACAACTTTTTATAACAAAAACTAGGGAAATGTCCAGATCTTACAATATCCGTAAATTTGCCTAATATAAATTAAGGATATTGGGTAAATCAGGTTACAGACAATTTCAACATTCTTCAACGGAAAAAGTCACAGAAAACTAATTCCTTGCCTATTAGAACATTTAGGAGAAACACTGTCTATAATTCCATCCCAGCCTTCGTAGAATGAATGCTTTTATTACTCTGTGAGATTTGCATTCCCTAACCTATTATCTACAAGCATAATGCTTATTAACCACACCTGCTTAGCAAATAACATATATAAATCTAACCCAAAGTGTACAACATATATAATTCAATATAATTAGATAGCCTGCTACTCAAGTGTTAATTGACAAATACAGACAATGTAAGATCTAGAAAATAGCATGAATGCATCTAAAATAATCATTCCAAGCTCTCTACAAACTGTTATAAAACTGTTGTACTTTAACATACTGTAATTATACCTGACTTACAGCTATATAGTTAACTAATCTTAATTTGCATATCTACCTGTATTCATAAAATATATACCTGCTTATTATATTTTACTCCAGGTTGCCCTTTTATCAAAACATTTACAAAATATAAACCCACAACTATTAGAACAATTTCTTCTTCTATAGTGTACTACAACGTTCAAATAGTAAATAAAAATACTTCTATTTTCCACCAAGTACATCATCTTCTAAAACTGTTGAGAGCACAAGTAACTCAATCTGAATTTTAACACTTAGGAACGAGCAACTTGGAATTAATTCAAGATTAGTTTTAAGTCAAACCCCGCTGAGATATTAAAAAAAATTGATTTAAGAATTTACCCCCTTATTTTTTCTCTTTTTCTTTATGGTTTCCAATGAGATCTGAAGATGTATTTTCAGAGGTACAAGAAACCTTTAAAAAAGCCTGACAACAACTTAGTTTTCCAGACCATAGCATTCAAGATAAGCTTCAAGTATGAAATGCTAGCTGCTTATCGGAATTGGAATCCACATCCAAACCATTTCAAGTGAGTCATTATATCTCATTCTTTACATTGCTTTAGTAATCGGCAACACAGACTTCATTTGGAGATGGGATGAAAGTCATAATTCAATTACAAGGATGACTGCCTAATCCATGGAATAAAATGCACATAAAAGGTAAAATAAACAAAATTCCCACCTTATTTTAATGAGGTTCTTTGGTATAAAAGAGGTAAATTTAGTCAGTTCACCGACAAATAGTTTCAGAAAATGTAGATACTCATTGCCTAAACCCAATTTATTTGTAGCATAAATTTAAACAGAATGCACTGTGTTACAACTATGTTACAGTACCTAAAAACATCACTCATCAGTGCTGGGGAGAAATGGGGAGAAATATTTGAATGACGACTACTATTTGAATTCAGAAGTATGGTAGGTAGAGTTCTGCCATCAAATAGCATAGTATGAAGATTGAAAAAACCCCACTTCCTATATTATTGCAACTTAAAGCAATAATTGGTGCTAGAAATATTGATTGCTAGAATTGATACTGCATTTAAAATCTAGGAAGATGCACTAATGTTAATTAAATTAGTGTAAATTAAATCTCACATAGAAAGATAATGGTTATTAATTTAACATTTGAACAAAGGGTAAAAAGTGGGAAAATGAATAATAGTGAAACTAATTTAGTAATGAAGGAAGAACCAAATATATAGGGAAACAGCTGTGATCTCACTGCAGACACAAGTAAAACAGTTTAATTTCCAGTTATTACTTCTTAGATTCCATTCAACATGCTTGATAATTGTTTGACAAGATAGCTAAACTTCAGTCTGAGGAAGGCAAGTGTATTCACCCACAGTGAACTTAAGCTGACTTCTCTGAGGTTCTCAAGGTGTTGAAGTCTAGTAGAATGTCTCAGATCATGGATCATGCCCCTGCGTTCAAGAAAATATTTTTTTCTAACCTACTGAAAGGGGACATCCTTTGGAATCTGAATCCTGCTTCAGATCTGCCAAGCAGAAACACAGAGACTATCAAATTGGATGCTGTTTCCGACAGTATTCTGATAAACTGTTCCAAAGCTCAGTATAATCTGCTTTCATGGAACAACTTAGAAAAGAATTGAACCCAAACCTTCATATTAAAGCCCTCTAATTTCACTACATTTTTGATGTGTATTCATCTAAATAGCTTTTGTTCAGCAAATTTGTTTTAAATTATTGGTGAGAAGTAAAACCTTCTCACTAGCTGAATGAGACTTTTTGCTATGTGGAGCTCGTGTCCCCCCTCCTACAGCTCCTGTGGTGCTCTGGGCTCTCCCCAAATCTATTTTTTTGGTCCTAGACGTCTTCTAGACTCAGCATCTTAGAGCAATAACTCCTTTTCCTAGGCTGCATCTGCACCAGTTGGAAAGACCTGGGTTTGCCACAATTCATTTCTTTTATTCTTCTCAGAGCTCTCTCAGAAAATTACTTTTGTAAAACAGAGGCTAGTCACAGTATACATGTGGTCCTTGACCTTATAGGTATAAACCTCTTCTCTTCAACACAGGGAAAAACAATTCCTACCTTATAGCTTTAGAGGAAACAATTGTTCTCCTTGGACATCAGCTCTCAGTCTTAAATTGACTACAACATTAAAGTTGATGAGATAATGTACCAGCTGGACAAACTGACTTTTGCTTATTAAAAGCATTACCATAAACCTGTATCATTTACTCTCACGCAGGATGAAGACGACTAGAGAACTACAGCACAGTCTTTATTTTTATTTCTTACTGCAAATACAACATCAATACCATAATTTTACATATAAAAATATATTTATATATTTTTACATATACTTAGACTGAAATGGGTCTGAACAAAAGCAATTGCTTTGTCACAGTCCTGGAAGTAAGTCAGATGTCTAGATGTTCAAAATGATTTTGGGAAAGTTGTTTCTTCGGGAGATACACAAGGATTTCCTGAAAACACATACATTTTTAAAGGAAAAACATTCCTATAATCTGTACTAAGATGAAAACTAAACCTGGAATGGGAAAAACAAGACAAAAACACACCAGCACCAAAAAAACCACAAAACCAACAAACCACACACACCAAAGCCACAGCCAGTTTGACTTTCTGCGATCATGAAATGTCTTCAGAAAAAATCAAGACTTTCTGCACAAGACTTTGGAGAAATATCCAAACACCTGAATGTACGTTTTTAACTAAACCAAGAGCATACATTTAGACGGACATGCACCATTAACCAATTGGGGAAAATAGAAACCCAACTTTACATTAGAATTCCAGCAATCATCACTCACTTTGACATGAGCTAAGGTTTCAGGGAGCATATTTGTTGTTTGCTTTTTGTTTTTCTATGCTATATGCAAAGTATGCTGTCAGCCTGTTGCAAAAACATTACAAAGGTCTGCTTATGCTTTTTCCACAGCAAGTGAAGTTTTCCTTTACTGCAGTTGTTTCTACTTTGTTGTTATATAAACAGACTCTTCAATAAATTTTTACTGCAGTCACGAAAAATGGCCTTCGAGTACAGTAGCTATAACAAAGGTGCCAAAGGGGTGGGGGATAAAAAACCACCACAGTTAATAGACAAAACCATTAGCATTCTCCATTGTTCTTTGCAACTGAAAGAGACTGAACAAATGACTACTTTATGGGACACAGAATAGGTGGATTTATTAACTAGTAAATGCAATGCCCCATAAAAGGCTAACTCTTCAAAGAACATCTCCTGGTGTCTGTCACTAAATAAATAAAATCTATAAGTTCCTCCAAGTTTAAATGGAAGGGACAAAACCCACCGTTATAATTACAAGATAAAGATATTAAAAAACTCTCCTCGCTTCACGAATAGATACATATGGAGAAACTCGCACTTGTGTTTGATGCTGGTACAGCTGCTCCCAGGGGTGAGATAATAACTAGGGAGAAACAGAGACTTGCGCTCTCAGCAAAAATGGAAAAGTTTATGTACCGAAAATCAGTTACATAGTTGCATATCTTTTTACAGGAAAGCAATGAACACACAGGTCAACGTGTTTTGGCATCTAACCACCTCCCTCAGGACGCAGTGAGCAAGGCATCAGTGACAATGCAATTTTTTTTTTTTTTTTTTTTTTACGATTGTGCACTATGGCATACAGCTGAAATACTGCAAGCATTCATATGTTAAAAGGTCAAGAGAAGACCTGTTTTTATATGGAGCCATTTCTGCATTGCACCAAGTCCCCTCTGAAAGAGGCTATAAAGACAGTGATTTCCTAATTTGAGAATACTCCTAAAGAAGATAAAGCGCCAATATATCCAGCTCCATGCTGCAAGAGTCTACAAAATAAAAAGTGCGCTCAAACAGATATTGGCGTAACAGAAGTTCCCAGGGCTTCTATTTTTGGTAAAAAGTCAGATGATATCACTCAATTTAGATTTTGTGAACCTGGTTTATTAGGTATCTGCACACAAATATTAGATCCCTTACTGAGTTCCTGGCATCAGAATGCCCTCTGTTGGTGTGTGAATGAGAAATTGCCTGTAGAACTTTTTATCTATTATTTATAGGTTATAACAACTTTTAATGTAGAAATTTCCATCTTTAGAGCAGTATAGTTTATGGGTGCTGCCAGACATGTGAGTACTGATGTTTCCATCTTGAATAAGTACAAAAATGACAGTATGAATTCATTCTTACAGACAATTTCTCAGAGGATAGACAAATAAATTGGAATTCACTTTCGTAGAAACTAACAAGAACTACACGAGCTCAAATCCTATTATTGTACTGTTGAAACTAAAATTTAATTATTTCTCCAATACCTTTCCAAAGGAGGCCTCAAACTTGTGATGTAACATCCTTGTAGAGATTATGTTCCCAATACCTGAACTGACATGATTCACCCAAGTTAACAATCTTGTTACACTAAAAAGCTGTTCTGTAGCTGAAAAAAGCAAAACACTTCTTTTAATCCAAGCAAGAACACATTTTGTTACTGAATAAAGAATGTTTTTTAATATCTAAAATGCTTATATCGCACTGCTTTGTTGATTTATGAAAAAACCTCCTCTACACCATCCTCTTTTTTAATGACTACTTAATTCAGCACTAAACATGCTTATTTATCGCTTTAAAAAAAAAAAGTAAGCTAGCTTTTGTGCTTTTTCTTCATTGCTCTAAGCTCTGCGTTAAAAAGCAAGGTGTTCAAAATAAATAGAACAATTACCCTTTTCTCTGTGCTTCTCTTCCCAGCCACAATATCACTCATTAACAAACTGAAGCATTTAAAAACAAAACAGTAGCCTTCTTTTGCCTTCCATGTCCAGGAGACACAGATTTCATCTTGCCTTCCTCAATCACAAGTACATTTCTCTGCAAAATCTTTTGAGCCAATCTTTCTAGCCAATCTTTCCTTGCACTGCTTCTTCCACAGGGCCACTGCGCCTCTCCATCACCTTCTCCAGAGCTAGAAGCAAGCAGAAACTCTGCTTTGTGTAATTACTGAATGAGGTGAGAACATAAGTGATTCCACATTTGCAAAATAACCTATTTACAATATTTAATGTTACTGAAGCCACTTCAGCTCGGCTTATGCATTCAAATTCTTGTGAACCACTCCTGACAGTCCCACACATTATTTACTTATTACCATCTATTCTATGCTCCATGTAAATGCAGAATCAAAATACAATAAATGGTTATTTCAACATAAATAAGACTGATTTCACACTCTTTCTAAAATAAAGAAGCAAATGAACATACCCAAAAACTATTGAGATGTTGAAAAACACTATGAACACTTCAATCCTTTACTTAAAAAAAGGTTAAAAAGCTGTGACTTCAGTTTGGATCAACCCCTTAGTTTGAAGCATTTAATATAAGAAGGGGTGGGTTTGTTTGGCACTGCTTGAAAAAGAAATGTGTTTAAATCTGAGCTTTAAAAAAAAAATCAGAAGAAACAAACCTCAAAATGCATATGGTCAAAGAACACTAATCTACAAGCATATTTATCTTTTTGTTGCATCTGTCCTCATGAAAACGGGGACTGAAAAGCAAACTTATAAAACATACTTATGCATGCATGCAAAAAAAAAATTATCTTCTAGAATTTGGACCTGAAGTTGTTACTTTATTCTATGCAGTGATAATACAAATGAAGCAGAATTAAGAACTCCATTTCAGACCTATTTTAATGTAAAATTTCAAGGACACGCAATATTAAAATGACACTGGTAAATATTAGTATTGTTCCACTGTTACTACTATTCTTTTGCAATATTTCAAAAGCAAAATTGAAGATTACCCTAGCTGCTTTGTTATCGTTTAGAATTGGTTTAGGATAATTCAATTATTCTTCTATCTCTCTGCTCACATGCCAAACAATCGCTTGCGCTAGTTACTTGTATTCCATAAAACTGCCCAGCTCTGGAGCAGAACATAGAAGTAGCATAATTCATGCAGGCAGAGACGTATCCCGCGTGTCCCTCCCTTCTCACCCCCAGGACACAAAGCCTGCCCTGATGTCTTCCGCCCATCTGACAGGGCTGCTCCTTTTTTGCCACAGTTCAGTGTCCAAGTGGCAGCGAGAAGGGCCAACTGCTATTACGCATTAGTTGCTAGAAATCATCTCACAGGTTCAAGCTTTCACCTACATCATCACAGAGTAACAATACTAAAGTAATTAAACTCCACCCTAGTGCATCTCAGGTATAACAGCGTACGGAGCTATGATGGATTATTTCAACTTCTAGAGAATAAGGAGTCAGGCAAATGTGTTTTGAACACACAAAAATGGGCAACTCTGGTACTCGCCGCTTTTTTTGTTATTTATTGATTGCATCTTTTTATTTATTTCTTTATTTTTAGCAATTTATCAATCACTTCTGAATCACCCCATATCTAAATTACACTGTCAGGAAAAAAAGAAATGCTTGAAAAAAAAAATCAAATTTGTCTGACAACAAATTATAACCTCTTCCACGTTACCTGTGACAGAGTCATCTGGTCACTGAAGTTCATCACTGAAGCTACAGATTTGTGGGAAAGGCTGCTTGTATCTCAACTATTCTACTATTTTTTCTTTGATTATAAGTAGGAATGTTTTGCTAGACTTTCCATACAACAAAGAAATGCCACTGGAAGACCTAAGGCACCTTTATATTTATTATGTTTTTAAAGCAATATCCCCGTAACTATACAACATGCTGTTCAGGCCAGGCCTTAGTGACAATGCTCAGAGAGACAGTGTGCTTTTACTCGTGTTTCCTTTCAGTGCTCCAAATGAGTTAACAGCTATGAGAAAATTAGCTAGAATCAGCTTTAATTTATAGCTGTAGCAACAATGCAAGTTAATATAGCAGAAAAAACATTATGAACAAAACAGGAAAAACTTGGGAGGAAGTTGCTGTTTTCACAAACATGAAATCTATTGACCTTAGATTTGCAAAAGGTTGTCCTTTCACCCTTAAAACTGATTAGCATTCGTTTGTAAGACAGGTCAATATAATAATTGCTTTAAGTTATGTTCCTGACATAACCCTTGCTTGTATTAAAAAAAAAAAAATGTAGCAAGGGAGTTTTTTTAATTGTCTCTGAAATGACTAAATAGATAAAGCTCTTCTATTTATAGCAATTACAAGTGGAAAAAATTCAACTTCAAGGCATTTACTTAAAAATTCTAGATAGATACTGCACATTTATTGACAAGCATTTCATTGGAGCTCAAAGAACTGACAGGATTTCACGCCGCTGATCTCAAATTTTTAAATGCGTATTAGTTAATGGGTTTGTAAAATTATGCACATCTTGTCACAGAAAAATGCCTCATTAAAAGTCCTACAGAAAAACCTTATCTCTGGATTATTCCTGGAGGAAAAAAAAAAAGAGGCTGACAATGACCTGAATGTAACTTTATGTATAGCCAGACTGTTCATGTTACCATGCAATCCTTCGAGTTTTTTCAGTGGAAAAAGTTCTTGTAGCAGATTCCTGACAAATAAAATTCGCTTATGTGTTTTGTAGAAAATGTATGTGGGTTACTTAAGGTTTGTGTCAGATTTTTGTCCCTCTGGCCCTCAAATCAAAGCTCTGGTTTTGCATAGCTCTGTGGAAGAAGTTAAATCACTTTTTCAATTACAGTCTAAAATTCATTTCTCTTCAGAGGATCAGCCAAGGGTCTAAGAAACATTCAAATCCTTATTTCACAAGTAATACAGCTTCGGTAGTCTCCTCCATCCATATCCACTGAAATCCAAAATGAATTTGAGTACTACAGTTTATTTGTGCTAGACAGCTGAAGAATCAGACCACGTAATCTCAAAATAGAATGAGAACCTTCAATGTATTATTCTTTGAGCCAGATTTCTACACTAACTTGAATTTTCCCTGTTAGAAAGAGCTTAATTAACATCAAGAATTAAGAAACCAATAATACATAAAATGTACTGGCATTTCATCTTAAAATCTCGTTATTAATGTGTGATAACTACATTGCTGTTGATACTGGAAGAGGGATATGTTGTAATAGCCTGACATGGGGTAGTATTTTCTTGAGTAATACTACTTGAAAGAGCAGAAATACTGGCAAAATACTGTCCTCGGAATAAAGTTTTCAAAAAGAAAGGTCCATAAAAATTTTATCAGATGATAATATTCTGCAACTTCTTTCATTCATCAGTGTGAATAACAGGAGTTGCATTTTTAATATAACTGGAAATCAGAAATACAGTTTTTCTAAGCATGCACTGTACATGTATATTTGATTACAATGACCTGCACAAACCTGAGGTAATCCACTCATAAAACCATCGTCAGACTCTGTTTTTTATACTTCTCAAAAATTCTGTTTCTGTTTCATGAGGATTTTTTTTTTCTTACTACTAATCCTGACCATTAAAAAATTGTTTAAGGAGACTATTGTTTTAGAAGCTTTCCATAAAGGTTGGAAAGGAGGGATCATATTTCCATGCCTTTACTGATGCCCACTTAAAAAAACACACAGTGCAAACACTAACAAGAAGCAAGAAGTTCATTTCATGTTTAGCAGGAGTCAAAATGAGATAAAATATTAACCATGGTTTTGTTTTAAAAATGCAAATGGACACAATACAGACATCCTCTGGGCTGAGACAATGTCACAGAAGCTGAAAACCTGAGGGAAGAACCAGAATGTCAAGTGCAACTTTGGACAGCTTCCATGTCAACACTGATTGATTCAGTAATAATCTCTTTTCTCTTCTCTAAGAGGAAAACATGTCAGTGTTCCTGAAACAAGTTCTTTTGCTCTAAGGAATGCTGGTGTATTAACAAAGTCATCCCAAAGTACATAACGAACATCTTATTTAGGTCAAAAAGTCTCATTATTTCACAAATCTTGATTGAAAATCCATATCTAGTTGGATTTTTCTCCTAAGAATTCAGCAGAAAGAATGTGTCTTTCCATGATGAAGTTCTACCACCTCAAGACACTCAGACCTTGTCGGAAATATTAAGATGAATGTACATGGATCCTATATCTAAATTTAAGCACTTACCCCCAGGTTTTGCAGCAATGTCAGGATCCGAGTGCCCAGGTCTCAGTTTCTACTGCTAAACGGTTTTTGTTTTTCTTTTTCCTCACCATATTCCTTAATTAGCGTCTCTTAACAAACCAACAGCAAAACAAATCTTCTTAACTAGCCATGTGTCCTACACTCATGATTTAAATGGAATCACGTAAATGAAAAAGGAGCTAGTCCTCATCTGCATCTGGAAAGATGAAACCTACTGTACATATTCTCCCTGGAAATATTTGCAGAGACTAAAGATTCACTGGGCACCAAAAATAAAAACAAACAAACAAAAAAAACCAGCTATCATCTTTCACCTAGACTGCAGTAGCAGCACCCTACCTGGTCTGTAGGTACCAGCACTACCTATGGTATCCCGTATTTTCTGCAGTTTAAGACATGCCTTCAATTTTTCATCACTGACTTCCCAACAACACTTAGTTTAACGCATTAAAACCCTGCTTTGGGCACTCTTGTTACTTTTGTTTTGCACAATAGAAAATATTTAGCTCAGGATGCTGCTGAATGCTGGATTAAGGTTACAGAAATCCAAACGCTATCCTTGAAGTTTTATTGCTGTTAGGCAACATAACAGCAAAATGTGGCAGAAAACCAGAAAGTACTGGAAGCAGCTCAAGCCCGCACCAGCCACCACCACTGCCATACACAGATGAGCTGCCAGACAACTTGTTTCCCAGAGACTGCCACAGGCGGTTCCTTTGCTCTGAATTTTTCATTCTGATTGTATCTTCATAAAGCATGGCGTTTATAAGGATCTCCTCATAACTGCTCTCCTCCTCCATCAGCATCTTCCTCCTGGCCATTGTGACAACAGAGGTTATTTCAAAGCTCATGCTGAGCTATTACAATTCTTCTTAGGTGCAGGCAAGCACCAAGTATGCTACAGGTTGCACGTTATATAAACACATTTTACCAGAAATTAAACAAACTGCAGTATTGCTACCATAGCCCTCAGCCTGTCAGTTTTGCTTTCACAATCCTATCTTTCAAGGAGATTTTAAAGAGAGATTTGTTGTGCTCGCCAGCATCTTGGTAAGGTTAGGCTTTCAGAAAAAAATACCTTAAAATCAGTTCAAAACATCACTTGTGCCTGCCCCAACATCTTTTGCTAATTATATGCTTTCTTTCCTCTAGCTTTTCCTTTTCACTTTTTTTCACTACACCAGAGCGTGATGAAGGCAAAGAGGCCTTTCACCAGCTCAGAAAAACCTCCAATTTGGTACAGGCAGAAAAAGCCAAATGCCCATGAAATCCTGCCTTTTGTTTCATGCACATATGAAACAGCTGCAGAGCAAACAATTTGGCTACGAAAATGTCTCATAGCCCCCTTTGCGTTCTGAAGAGTTTTCTTTCTGGAGAGTTTTCTTCTGTACTTACTTTTTGCTGACATGGGAAATTTCACAAGCACTTTCTATGGCTTTGCTACATTGTCATTTCTTTTAACGCAGTTAAACAAAATTACAGAAAATGTTTCCTTGCTTGACATAATTTCTTTTAGACCTAAGGAATCATGCATGAGATGCATAATCTACACATTGAAAAATAAAATATACCTGATCCAAATCAAAGATGGCCAGAGAACTGAAGCTTATGAAGTCTTGGGGTGGGGGGGTCAGCACAAAAACCTGCTCTCACCCATCTGCATTCCTTTAAGCAGCCAACCTAACCCAAACCCAGCACCACGCACAATGTGGAAGCATAGTAATAGCGCTCTTGTAAGAGCATACCTGATGAGTTAGGATCTGAGAATCTCTCTGGTCCAACAGTTACGTTAAGGGGATTTTGACCCGTCATATTTTCTTCTTGGGATGAAAAGCAGCCCTCCTCACGCAAAGAAGCTGTTTCACTGGATTCTAGGAGATTATCTATGCCAATATTACCTATGCCAATACAAATAACTCAGACATTAAATATTTACAGGAAGTGAGCTTGTAACTGCAATTAAACTGTGTTTTTTGACATTCATACAGTTTCTTCACATATCAGCCAGTAGAGATATCTGGGATTTGCCTCTACAGGGACTAAAATCCTTTAATAATCTGGGTTTAATTTTCTGAAATCAAAGGATAAAAATTGGCGTTTAACGCATCTTGTGGTGTCCAAATACAATAAAACTAGCTCCTGATGAAGAGGAATGCTTGATGAAGACCAAAGGTGCAGGTAGGTGCCTGAAAGGATGCTGCAGCCTGTAGTCAATCTCCTGGGTGTTTTGTACACACATAAGTGAATTGTATAATCAGTCTCCTATTTGAATAATCCCTCCTTTAAAAAAATTTAATCTGTTTATTGTGATCACAATGCACAGAAGAAAATGCGATAATAAGCTGAGACTATTACTTATGTACTGTAATTCACAAAACAAGAAATTAGGTAATTATGTTAATGAGATAATATTCATAGCCCAGAATGTAGAGAATTATTATGCAAATCACATCATGAATAGAGAAAGGAAGCAAAAGAAAGGTTTGTGCACCACACAGTTATGCCAGAATGCACACACCCTATTGAACTTTAATTTGAGTGAATGGAATTAAATCATGTGTTTTCATACTTTTCTAAACACAAAATACAGCATGCTTAAATCATCCCACTATGTGTAGTAGCCACGTAAGCCTGCATGCACAGAGAACTTGCAGTCTGCAATGAAATTAATTTCAAGTTTTAAAAAAGACGACAGGAGTGACTAAGCCATATTACTTTATGTACAATCTACCTGAACGCTCCATATTCGTTTCAAATTTACACCAAAATTTTGATGCCTTATCAGGTACCACGACATCCCTGACAACCCCTCCCTTCACATTCTGCAAATCAGAATGCAGAGCAGATGAGCAGCATGTCCAATGAAGAAAGTCACAGGTGAGAGTAGGTACACATGTTCAAATGATCCTGTGATAGAGGGATACGCGTTAACCGAATTGAGAAAGAAGAATGCATGCCTAAGAGCGGAGCCCAGGGCTGAGAGATGAGACCAGCATGTTTTATTTGAAGTTACTCCCCTTGCAGTCCTCCCTCCCGCAGCCAGGGAAGCTCCTCCGTATAACAGTGCTTGAGTGCTTTGTCAGAAAGTGAGAGGTGAGGAGTTGTGAAATCCTCAGATTTAGGTAATATTCAAATACAAATATTTTAATAATCTTTCACTGTGGGATTCTAACACTCTGACTTTTACACAGCTTAGAAGTTCAATGACCTGATAAGAAATCTCCAATAAATTACACCACTCAGCTAACATACTATAAGATGTTTGAGCTCTAAAAAGAGAATACTTCAGCTAATGGGAAAATCTTCTTAAACTCTGGGAGAGCAGCTGTGGAAAACTACATTTACTTGAAGGTGTTATTCCACAGTGAGACCAATGAGGCCATGAACAAAAACACATTGCGGTCCTCTTTGAAACGGTAAGGTCAACACATTCATTTCTCAGTTCGTTAAACCATGATCTCCATGGCATTTTTTAAAAGCTATGTTGATGAGCTAAGGCTAATTCAAATGACAATGGGAAAAGAGCCAAAGAAAAGTTTGAAACCAAGGAATTGCCTGACCTTGAACAGCGGCTTGCTCCATCAGCAGTGGGCTAGGCTAGCAACAGAGAAAAGACGACAAAATGCGTAACTTGCCCAAGCGTACGTACAGATGTGCAATATCAAAACAATGCGTATTGATTATCTCATTACTTTAGTGCTTGTCCTCCTCACCCAGCAAAAAAAAAAGTTACTCCTGGGACAGTTCAGTCTTTCATGAAAAGGAAATCAAATAGGATTTACCATTTCTTTAATGTACGACTGACTCTCGCAATGAGGAGGAGGGGACTGTGATCCTGGGAAAGCTTTTCTCATTAAACTGTCAATTCTGTGTTTCTAAAAAATTGATTAAGTGAGGTACATTGATGATCCTGTGAATTTTAACAACTTTAAGTCAATTACACCAGCATCCCCGCACAGAGCTTCAATATTGATGCTGGGACATTATCTTTTACATCTGAATGAAATAAAGTCTTGAAAAGCCAGGGCCAGGAGGGAAAGATGTGCAAGCGCAAAGGGCAGCTTTGCAATGTAGCCATCATAAAACGCACCGTTGATCTTGTTGCATTTATTGTAAAATGCTTTAAACACTTAGAAAACACAACAAAGCATCACTTCTCAGAGCCTATAATTATTGTGATGCAGACAGCATTTCTCCCTGCTTTAGCTGTGAATCAGATTACATGATGGGTAGGTAAAATGGAAACCAGCAGCAAAGTCTAGAGCTATTTGCTATTTTTATCTTTTTAAGCTGCAGATGATGCAGACTACTACCACCAGGATTAGGAGTCACACATGTCCCCTTAAAGCCCTGCTTGAGGAATGGAATATCCATATGCCCTAGCAAAACCTAACTGTGGGAAATTTGGAGGAAAAAAAAAA
>VXAL01006197.1:98329-130358 GCA_013399475.1 Chauna torquata
AACATATATATATAAAACATGTTAAAAACCAAAGCCTTTTTTATCCTTTAATTAAAAATAAAGATGACCAATATAAGCAGCATCTGCCTTGAAAGTATTGTTATACTACTTCAAACAGGTTTACAGACTTCAAACACGTCCTACAGCTACTTATTGTGAAGTAGTTTACTGCCTCATGTTAGTAATATAGACAAACTGTATGAATCATAAAGTATACATATGAAGAGCATACCTAAGTATAAAGATTAATTTATTATTTTTTATTTATGCATGGACATTTTCATGGACATATGATATTTTACTTAAAAAGAAATTAAAGCAATTGACATGAAAGCTCTTCTGTGAGTGGTTACTCTGCTGTTCTATTAACAACTTTCCATGTCTCAATGGGAAGGATATCTTTTAATGTACCATAACACAAAAGATAAACTAGCAAATACTATATATTAATCACTGCTAACCCTAAGTCAACCTTATGACAAGCCAATTGATATTCCAGTGCTCCTACTTACTATGCTCACGTTTCTGAGTTTTGCCATAGTGAAGTACTAAATTTTCATTAGTTTATTTTAGGTTTTGTCCAAATACATTAAATCTTCCACAATAAACTGCACAAAACCCCATTCACCAAATCAATTAACTCATTCAATTTTTAATAGGTTAGGCCAGTTGAATATCATAGTTTTAAAGCAGCTCTAGAGGCAAATTCTATGAAGACCTACATTTTTAAGCCCCTTTTATTGGATTGTTTCACTGCTGACCTTAGGGACTTTAAAACATCAGATTAGAGCTTGTGAATTCCAGACTTCTGTTGATAAAATTGGATTCCTCAAAGTTTGACCTGTGGCAACAGTTTTGTTTTGCTTTGCTCTCTCCCCCAGCGGCAGCAGCTTTCAGAACAAATGAAATACACAACAGTCAGTGAATGACTGAGTGGATGCTGCACCAAATATTGTCACGACAATGCTCACATGGTAGAAAAAGGATAAGATGACAGTTAAAAGGAACCAAAAAAAAAAAAGATTTAATGGCACTCTTTCTACCTCGCCCAATGGATTGTCCATTGGTTCAACAACCGATGTGAGGCACATTTTGCTGATAAATCAAACTTGCCTACATTAATCTTTAAAATGGGAGATGTTCAAGTCTTTGTATACTCAATAAGGTTTCTTTTTCCTGCAGTGAAATCTTAGGGACATTTCAAACACATTTCTGAGTGTGGGCTGGACAGGGAGCAATTCAGCAAGGGTTAGATTTAGTTCATCTGTGAAGCCTAGCAAATCTATTGGGGACATAAAACTGACAACATGGCATCTGCGCTCTCACTCTGTTCAGGAAACACGGCTTCTCGCTGACATGCTACGGCTGCCCATTTCAGTGATGGCACCAGGAAATTAAGCATTTTACACTAGGGTGAGTTCCATCTTCCCATTATTCAGTATCGCTAGCAAATTATATTTTAGCCTTAAATCATAGGCTTAGACTAGCAAAGAGGGAAGGGAGATTTTCCCTCCCTACTTTCCCCTGTATGCATTTCACATTTATAAGTGCTCGCCACAGATTCTTTTCAACCTTTTAAAGTCCTTTCCCCCAAAAGCTGTATCTTTTCTCTCAGAAAGACTTCTCCTCACTCCATGTAAATTTAGTATAATTTTTTTCTGAGTAGGTTTTTTAAATCACTCCTGAATTCCCAACATCTAATACCTAGTAGCTGGAAGCTGAAAATGAACCAATTTAGATTACAAATAAAGCACACAATTTCACCATGCGGATAAACAAAGCTTAGAACAATTTACCTATAGGTGTACTGAATTCTCCATCACTCAGTCTCCAAATCAGCATTCAATACCTTTTAATAATATAAGCTCTAAATCAACCGGGGACCATTATACCTTATGCAAGAGTTACTGTAGGAAATTCTGTGTTACACAGAAGAACAGACCAAATGATCATTATAGGTTATTTAACCTTAAAATCTGTTAATATTTTATTAGATAAATCACCTAAAAGCCCCATAAGCCCACACAGTTATCACACGGAAAGACTAGGAGGCAAACCTAAAGCAGTAAAACCCCTATACGTGAGAGCAGAAGAGAGGAAGAACCTGGATAAAACAAGTTTCAATTAAGGCTGGCAACTCAGCTATCAAAAATTCCTTGCAAATATATTACTATTCTACATAGGTGAAAGCAGTAAATGTAGAAAAAAATCCTCATTGGTTTTGAGAAACTAGGGGGAGATAGGTTGAGCACACCCATTCAGCTCAGCCTTCATAGCTCTTACAACAGTAATAAAGCTGAAATTATTAAACAGGATTATTGACAGTGATTAATTAGTAGTGACAAAAAAAATCAAAAAGAGCATCCACATATTAAACAGGTTGAAAAAAGAGGCTTTAGGAAGAAACAAAACATGGTAAACCCAAGCTTTGCAACGTTATCTGTGGATACCCACTGTTATTAACATTTTATGGAAAGTCACCTTAACAAGGCAGTAACACTGCTAATAATTCTGATTTTTTTTTTCTACTTCTTAGAGTAAGATCTTCCCTTCTGAAGAGTCACTCACAGAACAAGAGAACTAGGGACTAAGGAAGTGTGCATGAATCTTCAGTTCTCGAACAACACACACATTTACTTACGTGGGGTAACTTCTTTAACCCCCTACCAACCAGCCTCTGCAGCCTGAGTTCAGGCAGGACTGGCCTCTCCCTGCTCGACAGGGGACGTTTTGGCAGCTCTGTTCCTTCCTTTCAGGGCAACAGAGAACAAAAACATTATGTGTTACTACTATTAACTTTCACACTTTTGGAATATGCAAGGTTTGGAAAACACTTAAATGAGTTTTCCTCGCTTTTTTTTTTTTTTTTGGCATATCAGCTAGATGGCAAATAGAGCTTAGTATCTGCAAGAAGTAGCGTATTCTTCTGTATTGAAATAACCTTCATTTTCTATTTTTCAGAACTACTGTATTCCACAAGTAGCGTTCAATTCAGCAAATCACTTGAACATATGCTTACAGTTAAACTGACTTTCGTAAGGCTATATTTAATATTAGGCATGTACCTTACTGAATACTGATAATGCCACTATATTACTTTGCTGGCCCACCTTCCGTGCCTCCCAGGCTACTTATAATCACAGTCATATTCAGCTGGACATATATTAGTAATGCAGCGCTCGATACATAAGATATGCTCAATAAAGATAGTGTTATATCATCACAGAACATTTGTTCTGTTGGACAGTTTCTGCAGAGACATGTTAGGATCAATCCAACATTCCAAGAACTCAAGGACAAAATCATCCTGGGCTATAGGAATATCCAAGTGGCTGGGGACTCCTAGGTATCAAGTTTCCTATGTAGAAAATTCCACACTATGGAGTGGAATACAAAAGGACTTAAGGGCAAAGTAATTTCTATTAACACAGATACCAAAAGTAACAACGCAAAAAAGCTTCAGATATCAGATGCTTAGCTTCAGATGTTGTAAATCAGATGGCAATGCCAAGAAGGCATTCTGAAAACAGAGTGCCTAACTTGCAATGCATACTGTTTGTTTTAAAAACCTGGAAATCGGAGAAAGGTTTTTTTTTTCTTCTTCCCCCTCCCTGAAGGAACTCAGTATTCTGCTCATTATACCTAGTATTTCACTTTCATTTTCTTAAAGCATACCTTTGTGTTATACAGAGCTGCATTATTAAATTTTCATATTCAGTGGTCTTGTAAAAGCATAAGAAGCACATAGGAAGACAGTCTGCCTTTGAGTACCTCATCTGCATTAATCAGTCAACTGGTTTCTGCTCGAGTTTCAGCTCAATTCTAGCAAGATGATTATGGCAGGTTTTGGTTTGCCTCACTCTGCTCCTGCCAGATGATCGTAACAAAATAAACCCTGCAAATTAGTAAAAGTCAAAATGGAAAAACAGTACTTCTAACAACAACAAAAAAATAATCTCACATTGATCCTTCTTCTCACTATCGTAAGGATAGGTGCTGCAACAGAAGGTTTTCCCAAGGTTTGTATTAAGATTTCAGTGCACAGAGCTCTAACTCCTTTCTTTTTCTACTATATAAAGGAAAAAAAAAAAAAAAGGACAATCAAGGCTCAAAGAAAATATGTCAAGTCTCCCATCTGAAATGACCATTTCATCCTGTGAGTAGGAAGGATGGAGCTTCAGATGCACTGTCTTTAGGGAAATGGGATGTTACAGATGGAAGAAAAGCTCCAGTGCCTGGGGAATTGAAAAAATAAATAAGTCTGGATTGAAACCTTAGCCTGAATAAATAATCACGGGCTCTTATCTTTTGCATGCAACTTCCAGGGTTGTAAAACTTTTTCCTCAGTGTAGAGGAAGGGTCCCCTGGGATGCTCCTGAGCCTCATGCAGTGAAAACTGGTCTCAGTGAAGACAGTGACAGGAGGTGGAGACAGGATGATACCCATGGAGCTGCTCCGCCAGCGTACCACCACAATAGACAGCACTTGCAGACAGGTTTTTCGTTGTTGTTTTTTTCTCCTGTAAGTGAAATCCCATCTCCAAGGTAGAACTATTTTGAGAAAAAACCTTTTATTTAATATCATGTTCTATGAACATGACACTAACTTGAGGATCACAATATTACAATACTTTTGAATCTCCAGATCCTTTGTAGTCAGTTTCATAGTTTCCAGAAGATTTAAGGTTCCCTTTAATCAGAGGAAAATCTTATGATTTTTGAAGACCTGAAAAGGAAGATTATCACTCTTGTTGGTTTGTCTCCTAACTAGCAAAAACTGTTATTTAAGGCAGAAGAAACAAGAGATGAAATTGGGTACAGAGGCAGGAGCATCCTGAAACATATCCCTACTACTCAGGCAATGAAGAAATCCTGGACTTTCTGGCTAGAGACCACATAAGGCTCCCGTAAGACTTGTTTAGTCCCTTACCAACTGTGAAACATTTTACGATCCTTGAGGAACAATTACAACAATAAATATTGTTTTATCATTACCAAATTCATACTGTATAGGATTAGATAATGGGGTTGTCTGCTGAATTGTAGATAACTAACCTTTATAGAAAGGGCACCGGAACTGTTACTTGTTGATACGAGCTGCTCACATTCACATCAACTAAATCTGATAGTCCATCCATTTTGGTTGCATTTCTGTTGTGTCACCAGCTTTAAATATATGAAACAGTGACAACCTGCTATTATCTATGTTAAAATGAAGAATAAATAATAGGTTGATTTTAGTTAAAAATATTTTATTTAGGCTTCAGCATATTCTGTGGATTCGTCTGTGGTTTTAACCTTAGAAAAGATGTTCAAGAAAAGCAATGGCTAACACCTTCCTGATGACTACACTGCAATATCACAATACCCAGCTGTTTAAGTGCTCAGTTCGTTCTTTTTTCTTAGCATATTTCTTAAAAATAGCAACTTGAAAACTCTAAAGCAGCTGTCAAATTTCTCACTGAAAACTACAGAAATGCGTTTACTCCTGACAGTAAGGAGGAGTACATTGGTCAATCTTGCAAATACACATTGACCTGACCAGAAACCCAGAGCTGAATTTGATTTTAAGGATGATGAAGTCCAAACCAGTAAAACTGAGATTAAAGAATGCAAACAAAAATTATTTTGTATATAAAATATAGTTTCAAAGATAAAATAAAGTGAGGTATACTTTAATTGAAGCCACTAGACTATTCTCCACATTATAGCAAGCATTCAAACAACCACTCAGGCAAATAAGTAAAATCCAATAAAAATGGATAAAGTTTCCCAACAAATTTTAACACTTATCTCTTTTACTATGAATCATTTGCAGAAGTTGCACAGGTCTCCAAAGTACCACATTTCCAAAAACTAATTACATCCATTCCAGATAAAGGAATGCATTAAACGCCAGTTTGTTCATCCATTCATTTACAGAGATAGTTCATTATGAAAAAAAGCACAGCAACTGGATTATAAGCCAAATCCCATTTCCTTTCTTTTCTGCAGCAAAATTCCCATTCACTGGGACTGGTTTGTCTGTAGTATTTCATTTGCAACAGAGACACATTGTTAAAAAAAAAAAAAAGCCCCAACTTGAATTGGAGAACATTCAGGTCTTTATTTTAGCAAACATACGATCACATGAAAAGACAGTGCTTTCTTCTTCCATAATATTATTAATCCTGTAGCAAATAACCAAGGCATATATATAAGAAATACAGGATCAGATGCTTAAAGATAAAGATATGAGGACCAAATTTCCACCAGTGTTCCTTCTCCCCAGCCTCAGCCGACTCAGTTTGCTAAGACCTCCAGCACCATATGACTACAGGGAGCTGCAGGTAATGGGCAATAAATGTTCTCAAGCTAGTGTCAAGAAGAGAATAAATATGAGAATATACACCTAAGTAATAATCCCAAGTCAGCTGGTCACAGGCTATAGCTGCCTCTATCCATTACACAGTGAATGCGTACACCAATGGCTATTGTATACTGTAAAAAAGATGCATTGATACATTTAAAATGCATCATTTTAAAATTGTCAGCCTACACCTCCAGCTCTGCCTGACCAACAAAAGATAAATGCCAGTGACGCCGGGACTGAGTAATGTGCATTTTTTTTTTTCTTCACAGTTTTATTTATAAGATTAAAACATTTCTGTTGAGAAACCACAGCGCACAAATAGCAATACACAGTGCATGAATCGTGGTATTTTTAAGGGAAATATGTATGTGCCCCTATGGCATAATATTGTTAGGGAGATTTGTTTTAGAATTTAGTGCTGGAGCAGACAAAGAAAACCATTATTGGACAATATTGCCAACAGATTACATTTGAATTGTAAATGACATCAGCCCAATTATAAAAGGAAACTACTGGAAATGTTCTGTTGTTGATATGGCACAGATATAAAACAATGTTTTCCTACGCTAAAAGGAATACCACAGATTTTATGCAGATTCTCTGCTGTGCACGTAGCATCAGGGTTGCATCTAATAGGGTCTTCTATTAAAAGCCCTCACTTATTTTTTGGTTGAAACCATTTCTTACTTTTCCTATGAAACAAACATTCCTTTTTACCTCCCAGTTTACAGTACTGATTTGTACCCCATTTCCAAAGCCACAGCATCTATTGTAGTTCAAGAAGGCAGTGAATCAGAGATAACATGGGACTTCTCATTGAGGAATTGTTTTTCAGTGGAGACTGACCTCATCTGCATGAATTAAGTACTAATGAGCTAAACAGGACTAAGACAGACAAGGGAAAAGTGAAGTGATATGACTTTATAATACCATCTGTATGCACTGTAGAGTAAATCAAAGGAACTCATTAATATTTTATTGATTGTGACATAAATAGTAAAGAAAAACAGCAAATTCAGTGGACATAGTGGGTGCAATAAAGCAAACTACATAAGCCACATTCTACCTTAGAAAAAAAATAAGCAAAAGTGAATCTTAGGTAGTGAAAGACCCGCTTCGAAAAGTCAGCTCTTTTTTAAGATGCCTAACATCAAATCAGTTAGTCACATGTCAGTTTTAACCAGTTTAAATAAAAAAATACAGTGTCTATGAGCCGTGGGACACAGTGGCTGCAGCCCCATCCAGCGGCAGGGCCCCTCGGATCCAAGCTCTGAGCAGGCGACCCTGCAGCCGCAAAGGGCATTGCGACACTTCTGCGTAACTGCAGCTTGCGCAGGAGTTTGAGGTTAATTTTTAGCTTTTTTTTTTTCCTCCAGAACCACCAGTTTAGCTATAATCTCAGCAACATGCAAAATGACTAAAAATCCTTATACACAAAAACTTCACATAGAAGAGCCATAGGGCTCGTCTTCCAGCCACTTCGTAGACTTTAAGGCCCAGTCCCACCACTTTTATTGTCTGAAACCAACGACAAATCTCAGTATGTCCAGCTGTCCTTGAAGTCAGAGAGAGCCAAGCATCTAAGCGAGTGGCCTCGTTTTTCAAAGTCTCAAATTGCCTTTTTCACCTTTAAGAACCCCCCTGCTATTACCACAGAGCAGATCCTGACAGACTCTTTGCTGATGCACAGGAGGCAGCATTTTAGAAAACCTTTCATGCTCCATGTTTGGACGTGTCAGAATTGCAGTTCCAGGAGAGAAAGAATACGTCACAGCAGGAGAGGGAGGCATTTTGAACCATCACAAAGGACTACATCAAAGCATGTCCTTTTCCTAGGCACCAGATTGTGCTGTGGAATGAACAGGGGAGAAAGAGACCCTGCTTCTCTGAGAGAATGGAGGATTAATGGTGGACTACAGCAACAGATCGTAGTTTCATCGCATGCAAATCTTTGGAGAAAAAACATCGATCATGAACCTAATAACAGAAACATTAATAAGGCATACAAGCAGATTGCGAAGGTGTATTATGAATATTGCCCCAATAAATCATTCACTAGCTTGCTGCACAATTGGCATGCTGGGAGTTGGTGTGCCCCTTCCGTTACTGCTAGAAATGTCCCTGAATGTTCAACTGAACATTACTTGCCAAAAGACTGTGCCAGAACCTCCAATGCCTCAGTAGGCTGGCAAACCAGCTTCAAATGTAACCCTGGCAATTTCTGCACACTGAATGTGTAGTAAAGATGCACAGCTAGGGACATATTTCTGGTTAGAAAACAAAGTTTATGGAAATTTTTACTTAACTTTCATCTTGAGTTAGTTTACAATGAAGGAATAAAAACTACAACAAAAAAAGGAAAATTACCCACAAAACAGTGTTTAAAATTGGAGATGGAAGTTGATTTAAGAGTCAAGCCTACTTTTAAGTGATTTCTGTGGAAGAGCATCTAATACAGATGAAATACAAACTTTATATAGTACTATTGCTAATTAGCAAAACCACCTTCCAATTTGGTAGAAGTTTTTTTGCAATTGTTTTAGTTAACTACTACAGGATCTCTCTGTTTAACTGAGGACATGTTGAGATGACTACTTCTTCCTTTCTGTGCTGTGAGGAACCTCTAGGATCAGAGACTTCATGTGGACAAACGCTGCCAGCCACCTAGCTGCATACACGAATCCTTAAAATAAATGATCCTGGTTTTGTTATTACAGTTCAAGGGGTGGGAAAAATTTTTCTCGTGCATTTAGAATACATTGTTGTTTGGCACTGATGCTGTAGGATTTTATTTATTTTAATGTTTTCAGGCATAAATAAAATTACTTTCAAGGTAAACATATCATAGGATAATGCATACAAAATGTGTGTCACTAAACTAAGCCAATGTAAGTCGTAAACCTGCATTTCTGCCAAACCATTAGTTAAATGTGCTTCTCACGTCTTCAAAGTCACTCTTCAACAGCTCGTAACAGCTTTCTTCTCATGGAAGCATCTCCCTCATTACTAACAGAAAAGCTTGGAGAATTGGTATTTTACCATAATGTTAACAAAAGACAGGTGACATCAAGCAGAGGAACAAATTACTATTCCTCTCCACTACCAATATCAGATGATGGATAGAAAGAAAGTTTTCATTACCTTGAGAGAGTACCTGAGCTGGAACAGGTAGAAGACCCTTTCGCCACTCCTTGCACCGCTGGGGATGAATTGGCAAGGGAAGATTATACAGGAGAGGGTAAGGAAAATGAATTAGTAATACTGAATCTCTTTGTGGAAAGAACAAGGAGAGTTCCCAGTAGTAAGACAAAGATTTTCAAAACTCTTAGCACTGTGGTGTCGAATCAAACCAGAAAATTATGCAAACAGGCACTCCAATTTGCTCTGAAGTTTTCAAACTGCAAAGCCAGGTCTCAAGTTCTGTTCACAAAGCTAATATAAGCTAACCTGAAGTAGAGGGTTTATGATATAGACCGAAATCATACTGATTTGCAGAAATTTAACGTAACTAATTTTTTTCTTTAATTACACTTTTCAGGTTAAACCTATATACATAAGCCAGACAGCCTACACTCCTGAGAGGTTTAATAGCATATCCCGCTGATACAGAGCGCAGGCAGGTAGACACTTGGCTTAAGCACATGCCCACACAGGCATGCACTCTTACTTCAAACCTTTTTAAAGAATTAGTAATATATTCATGTCTCTCTTTCTCTCACAGTTATATAATGCCATTTTTGGTCTAGTGGACTCCAGAAATAAATATTGAGCAAAGCAATAACAAATGCAAACTTTCTCCTGAAAGCACCTATTCAAGTTTCAAGTTACCCACCATTACCTTTCATTTCCTGTTTAAAAAGTCAAAAAGAAACACAGAAGCAATAGAAATTATTTAAAAATTATTGAAAATTCTTTTACAGAAACAGATTATTCTTAACTTTAGCCTTGGCTGCTAAAATTGGCAGTCAGCTGCAGTAAAATTCTGCCACGGATGTGGATCATGGTATTTAAGCCCTTACTACCACACCTTTCCTGAAAAATGCAACTGTAATGAAAGAAACGCCAAAGGCTTCTGAGAGGATTTTGCCTTTGCTGAGCTGTCAGAAAAATTCTACATTAATTAGTTTTTGCATCCATGAAAGTCCCCAACATCTGCTCCAGCAACACCTTTGATAGAGGCTTCCATGGTCCTTCACTATAGTATAACTGGGGATTTCACAATTTAAAATTGTGAGGACATAAACCACCTATTCTCGGGTCTGGCCTGCAGTTCAAGGGTCAGAACAGAGGATGTAAATCACAACAAGATCTATTTACAAACAGAAGCCAGGAAGGACAGTGATAAAAATCCACTATTATTTTAATGTCGTCTGGGTTCTTATCCCATACAGGACACACAGTACTAGAGCTAGCTCTTTCCCCCCAAAAGTACACCATCTAGATAAAAAAAAATGGGTACATATGCTCAATATATCAAGCTTCACATATCATATAACTGAAGGTATAATAGATTTTAAAAAAATACTATAATTTACTCTAGTCAGAAGAACGAAAGTCAACAAATAGGAAAAAAATACACCTGAGTCTCTATTTGCTGAGCTGTAGAAGTCCATTCTGTCACTGAATCACAAGCTTGCCATTCATGCTTCTATCCACAAAACCTGTCATTTTGTTTTCTTATTAAAAACAATAGCTAAAGAAAGAAGAAAGAATAGGATATATCTGGCTTGACAACAGATATAAATTCCCAAGAAACGCGAGTAGTGAAAAAATGAGACAAAATAAAATTTGGATTTCACAATCTTGACAGCATGACTTTAAGCTTCCTGTTACAAAGGCATTCAAGATCACACGCACACTGTTAGAACAAAATAAATGCAAGATTTGCTGTATGCAGACATTCATGTGGAACATAACCTTCTGATCTACTGTGTATCTTTGAAATCTGGCCTAAAGGTAAAGATACAACCCTAGCTATGGCATATTGAAATATTTCACATAAACCAGTTTAAACATATGGATGGTGAAATGTACTCTTACAATTCTGAAACTAATTTTCTAATAACAACAATAATAAAACTCTTATGCAACCTACAACCAAAGGCGGCAATACTTAAAAATCAGAATAGTAAAGAGCCTTTCTTAAGTAATGGACTGGCTTTCTTAAGTAATCCACTTAAATTTTACAATAGTTATCTTCTATAATCTCTTTGCGACACTAATACACAAACTAAATAAGGAATACAGTATTAGCAGGGTGAATAAGCATGCCTGTTATATACAAATTAATTTGCAAACTCCTAAGAAGTACTCGTACAGTTCACGCAAAACAGACTCCTCAAAATAAGATGAAATAGGGCTGCCAATGAGATTTCCAGGAGGTGCAATGTGTTAGTCTGATAGCTGCTAATTTCTGAGAAGGCTTCAGAATACTCCAGGAAGAATACTTTTGGAAAATTAATGTCTTCATAAAAAATGTGTAAAAGCAATAAACCCCTGAGATTAGCAATAGAGCATCTGTTAAGTAGTTTATTTTTTATGTTAGCATAAAGTCTGACAAAGAGGTCATGCCAAGTTAGTATGTATGTCACAAGTTACACCACGTTTATTTCTCTGTGAAGCATAAAATATTTACTATACTGTAATATGTTGCTGATATTAAATAATTCCATCAAAGCCAAGACACAGGGATTTGCTGATTTCCTAGGAAAATACCAGCATAACTCTTAGGTTTCTGTATAATCAGCTAAAACAGCCAATAGGCCTCATATGGTTTCTTCTGGCCTGTGTTTCTCAGGGCAAAAATAGAAATGGTGCTTCTTCAGGGAGAAATTGCTCTGATACATAGACACGAACACTGGCTTTCAGCTCCACATAGCCTCATTAACTCTATTGCTATCCTGAACAAGGACCAAATGTTTTCTCAGTTACATCAACCCTAACCGACTTTCAGGTAATAATAGCAGTGTAAACATAAGAAAAGAGCCCCTTTGCACTAACTGAGCACGTACATATGACTTTCTAACTTTCCAGTCACTGCTTAAACAAACTCACGTCACGATGTAGCAGGAGCTATGGAAGAACCGTCGCTTGGACAGAGCCGAAGCCACCTACCAGAGTTACCTAATAATACTACAGGAGGAAAGTACTCTTGCTTGTACCCCCAAGGAATTTCAAAACTAAGGCACTCACACGTACTTTTCAACACACTTCTGCTCCTTTGAACACAGTTTTTGCTAACCATAAACAAAATATTATTTTGCTTAAATCTAAGTGCTCATTTGTCTTGAAATACCAACAGTTCGTGGTATAAGCCTCTTACACCATCAATGCAGTGACTGTTTGCTGCTGCTTACTATTGATAAACAAAGAAGTAATGCAGTCAACGCTAAAATTTGAAATCATTTCAGCTACACTACTCTGCAAATGGTCACTTTCAGCATAAAAAAATGACATTGAGAAAGAAAGTAACATTTTACTTCATAAAATTATCAACCTAATATTCTTCATGAAAGCACAACAGTGGGGGACATTGAAATTTAATGTAATTATAGTGGTTATATTATGAAAAGCCTGCTACTCCATTTTATTCATTTCATTCATACTCCCATGAACTCCTTTCTCAGAAGGAAATGGAATTTTTCATTTGTGTACTTGTGGCTGATTGTGTTGATCTAAAGGCTACTATATAATCAATACCACTTAACATTCTTTTCAATTTACTACTACTATTCTAAGTGACCTTAATAGCTAGGATAGACTGTTTTACAACCAATACATTCAGTTAAAGATCAGATAAACCCAGTCCAATTAAAAAAAAAAAAGATTGTTATGGCTGTATCAGACTCATCTGTTAAGAGCATTTATGAGCGTTACCTAACAAAGTTGCCATGTCTTAAATTTTATCAGTTCAGATCTTCTCTCATTTTTATCACTAAAGAGAGACATGATCTCACCTGACACATCAGTCATCTGCCATATAGCATATGCTTCTGGTCTGTTATGGACCTTAAATGATTGTCAAGATCAGAAGTTCTTTTCAGAGGTGTGAAAGCAATTAACTTCCAAAGCACAAAGTGCACAAAAGAAAAGAAAGTCCAGAGTAATGCTTCATCTTTACAAAACTCTGGACACCATTACCTGCTCCTTCCAAACTGGTCTTCCCCTTTAACTTCTGTTTGCTCTCCAATAGCATTTGGGACAAGCTGTCCTCTCTTTGTGGTACATTAACCCTTCTGATCTTCCTCAGAAGGAAATTAAAACAATTTTGACAAGAGAGATGGCACAATATACTCTGTTTTTTGCACATTCACTCATTCAGGCTGTGGATTGACTGATTAGGAGGGTTCAAGGTTAGTCTCATTTAGTCTCATTTCAAGGGGGGGTTGCTTCACTTAAAGGATATGCAGCAAGTTGCCTAACCTTTTCAGAAATCTGCTCAGGATTCCTTGGACCTGTGATTTGCATTTGAAGAAAGAGGGAAAGAGATTTTCCTAATAGCTCCAAAAACACATGTCACTGCGTACAATCATGTTCTGTCATAGAAATATTTTCCTAATTATATAACACTTTCAATATTAACACCAGCTTTTCCTTCCTACCTCCACATGATCAAAAACTTTTAAAGGGCAAGAAGATAACCACTTTTTTTTTTTTTTGAAGTGAGTCTGAAATGCTCTAAATGCATTTTGACTGACGTGGTTAAACATGTCACACACTACAGCATGCAGTTGATTTTGATAATGGGAAAGAACCATAGAAAATACTGCATTCATCTTTGTCAAATATGTAAGATCTTTACCAAGTTGCTCAGGCCTTAAGTGGTTAGCAGGAAGACAAGAAATGCAATAAACAAGCACAGATTGAGGGATTGTTCACAAGGACTACGATCAATCCCTTCAGCTGCATGAATGATCAAACCATATCCTTAGGCAGTATAAGACAACTTACCAAAATAATTGTTTCAGCACGAACTAGTCTATTCAACAATAGCAGGAAGACAACACAGGAATTTTGTTAAAGGATACTTGCAATATTCTGTTATAATTCAGATTACAAATGAAAACAAAGAGCTCCCAGCGAGCCTAACACCACTGTGTTCAATGTAGCCTAATACATATTAAGTCTCTAATATCTATCAAAGGTGTAATTAGTTACAATCTAACTAAGACAAAATAAAGAGGAAATGAAAGGGATGAAGAGACCAGGCATCAAAGAAGAAAGCTGGTGGAATTTTGTGACCTTTCATTTTCCCTCATTCAAAGCGGATCTCTCTTGCCCCAAACATTTAAGCACCTTTTGCTCTCCAGCAAGACAGGCATATTAAGCACATGTCCTAGATTGAGAAGCCACTGGGGGGGGGGGGGGGGGGGGGGAAGGGGGAAACCACCTTATAATGAGAACTTCACCCTCAATTCCTCAATTCTAGCTACTTTGTCTGGTATAAAGGGGCACAAAACCTCTGATTCGGGTTCATTTGAAGTCTTCAATGCAGTCACCGTTAAAGACTGTCAGCAAGCTTCCTTTTCAGGATCTCATTACAAGCTCTGACAAAGAGATGAAACCCAGCGCTCAGCAGCATAAAATTTCTGAACAACACTGTAGCTACCTGACCACATAGAAACTTCTTAACTCAGAGAACTCCCTTCTTCATCTCTTCCCAACACTCCCTCAAGCTCTTCTAGGAATGAATTAACATGGACAGGTGCAAACGGTAAGCAATTCCACAGAAACAGGAACACTCCAGAATCACCTCAGATCCCACAACACAGTCTGCAAGTCTTGTGCTGCTCCTCTAAGCAGGTACACTGTCATGGGGATTGAGACCCTGTATTAGAGGGACCACATATGTAGGCAGCCCAACCCAAGCAGAAAATTGAATTTGTCTGGAAGTTGTACAGCAGTTCTGCTGTGTCTCTCGGCCATCCCCACTTGCCATATGCTAAGTTTACAGAGTGGTTTGCCATATGCAAACTGTTTTTTTAAGAAAATGAACTCAAAGTACCACGCAAGGATACATCAATGTGCTCCAAACCTTAAGGAAGACATAAGGGTCCAAAGCAATGAGTTGTCTTTCGCACAGCTTCAAAAACACATGCTAGAAACAATTAATATTGGAGACCAGACTAAATCCAGTCAAAAGTTAACACTGGTGAGGCAAATATAGCACAGATATAGGGGTCTCAACATCAACTGTTTCGATGTAGTGAACTTTATAGATTGCAATGAATTGCTTGCTAAGGTAGGCTGTTACCCTGTCTCCTGCTTACAAAGGATCTTGGTCCAGCAGCTGCATTCAAAAAATGTGCTCAGTCCTGAAGAAACAGTATTTCACAGCTAGTCTATGTTTTATTGAAGGACAAAGTTTGCTAAAGACAAATATTATATGCTCTATGGTGGCTATAGTTTTGTATCTACAGACAACTCAAGTCTGAACAAACTCACTAGTGGTCTCAAAATTCACAGCTTATCAGATTTAAAGGCACAGCAAGGGACTTTATTGTACAATTTAATAACTTGGAGTGCTGAGATCAAGTGTGAACATAGTTTGTAGGGAGTAAAAATAGAAACAGTTAGCTCTTAATTATGAATGGCCTACAGAAAAGACCTGTCACAAATTTCCAACAGCTGTTGAAAAAAGAAATCATTTTTACAGGTCAAAAATCAAAGGTCCATTGAATGAAAAGCCCTCCATGTCATGGGGCTGTACTGATTTGCAGATTTGCAATGAATTGTTATTCCCCACATGATGCAAAGAAACAGACCGCTCCCCACGCAGTTCGCAAGGCAACGTGCGTTTTTCTCCAGCGGGCAGAGCCCTGGTGCAGCAGCAGGACACCCATTGCACACGCAGGACACTTGGGAGCACTTTGAGGGTTGCACACGGCTGAACCCCCCTGGATATAAAGTTTTTCTCATTAACAATTGGGACTTCTTCTCATGTAGTAACTGCAGATAGAAAAATGGAATAGCAAGGCCTGATCCCAGCCAGACTTCAAAAGAAAGAATTGGAACTGTGGGTAGTTGAAGAAGCTTTTTCTGAGCTGTGTGAGAACAGGAAAACCAACCACCACATCTGTGAAGAAAAGGGTCCTTAACTGCACACATCAACTTCTCTGTGCAATGACACTTCCCAGCACCACCCCCTAAATTAACAACAACAAAAAAGTCTAAACGGGAATAATTTGACACAGCAGCAGCTTAGTTTTAGCTACGGGGTCTTTTACAGTCAACTTATTGTGCAGCAAAGCATCTTCAAATTCCAGAAGGCTCATTGCAGGAGAACGGCACGGCCGCACGCAGCAGGCAGAGGACGCCATGCCGCGCCGCCGATGGATAGCAGCGGTTTGAGCACGCTCATGGTTTTATCAGGAGCTTTAAGGGGGAGAATAAGGAACTCTCAGGTATTGGGAAAGGGCAGAGCAAAACACTTTGAAATAACAAGGGAATAAACACACACGAAAGATTCATAAACAGTAGTCCTACATGAAAATAAAGCTCCTTATCAAAACCAAAAGAAAATTTGTTTGCCTTGCATCTCACAAATAGCTACCATGTAATACTGTCCTTTAAATTATGCATCTGAGATAACATCAAACATTCACGAGAAGCAAGCAATTCTTGCATGGTTGTTTATACTGTAAAACCTAAAAGAGCAAAACTGATGCAACTGTAGGCTAATACCCTATATTTAAAAAAACAAAAACAAACATTGAGGTCGCAGATGAAGCAAAACTTTTTTCTACAACTAAGCAAAAACATCCATCAAACTTTTGTGATAAAATTGCTACCAGCTTTAGCACAGTGTTTTGGGTGCTGGCGCCCAGCGGGGCCGCAGGGCGCTGTGAGGAGAGGCTGGGGCTGCCCCGGGCCTGTCACAGCCGGTGCCGGCCAGCTCCAGCGGCCCCACCGCAGGGCGCAGCTGGGCCCATCCAGTTGTAATTGGCAATAAACTAATCCTCCCCAAGCTGAGTCTATTTGCACATGGCAGTAACTGGTAGGCGATCTCCCTGGCTTTATGTCCACCAGCAGCTTTTCCATTTTGTTTTCTCCCTGACCTGTTGAGGAGGGGAGCGAGCAGCTGGGTGGCATCTGCCCACCAGCCATGGCCAACAGGCCGCACACCAACATGGAGGACGCAGGCTGGCGACCCAGTCATTAGACCCTTCTCTTTGCAGGGCAATAAATGATCTGCGTACCTACTGCCAATGCCAAGCCCTGGTTTTGTTTCTTTCCAAGGTCAATATATACATAAAACTATTTCTGTGCTGTATGAAGTCATTCATATGGGGACGACTCCAAGAGAAACTTTGCAGACAAACCTACAGTACAATGCTTCATCAGCATCTTTACCATTTGTTCAATAGTAACTGATAAAACACTAAAATCAATTTAAGCAATCATAACAGCTAATGCACTCCACTGGGTATTAGCAAGCATACAGGAGTCTTGTACACTGAAAATTAAAATAGACTTGCTGCCTAGGACAGAGGGACTGAAACAATATTTTAAAAATATCACACTCCCCAGCTAGTGAGCTTTTAAAATTTAATTTATAGCAATTTATTTTTCCAAAGGTGTCTGTATTTTTTTTTTTTTAATAATATGCTCATTAACCTAGGAATGATTTACTTTTATCTACCTTCTTATTGCCAGTAGAAATGACTTTGACTGGGACATGAAACCACAATAATGCCATAATGAAAAATGTGAACCTATTTTCAAAGTCTCTTCACACCTGTTTCTTAACATTTTAATTTATTTTCTTACTTTGCACATAATGCTTTTATCTTCACCTTCATAGCATTGTTTATTTATTAGTTAAATAATCAGTGTCATTTTCTAATCCACAGGATAGTAGTATTTTAGTCTCCCCATAAAGTGGAAAGGCTAAAGACTAGCAAGTTAAGATCAGATTATTAAAGTACATTAGATATTCTGCATAATTATGGGCCCAGTGGAAGGCTAAGAAGGATAATGCATTACAAGTCCCATTTACCAGGGGTTATTTTTTATTACATAAACGAAGCTTTCCTTATCTTAAATTGTATCTCACTAGAATTCTTGCTGAGCTTGAGAACTGTTGGCCCCTTTGTTTAGGATGAAAGTTGTTGCACTTCCCTGTGTGTCAGCAAAAAGGTTCTGAAATGTAAGGACTCTCCAGAACAAAACAAAAAACAAACAAACAAACAAAAAAAAACCAAAAACACCAGCAACAAGACCTTCGCAACTAAGGACCTGATGCTTTATTGCTTGTCAAGAAACATCAAAGCAAAATAAATAAATTAAAATGATGCACCACTTTAGTGAGAACGGCAGCCTGTCATATAAATTTAATCCCAGGGATTTAAATTGGTGTTCCACAGCAGCATTAGAAAAAAGATAGAATCCAATTAAAACCATGCTGGATTCCAAGGGCATTGCAGTATTCACTCTGCTTCTGTCACGTAAAATAAATTTAGACCTGATTCAGTGCTGAGTGCAAGAAATTAGATTCTGTAATGATCTATTTCCTCAGGTATTTTGCAATAGTACCTTAAATACATACTGTAAAACAGACAAAGTTAGCTGAGCCAGGAGGTGCAGACTTATTTTTAAAGTATAACTAATTATTAGGTAAATCATCTTCAGACCCATACACCAGTTCCCAAATGCGTATGCAAATGTGAATCAAACATTTTTCATTGGGTGGGACAGAGGAAAAAAAAAATCAAAGCCCACAGAGTGTGAACAAAGTGTATTGTGTATTTTGTTATAAAAAGATAGTCAGGTAACAGGAGGAAAAGCTGCACATTTACTTTGTCCTGTCTTCCACAGTTTGGGCCAGAGTGAACTTGCACATGGAGGAGAGAAGACTTCTCCCTCACTGGGCCCAGATGGGCACACTTGGGCAGGAGACAGTTCCAGCACACCGACACTGGGCCGCCAGAAGAAAGAAGCGGAGCAGAAACAGTTGGTTGCAGCATGAGCACACCTAGGGAGATAGGCAAGAACAGCAGGTCCATCTATAGCAGGGAGGAAGTCCAAGGCTAGCCTTGGGAAGATATGAAAAGGAGCAAAGCCAAGGAGGTCCCTTAGAGTTACTAGGCTGGTGGAAAGGCCATCTGGATCTAATCTGTGATGACATGGTAGGTAGAGCAGATTTGTTGACAAGCTTGGTTACTCCGTTTTACTCACTCTGCTATTTAAAGAATTGCCTCAATTTCTAATTTGGTGCTCCAGCAAAGCACAACCCTAAATATTGGAAGCTTTGCATTGTCTAGCATGTTCTTGTCAAGAAGTTTGTAATCTTGAAATTTTGCACTTCAGTTTATTCCCACTGGTCAACTTGTTTTACAACCCAGAAACACCATTACAGCAAGTGAATTTCACGTGAAGAAGCTTCCCCAAGAGCATTACTCTACACTGACTTCATTTCTTCCCTCTTAGCTCCTTCTTCACATTGCTAATATAGCTCTAGGTAAATCAGATGCCGAGGCAACACAAAAAGACACTGCACAAGTGATGTGATGATATTGCGGCCAACTTTCACTGTTGAAGCTGCCCGACATATTATGAGCTCTACATGCTGCCACCTCCAAAATGAGCAGCAGAGATGAGAGCATCACTCTTCTGCACTCACAGCATTAGAAGTGGAAACAATGCTTTTGTTTTATTCTTCTTGAACACCAATTGTTTCCAATGTAGCTCTCCTCATGTGACTAAAGGCTCTAACCCTTACTAACTATTTGACATATAATTATGCATTTCTGCATAGTCTCTCGATGTCAATGCATATGTAAAAAAAAATCACTTAAAATGTAAGCGCAACCTCAATTACAGGAAAAATTGTCCTAACAATTTGTAGAAACTTTACTTAGAACAAAAGTAAGGAGGTTGCTTTTGATGAAAATACACACAATGAAAACAATAAAATACACGAAGCACCAAGTACATGTAAGGTTCTTCAGTGCCTATATACTTTGCTTAACAAGTACTAATACATTGATCTATTCTAACAGATTTTACCAGCCACAATGTTTTGCTTCTTTGTATAAAAATAATTCAATAGCATTGTGCCACACAGGAAAAAAAATCTGTACCTTGCGAGTGCCTTCTTAGAAGCAATGAAATAAACACACTTGAACTGTTTCCTATATATAGTTCCTTTTACAAGTCTGTTTTTGCAGACTGCAGTGTCTCTAGCTCTATAGTATTTTAATGAGGTCACAATAGTAGAAAAATCTACAGAGATGGTTTTAATCTCAAGTAATGTAAAAAGCATGTTTTTGATAGAAATTCTAATTTCAGATATGGTTGAGTATTTATTTTTTTCAGATCTCAGAGTATAATTGCATTTCATACACATTTACTTAATAAATTGGATTACGTATAGTAATGAATGGTGCTGAAAGTGTTTTAGCACAACCACCAGTGGAACATCTTGCTCAAACAATAAAATCAGGATACAAAACGTATGAAAATGTATTTTATAGCATTTTCATTATGAAAGATGATTTTTCTTTTCCTAGTAGGTGATTAGTCTTTGTTGAAAAATTAAGTTCTAATAATTGTTTTGTAATACAAATATTTTACAATCATTTCTGAAGAAAAGTCCTCGTAGAGTTCTAGCTCCTGCTGAATTCAAATACAGCATTTCTTTGATTTATTAACACTACTTTGATGACAAAAATCCATTATAAAAATGCTACTTATGCAGCAACTTCGAGGGAAAAAAATATGTTCTATTTTTTCATTTCAGCATAAGCAAGATTCTAATTTTAATTATGTCAATCTATTACTGCTGAAATGAAAAAGCTCTTTTCTTTAAGTGAGTCTCTGCCTTTTATTCACAGTAACCTTTTTGGGAGTCTCAGGTCACAAATGATATAGCCTAGTGACCAAAGATTAGTGATCAGTGAAAAATAAGCTACATATCTCTTCTGCCTCCACTGAGCAGAGATTTGAAAAAGAAGTGCTTAGTAGAATCTGCAGGTGAAAGTCTCCTTTTCTGTGTGTGGAGGGGGGAAAGCCTACCTTGCAGGGCTTAGAGTTAGGCGGTCTCTGAGCGAGAGAAGTCTCTCAGGATCACGGAAATGCAGGTTTTGTTTAATTTTAATAACACCATGAAAAGACACACATCCTAATACTTAATTTTTTACACAATATCTTAAAGCAAGGTTACATGTATAGAGAGAGTGAATAAAAATCCATGAGAAAATATTCAGAGAGTGTCAGTTGTGTGCATCACCTTACTAAAATGTTGTCAGACATGCACCAGTTTATACTATCTGAAGAAATGGCATTTGTAAAGACCTAAATACAAACCCAATGAAAATCTATGGCAACGTCCAAGTTTGAAATGTGATCAATTTGATGATGACAGTTTTAAGAAATGACCAGCTTTATTTAAGATAGCAAACTGCATGAATAGCTGTGAAAGCTCATTGCTTTCACAAGTATCTCAAGCAATTGATCTGGATGTCTTTTCTATATGTGTGGTTCATTGCTTGGTCGTTGTACCTGTGCCAGAACCACAGCAAAATGGAACAAACAAAAGAAAACTGTAGTCCTATAATTTACTCCATCATTCAAAAATCTGTTCAGACGACTCAAGTTTGAAGGGTAAGTAGCTCCAAAAATTTCAGTACTTGCAGCAAAATACTACAGAAGTTGGGATACGTGCTTTCATTAGTTTTCTTATAATTTCTTCTGTTTACTCCTTTTGCAATGTATGAATGAGATACGAATTGCAGAGAGTAAGTCGGGTGACATGCTCATGATCCCCATTGTCTACACCAAAAACAATTTTATTTAAGCACGGCAGACAGCATGTTGGTATCAATTTCCCTTTTTCCTCATTTACTGTTGTGAAATATTCAGTATGTTCTCCAACGATTTAAGGGTTGGAAAAAAATCTTAGTTAGGCATCACATTTAATAGGAATGATTTCTAATTTGATGTGGAAAGACAAGACACTTGTTATACCAGTCCCAGGCTTTTGCAAAACATTATTTGGCATAGTATGATTACAGTTCACACAAATACTGCAATCACACAAATACCAAACATTATCCTCCTCTTCTGGGGAGGATAAGCTTACTTCATTTTTTTTTTTTAATTTTATTTTTTTAAATAACCTTATGAAACTCTTGTGTGCATCTCAAGCCACCTTAGTATTAGGTCACCATGTTAGATCAAAACTGCTAACAAGAAGCACATGACAGAGTGAAACATTTTGAAGCACCAGGAGGTCAGGTGAATTGACTCTAACAATCCATATATTGCTTCACAATTCTGGAGTTACATAAAGCTATCATTTTGAAATACTTAAAAGATATCTGGAATTTGCTGTTATATATACTCATGTACTTGAAAGACTATTATAAAGAGTATAACACTGCTCCCCTCATATGCTCAAGATATATCCAAAGGCCATTGAGATTTATTTCCAATACCAAATACCTTTCTTTCCACATACCTGTCCAAGTAAATTACAAAGGATGAATGGAAAAATGCAATCAAATCAATTGTAACCCCATAAGGCCAACAACAGCATAAGAACAAGATGCAGTTTTGCATCTGTTGAGCTGTTCCTTAGAAATGTGTTATTTTTGCTTGAGGAAAACATGAGGATGCTTAGACATCTCAACACTTGTCACCAAACACACATTGTTAATTGCCTCCTCTTTTTGTGGATGTAAATTTGATTCTAGAATGATTATTAGTACCACATTTCATCTCCTTTCAAGAAGTTCTGTTACTTGCTGTCCCGCTAAAAGTTTTCCAGTTATATCTAATAAATCATATCAGTGACCTCATATGCAAATCAAAATAGTATGAACATTTTACCTGTGGGCTGGGAAATACCACAAAGTTCATTGCTACATCAGTTTCTGTTGAACCATAAAACACATCAACATTTACTACATGGACTCCAGTTTTTAAACCTTTAATAATATATTAGCCGTGTCCATTTCAAGGAAACCAAATGAATATAAATGTAAAAACCTGAAAGAGAATTTCAAATAATGATTGCATGGCTAAGTACTGTAACATGCAAGATTCATATTTTATACTTAGTCACTTCTTCCATCAGAAAACATGATTTATAATTTAGAAGTTGAGCCCTATTCTCAAAATACTGGGGTCTTGCACTATAAATCTGATGCACAGAAAAATTCTTTTTAAAACACAAGTTTATATACACATTAGTCAGAAAGGCTGACTTCAATGAGCCCAATAGATAATTATTAAAATATTATAATTATGAAAGTATGCTGTAATGAAATAGAAGTAAAAAGCAAAATTAAGGACAGTTGCAAGCACAGATACTTTAGTGAAATTACAGTATTTTGCTGCAATGGATTCTTTATGACAATGTTTAGCTAGGATTATTCTCGTATTGCATAAGCAAATGTGAAATGGGTCTGCCAGATTTGCACACTTCTTAAAAAAAGGGGGAGGGGGGGTGCTCCCTTCCTCTTCCCAGACTGTTTTAGTCTGTAAAGCTACCATATGGCTACCTTTCAACTGAAATTATGAGCAGTCCTTTCATAGTACAGCTCATATTTGAGGACATTGCCAGACAATAACTCTGGGTAACCTTGGTACCGCTTCTTCCTTTATAATGCATTGTAACGTTACACCTGTGGTTTTCTAGAGCTGCCTTCCACCTCATTAAGGTACCTGCAGTGTCAAGCACTAGAAAACTACCTCAAACTCAGCCCAAATTGTCAGACTTAGCACAACTTCACTAGCCAACATCACAACTTCACTAGCTAACATCTCACTCTTTCCCACTCCCGTTTCCTGTCACATTCCTGTTCCACTGTGCCAGCTGGACCCAGCACCAGACCTGACCTGGAAACAGCAATGCTGCAGACCAGCCAGGTTCCATGCTCAAGTAAGCCACACAGGAAAGCTTAATGACCCCAGCTGCAGCCTAATCCCATGGCCTGAGCTGCAAAATACAGGAATTGCATGGACCTTCATGTGTCCAGACAGGAGAAAGCCAAGAGATTGCTTTTGTCAGCAATAGCGTATGCTTATGCATAAGTTACTATAAAACATAAGGGGGAAAGAAGAGATCGTATAGAGAGCTAAAGGAGTTGAAAGAGGTACTATAGAGAGCTAAAACATTCTTCCTCCAAATATTTGGACCACATGGACCCAAATCCACTTTTACAAGATACAAGTAACACTCTTCATATCTCCAGAATTACTTGGTTCCTAAAAAGAGAATAAGAAGTGCCTTTCATGAAGAAAAAGGGAAGCAGGCCCTGGCCTGGCCATCGTCTTCCCAGGATAAGATATTCCATTGCAAATGATGATGCTTCAAGGACAAAACAACCTGTCACTGAGCCTCACAGAAATGGTCTTTTTCTTGCTTTTTGGGGTTATTATCCAGTAATGGGACAATGAAAGTAAAGTAATTAAAGTAAAAAGCCTTAAAGCAAGTAAAGCTAGTCTTGATAACTAATCCTTTGGTTAGCTCTTCTGGGGAAAGTTAGGGAAGAGGTCAAAAAGTAACATACTATTCATCTATTAGCTTAATTTCCTAAGCATAAAATAAATAGGCTTCTCAGTTTCCAGCAATCAAGAGAGTAGTCACATCCATTAGATTTTTGCCCGTAACAGTTTGTTTTCTTGCCTGTGATGATAGTAGCCTGATAAACTCTTAACTTACTCTGTGCCTCTGAAGCCTTACGACAGGAAACATTTTCAGAAAAGTGCACATTTAAGCAACATTAATAGATTTGAAGACAACTTATTTTTCAAGCACTACCAAAGACAGCTCAGCAATTATCTTGTTGAAAACCGAAGTCTGATGACAATTAAACAGAACACCAGATGTACAAAATGACATTCTACTCTGAAAGTCATTCAGCAGCACAGTCAGATTTAAATACTTTCCATAAGGAAACCATACAAGAACTGTGAAGAACTTGCAGAACTTTGACATTTAATGGTACAAAACTCCTGAATGACTTGTGCCATGCGGAGGGTCAAATTTTAAAATGCAAAGTAACCAAACACCAGGGCAGAATCTATTAACACCACAAACATCAAGAGGCTTTCCAAGCGTGTTTCGGCAACTGTTCAAAGCTATAAATTCCACATCACATTGAAGTGTTCATCAAAGGGAGAACAGAACAGCCTTTAAGATGTGATCACTTCTAGTTCTTTAGTGTTCACGATGTAAGCTTATACCACTGTTCTATTTAAACAGCTGCACATTTTGTCTTTGCAAACCTCAGTAGTATTTATATGACAATACCAGACTTCCAACTCAGTAAACAAAGACTGTATTGAATGCTAAAATGCAAGCCAGAAACCAGCCTCCCCCTTGCTCACACACACGCACTCCCTGCAACCCCAATCCCAACCCTTCTCTCTATAGCTTGCCTGTAAATGAGGTATCCCTAGCTGCCTGGCAAGCGGTGCATCTTGAGTGCTTCTACTAAATGAGGTTACGTATTTGAATCAGACTTAGGTATGGACAGTCACTCAACCACATTGGATTATTACTGAAATAAAGGAAAGATACTTTCTCCCTTCTATGCTGCTGCAAAAAGAAATTTATTTCTATTCTAGCAGAAGTACCATGATCCTGTGTTCTGGAGCGTAGATCTGCCAGTATTGCCAAGTTACGAGGTCAGGTTACAAAGACAGCACTAAGATAGGCTTACCAAAACTGAGAACTTAAAAGCTCAAGACTTTAGAAGAAACCAAAATTCTTTTGCACTACTTACATATCACATTTTCAAGAAGGCACTTAGCATAACCAGGTGGATCAGCTTCTCATAGCAGTGTTTATTGCCTTTTTTTTAAAAAAAAAAGTCTAAAAAAATACCTGTATGATCACTGTGCTCCAGGAAACGGGCCTTTAAGAGGGAAAAAAAAAAAGATGCCACAAATTCCCAATACAAGTGGGAGCTGGCAAATTGGTTTCTGGGACAAAACAACAGGGTAGGTCTGTGACTGCAGCTGTCTTCAAAATCCTGATACTCTTGAATCCATTTCTGGTTTCCATTCTCTGGTAAATTGTTGCATTTGGGCTTAAGACCTGGCCCCATACACATACTGGCTGTTGCTTTTTTCTTGAACTCCACTAAAAACAGTTCTTTTCTTAAGGAAGTCTTTAAAAATTATATTACCTCTTGGGTGGAGCAGGGGATGATTCATACCTAGTTTTCTTCTGGTATGCTTGTGTATAAAAGGATCTACGTTTCCTTCTTAGTCTCAAATAATTTCAAGATCAACTTTTCCCTTCAGTCCTAATATTCACCAGTGGAATGACTCCATAAAAATTAGACAACAAAATGTCCCAACAGGAATAACAAACACCCACTGAACAATTGGGGCTCAAAACTTCTGGGAAGCCAAGCCTGTCTAATTGTTGCAATTGCTCAGCTAACGAACTGGTAAACACTGATAATTCATCCCAGAGGCAGAACTGTAATAAAGCTATTACAACTTTACTACTTTTCAGCCATAAGTAAATAAAACACTTTTCCTCCATGAAATATTCTTATCTGAGGAAGTACATAGAACTAATCCTCTCTTTGATCTCTGGCGGATGCCAATACCACCAAAAAATCTGAAGTGGGATGTACATGAAAGGAAATCCCTCTTGGGAAATATGTTATAACTAGCCCAGACAAATGTGCCAGCTGCAGAAGCCCATTGTAGAGACATGAAGAATTAAATTAAATGAATGTTAAGAAATGGATGCAGAGAAAGCAAAGTTAGCCATCTTGACATGGATGACCCCTTCAAGAAGAAGAGGTTCCCCCCCACCAGCAAAAAAGACTCCCCCAGTAAGTGAAGAAGGATCCATACAGTCAGACTTATCTCCAGAAATGACTGCATTAAAATGTGATCTTCCTCCTCAGATCAGCAACTAAAGGTTACTCTCATTATTTTTAATAGATCGTTTCAATGTCTTTATATCCCTAAGAAACAGGAAAAAATGATTATAGGATTCAATAAATATGTGAAAAATATATATAATATGGGACGTAAACCACGCACATGGAAAGAAAAAAGTTTTTAGAAGAACATTTGGACAAGAACACATTCCTGTATTATACTCCCCTGTTGAAAATGCAGTCTAATTTTACCAAGATCTTGAAATAAGCAACTATTATGAATTTGAGTATTTTCATTCAAAACATTATGCTGAGAATACTCTTGCCTAAATAGATGCACCAAAATAGAATATTAAATACAGAGGAGCAGTAGCCCACATTAGTTACAATTCTGTCAAATGATGACAAGTAATTTTTTGCATTAAAATGTTAGTTCTGATATGAATTAAGGTGATTATCAGCACTGAGACAGCTGAAAAGCTAAAAAAAACACTGCTAAAAGAAATTATGAGTCCTAAAAACACTGACCAACCAATATTTGCTGTGATTATGAGTTAGGAAGTAACTCAGACTTTAGGTCATTTTAGAGTGCAGTATTTCTCAACTGCAAATCTCTGCTAGCTCTGAAGAACAGAAGATGCTACAGAAAGCAGATAAAAGGTGACAAGCATCTAGAGGAAGCTCAGTACCCTCAGACAACACATTGCAATTGTTCAGGGGATTTCATCTACATCTTTTAGTACAACAGCTAAGTCATTCCAGATGAGGATAGAGATTCAGGGAGTCACTCTCATTGTGGTACATCTAGTTACTAGAAAGACTTTTGTGAATGCTATATTCACTTGAAATAGCCAAACACCCCCTCCCTCATTGTCCAAGATAACCTTTTTCTGGATTTAAAAAAAAAAGTTAAAATCATGTAACATATCACTTCTATTCAAGTAACCAGTTCAAAGTTCATGGATTTGTGAGTTTTCTTCTGTTCAGGGAAGAAAACAAAACTAAAAATGGTTATTCATACTTTTGTTTTTAAATAAATAAAAAACATTGCAGTGATGCTTTGTTTTCATGAGCTCAAGAACAGACTCATATGGGGTTGGGAAGTTTGTTTTTATTCATAGTTCTCTTTTGCACAGCACCAAATCCGAAGTCCACTCTAGATCTTTCTTGGAAGTAAATTTTTTCAGAACTCATTCAGACTTTGGCTGGCTTACGTGTATTTGCAATAAATTCTCACATTCACTCTCTTCTACTTGCACATCTAATCAATCTCCTTTCTCAGCTTATTCTGATTAAGAAGTATGTTTTCATTTTGGATTGTGAAGTGTACCTGAGCTTGGGAGTAAAACTAACATCAATTCATAAAAGCACGGTTGTCTTTTGCATATGTCTTCAGCAAAAAAACCCCCACTAGTTACATTAACTTCAATAGCATTTCTGTCAAAACCACACCGCTACAAATGAAATACAGTATTCTTAAATCTTAAGTCCACAGAAAATTTGTGTGAAGCTTAGAGATCAGTACAGTAGCATAGTTATGAAGCAGATGCCAATTCAACACTTACTAATTGTAACATTTAATTTAATGCACTAACATCCAGCAAACGTTACATAGCCTTTAATGCTTAAAACACAACTTCTTACGGCAAAGTTTCGTATGTTTCTTAATTACAGTTGAAATGTGTACATTACATTTTGAGGATCTGATCCTTTCTAACTTTGCTCAGCCCACATACCTCTACCCATAATTACATGTTATTTAAACTGAATGTATTTGGGAATAAATATTCAGATGATTATGAAAGTGACCATACTGAGACAGACCAAAGCCCATCTAGTCCAGTATCTCAAATCCAACAGTGCCCAACAAGCTACATTTTGGGAAAGAAGATGAGAATAAGGACAATACATAATGACTTTTCAGGTTTAATCTCCCAGGCTCCACTGTGGCTCAGAAACTTCCTAAGCCAGAGGTGGTATTGTGTTGCAGTGAAACCAAAAGTGCCAGAATCCATCCCAGAGCTAAGTCCTGCAGTTAACAGTCTAAAATTCAGAGCCACTCCGTACAGAGAAAGAGACGTTTGTGCATGTGTTGGAGAATGGAATAAAAAGTAACAGCTGCACTTTTTTTTTTTTTTTTTAAATTTTCTTCCCTTGAAGTATTTTAATAAAATCTTGGGGGTTTCAAGGTAGATGTTTTTCTCAACCTTAAAGTGAAACACCACAACTCAGTCCTGCAGTCATGTAGGCGTGTATATGTTCCCCTAACTCCACTGGTATACATACAAGTCTTGTGTATAAACGTAAATATATTTAGTCCCCCTCTATAAAAAAAAAAGCATGCATAGTTTCTCTCTCCACATTTGCTGTTACCCTTTGTAAAGACAATTATTTCTGAATTTGCAGCTTATAAGAAAAATCATCCTTGAACAGTTAAACATTGTTTTCTAAGCTATATTATAGAATTAACATTATCCAAGTTGGTTCAATGCACTATTCCTCATCAACGCTTATAGCCACAGAAGTGCTAAAATCAGGACCCCATATTTTACTTCATTTCAGCTGATACTGTACTTCTTCAGGTTTTGTGCACTTCAAACCATCAACCACTCCTAGATTGCCATCTTCTGAACCATTATTTATCAATTCTTTCTTTCAGTGTTGCAGATACTTTACTGCTGCTTTTCCTTGAGTGTTTGTAGATAACGCCCCATCTTGAATTACATGGGTGAAAGACAGGACTGCTAACAGATTGTTTTAATGCTGTTATGTTAACAAAAGTTTGTTGAGATTAAGGGGCTGTCAGAAAGTTATCCGGTAAGGGTTTAGACAGTGATTGCATTCAGAGGTTATTCTGATTTAACAACTACTGGAAATCTTTCTTGAACAACTCTTCTAATGCTCAGTTTAGTAATGTAAAAAAGAACTTTAACAGCTGATGTCTTGCTTTCATTGTTGTCAACTCAATTCACTGCTTTGTTTAGAGCAGCAGATATTTCCAATTAACAAAGTGCTTTAATATATCAGGAGTCACCCCAGAGCAACCTGAAATCAGTGAAACCTGCAGGATGCTTCCCAGTAGATTATGAAATAGACCACATGAACACTGAAAATGCTCAAGCGCAGTTGTTGACAGCATCATGGTTATTTAAGGACATCCCAGGGTTACTAAAGGACATCACATCAGAGGGATACAATAAATGCACAGCACTCACCTAGAAAGACTTGGGGAAGAGCAAAAGCAGATTGGTGTTAAAAGCAGGAAGACATCTGTCAACACTGAAGCCATAAAAAAATCCAATCGTACTCTGGCAGGTTCAATACGAAAGTATATACACGACAAAAAAAAACGTTTGACCCAAGGTCTGTGGGTTCAGTAGACAATAAGGTATAAGAAAAATACTTTAAGACAAAGGCAGTATCACAAAAAACTAAAGTACAAGTTTGGTAAGATTCAGGGAAGGATGAGGAGGGTGATCACAAAGGAATAGTGTAGCTTCTATGCAAGGCATGATTACATAGCTAGGACCCCTCAGAGTTAAGAAAGAGAAGTAAAGGGCAATACAATAGACATCTGTAGAAATGAGAGTGATGTGGATAGGAACTCAGCTCCCCTAAACAGTTGATCAATGAAGGGGCATTGAATGAATTTGGCAGACTGCAGGTTCGAAACAAGCAGGAGATGATTCTTCACACTGTGGGTATCAAAGCTGTGGAGTAGCTTGCCACAGGACACTGTAGACACTAAATCTACATGGCTCAAATGCAAACTGTACAGTTTATAGAATAAAAATCTGTTGAAGTTTGTTAACTGTAGAGACCAGCTCCATCTCACAAAGTTTCTCAAACAATTTGTTGAAGGAGAGAAGAGTAACTTGGGGAAGCATCACCAGCTGCTTGGTGTATATTCCTAAACTCTGAGCGCTTGCTTAAGGTAACCGTCACATACAGGACACTGGGTTAAATGGGCCATTCCTTATGGTCTTGTTCTTACATGCCAGACATGTGCAAGAGCAACAATGACGTGTTAAATAACACAAGGAGTTCATATACAAATATTTTACATGCTTCTTCAAAGTGTGGAGCATATACATAACGTCAGTGAAAACTATCCTTCTTGCTTTCAGTGAATTCATCTCTTGCTTGCGTGTTACCTGTCTGACAGAAAGTAGATGCAGCTAGGGCAGTTGGGAGGAGGAGGAGATGAACATTTTCCTCAACTTGCAGGGCTGACCTGTACCTTACTGCAAGTTCCAATATTTTACAAAGGCAAAAACTTAAGACTGGAGCTCTTAGAATACTTGCAGCTTGTTTTAAATCCATTTTTTTTCCAGCAAGGCTGAAGATGTTACCTCTAGCAGCTGGTTCTACTGAATGTTTCTGTAGGCTCAGGTCACAGCAGTGAGGCATGATGAGCTCAAGTTGTCAGACACTGCCACAGAATTCCATGTTTGTACCTCATCAGTAATTACATCTATATGCATATTCAAGACTTGTTGCCTATCAGTATAACTGCTAAAGAGTTTTTTAAAAAGTTTTAAATTCTGTCTTCAATAAAATTCCATCTTTTCTTTCCCATTTTTTTTTCCTTTTACTCTGAAGGAAAAACAAAGAGGCTCAAATATTTTACGAAAGCTTTTTTGCCTTCCAAAATAATAGAATGAAAGACATTAGCAGCCAAAAGAATCTGACAATACTGGAACTTTCTGAAACAAGGTTTTGCATATCTCACTTGGCAGCTGGCAGCTGAAAGTGACAAATGAGAATTCTCACTCCAAGCCGCTGGCTGCCAGTCATGAGTTATCTTATTCCTTGCAGTGAGAGCA
>VXAL01006197.1:142371-169781 GCA_013399475.1 Chauna torquata
CATTTTAGGAAATACCAGACTGCTGGTTTTACCATGATATTACTATTTTACGTCCAAAGGAAAAATTGCTCCCTGTTCAGATGACAGGGCCTCTAGATTTTTCCTGATCTCAGTAGAAGAATGCAGTACATCATTAGAAAATATGTCAATTATTTAACTGAATTTTATTCCATTTTCTTGTATTTCCTTAAGATCTTATCCTCAGCTCCCCAAACATATTTCTGCACTGGACATATTGATTTCAAACACAGTAGCTGCTTCTCATATTTCTCCTCCCTCGTAACACAAGTAGTTTTAGATAATATATCCTTCATAGTAATGTTTAATCATCTTTGCTCCTAAATCTAGCAAATAACTGCATGGAGTTAGTATATAGTGCTATGGCGAGTGCTAAATATTTCCTATTATTATTATAACATTTACTATTTATACTACCCACATTCAATAATTACGTGAGCACAACCAGGAATACACCAAAGCCCTGTTGTTCAGCTACAGAAAACTGGCCTGATATTTAAGGTCCTTCAGGACCTGTAGCTACAACAACAGCCAGTCAGCTGTAAGACTGCAGACAGACTGCAATGAAAAGCAACTGATAACTACATGGTTTACCTAAAATAAGTGTAATCCTTAATCACTCGATATACTCTGCCAAACATTGGGTTAATTATCAAAGTTGCTATGTGCCACACCTTTCAGTACATAATTCAGAAGGTTGTCTTTGCNCTACAGAAACAATGGAGTTTTCCTGTGGAAGTATCAGCTCCAAATAAGATCATTGGATCTTGAAAAAGAAATTTACTTAAGTATTTAAATGCACAAGACCAACAGAGATGCTCAGACAGACGAGTTTAGTGAAAAAACATTATAGTACTTTTATGTTTATTTTTAAGACTACTGTACTTAAGAAAAATCCACTGCAAGATGTAGGCTGTGAAGCAACGTAACTAATTGGTGGCTATATAATGGGCCTGGAGCGGGAAATAGAAGTTGTAACAACATTTTAGGCAGCAGCAAGTCTCCAGGAAACCTCTCCTAAATGTGAGCCCTCCACAAGGAAGGAAACTGTATTACACAGTACAGTTCATTTTGCATCTCAAGTGATCATGACTATGACTAAACAATTAAAATTTAGATTGCCAGTATTTTTCAGTCTAGCTTTTCTAACTGCAATAAGTTTTTCTTTGCTTCCCAATTTTCATGCTCTGAGGCAAAATTAATTCTGACAATAGAGAACCTCTTCTGGGTAAAAGTCCTACTATGGAGAAATCTAAACTAAGCATGTTTAGAGTTAATTTTTAAGTCTGGAAGGGCTTGTTGTCTCCCTGATGATATTTGATGATAAAAGGCAAAAGTGAAACCTCTCCACCTGAAAATTGTTTAAAAATACTGCAGACTGACAAGATCAAGGTCTATTATCTCTTCCAAAATGAATCACCTTTGTATTGAAATAATACTTAAGGGTGGGGGAGAAGACTCCAATATTGAAGTTTCTAGAACTACACCACCATCCTAAAGGAGGTAACCTTTACACAAACATTCAGACCGATGTAGACACTGGACATCTCCACCTCTCAGAGGAGAGAGAAGAGCTCAGTAGAAATATATTTGGATGGCTAGGAGCTCACAGGGAGAATTGATGGACTAAGCAGGAGTACCAAGAACACTGTAGGTACCACAAGTTCGCACCTGAACACTCCCCCCGTGCCTAAAAGAAAGGTCTTGTAGGAGATAACTAATTGACTTCAGACATCTCCACATACCAAGTTAATGTGGGTGGTTAACACACTAAATGCAACATTGCTGATTAATCCCAGTTACAGATAAACTCTAATTAAATGCTGCCGCTGTAGTTACTTTATACCACGAGGTAGCTGGCATGTGGGAATGGGTGCAGCAATTCCTATTCATGCGAGTCATCTCTCAAAAATATCTGGAGCATATTTGCCCAGTTTGTAGTAAAAGGAGTTTTATTCTCAAAGTTGTCAGAGCTACACATTCAAGTAAAAATGTGAAAGTTAATCTCACTGCTTTATTGCTTGTTTTTATTTGTCTGACATGACAGTAGCATTGATTCTTTAACTGGAATCTTTGTTAGAATAAACACCCAAAGAGAACCCAGCTCAAGCGCACACAGCACTGCTGTCCCTGCTGTGGGACTACCACAATTAAAATCTAGCAGCTACTTGTTTTCTAATCAAAGCACACACTTAGAACTTAACTACATGCAGACAGCATTAAAAAGTTGCCAGTTTTAAATGCAATTTTTCTCCTAAGAGCACAGTTAATAACTTTTCCTACCATATTTTCAAAAGCATAACTCTAATAGAAGAATATTACACTTGCTATAGTAACATTCTTGATTAAAAGAGAACTGCTGCAGTCAGTGATTTGCAGTGATTTATTTGGTGATATGGAGAATTAAAAACTTTTAAAACTCATTTAGTGTACTGCAGGTGACATATGATTGAATATTACTGTAGAACCACTGCTCCCAGAAGGTTTACTCCATACATTTTTGTTTTCCTATCATATCTTAACCACAGATCTGCCTGGCTTTCTTTTCTCTGAGCATGCTCTGAGCATTATTGGTAGATATTTTATATTCAAGCAAAAATGGAGAACTGGTGAACCCAATTACTCCAATTCTCATCATTTAATTTGTCATCTATGATGCAAAGCACATTGTAACAAATTATATTAAGGAAACTTAACAATAGCCCTTTGTATTCCCTTATAAAAGGCTTTTTTTTTTTTTTTAATTGTTTTTAAAATAGGTTTTCCCTAGACAGACAGTCTGGAGTAATTTTCCATGCTACGGAATTGCAAAAGCCTATCCAAAAGACTTACTTGTAAAAAGAAACTGACATGGGTGGAAAAAAAATCTTACCCAATAATATTGTGTGTTATTTTTGCCACTGTTTAAAATATCTATTAGTTTTGATTAAATACACTGAAATGTCATTTAAATTAAATGCAGTTTAACTGAAACATTAACAGAGATTTTGAAGATCAGATGGGAATAATGTGTTAATATAAAAGTTAAAGAATTTATGACAAGCAAATATTTATTACAAGTTATCTTGCTTACCTTGTCTTGCTTTGTAGAATACTGTATAACTCTATGACATTTGCTTGTGATAGTATTTATTTGTATGTATTTTCACTATTCATTCTCAAAGTTTATTAAAAAATTTTACAGCAGCCTTTGAATTTTCTTTGTATTGAAGAACAATAACAGTGTAACTTTCCCTGTATTATTAAGTTGTAAGGTCAGTGGTAGAATGGAACTGTTTACCAAATAAACTCACAAAAATTTCTGGCTGAACTCGAAAATATAAAAGTTAGACACAAGGATTGCATTAATCTCTGAAACACCAAGACTTAGTGGGACACTGTTGTGGACAATACCAAAAAGTTACGTGAGCCAATTATAATATAAACCAGTATTTTCCAATGATCAGTGTTACAGAATTCTTTTAAGTTGCAAGTGGATTTGGGCCATAGTTGTGGTGAATGAGTACATTTGCCATTTATGCAACAGAAAAACGATTCTAAGTACAAACCACCCATCTTCTCCCCTCTCTCTTCCAATTCCCCCAATTCTTTTTCCCAGAAATAACACTGATCATAAATAAATGAAAATAAGTAAGGGTCAAATTCAAGAGAACACCTCATTTTCACACCTGGAATTTCTCTACAGTTGAAGTTAACATGATAAATATTTCACTCTGAGCAAAACCCAGGTATTTCTGCGAAAAAAGGTTTGCAATGAAATTCATACCCAAGGATTTTTTTTTTTTAAAGAAACAGCACCAATATACTTTCACTAAAAACAAAGTCACAATATTACAATGTCATTACTTTCTGTATAACAATGAAGAGCTTCACACTTGTAGAATGCAAAAGAGTTTAAGGGAAAATGGCATCCTCAAAGAAAATAAAGCTAAGAGAAAAGCACTATGAAGGGGTTTTTGTTGTTAGAGTACATACTACATAATGCAGATTTGAGCAATCCCCAAACATGACTATAAAAGAACATAACTACATAAACTAAAGGTTAGCTAGCAAAATAAATATTTCTTAAGAAAGAACACTTCTACTTCTTTAAATCACCAGCTGTATGACCTGACCACTTGCATTGCTTTAGTATCAAGACTGACCATCTTATCTACAGGTCTATTCAGGAGGATTTTAAGTATTTCATGATTGAATTTCAGTGAATGGAAAGAAAGAAAACTTTTAACATCTTGTAGAAAAAGACTAAAATGGGTATACATGAATATCAAGAAATGAGAAGGATACATGAGGAAACAAATGAAAGTGGAGAAGTAAGTTTAAAGACAAGGGATTTTTTGTTGTTGCTGTTTACAGTCACTTTGGTAACAGTTTCTGCATGTAGTAAAAGCAATGTATTAAGTCTCTTTGCAACACAGAAAATAAATAGAAACATTTTATTTCCCTCCATGCTTAACAAATAGCACCAAATTTCTGTGAGCGAAAGTTTTCTCCCACCTACGTATTTTGATACCAACTTTTTATTGTTATAATCCTGATTCTACTAATAGTCTTAAATTATTATGTTGTAGTCAAACAAACTTACGAGCCAAGTTCTTTTACTCTACTGAAATTGAAGCAAAAAGGACCAAAAAAGTTCTTCCAGCATACACAGTAAGGAAGTCAGCAACATAACCATAGCGTTCTTGATACAGAACCAGCTCTGCAAGTTTCTGTATTACCAGCCAGCTGAAAAAAGTTGCAATCCTTAGTTATAAGGTTCACATTACAGCTTTTCAGTTTATTTCCACCAGATGGCAGGTGAAAGTTTGATTTCCATATACAAAACTGTTATAGAAAATTATAATAGCAACACAGTTCTTGCAAGTGGCATCTTGATCCATTTTTAGTAAGTGTTTTCATTCACTCAGAGGCAGGTCACTGTAAGGTTTTGACTTCTGGATTAGTTGTAACTTAAACTTCAAATTTAAAAATGCATCAACTACAAGCTTAAATATACTGAACAACTGAGGTTATATTCTCTTGGAAAAATAAGACTGAGGAGGAAAGCTAATACATACCAGGAAATGGTATATTTCTCTACTGAACAGTTTTAAATACAGCCAAGACAGCAAGAACATATTGTAATTCTTATCCTCCACCATATTTGCACACTTCTGGCATTGAACTCAGGCTCATTCTCCTTTTTTCTTATTGTTTTGTATTTCTAATACAATTTTTAACCTTAAGAACAAAGCCATCACAGAGAAATACTCAGAAAACACTTACCTTTCCTGTTTAGATAACCTTCAGAATTTAATAAAATGAACCAGAAAGCTTAGTTTCACAAGACATTGAGTCCAAGGCCTCAACCTTGTAAAAAGTAGCTTTCTTTGGCCATATGAAACATCTCTGAAGACAAAAGGGATTCAGACTGCCTCTCTTGAGAACATGAAAGCCTTCCAGCTGGTGTAGGATCAAACAACTCAAACAGTTTTCTTACACATATCAACATCAGTGTTTTGGATCTCCCAATTGCCTCCACTTACCACGCTGCAGTTCATCCTGAGGAACATTCTCAAGGGCACAAGAGCTGTAGTCTTCTCAGATGAAGCTATGCCAGGAGAGCCTCTGATGTGCTGCAGCCACTAATTGGCATTCAGCCTGCACAGCAGCCAAGAGCCAATGTGAAGTAAGATCCCTGAACCTCTTGCAGTGGGGGTGTTGGCTCGTCAGTACCAGCTGCTTCACTCAACAGCTCTTCCTCACCTGTGCTACATCACTTGCTAATGTAAGCACAGCCCTAAGCAATTAACTTCTGGATACTAAAAGTAAGCCACAGGTTTTGTGATTTAGCAATCATTACTAATTGTGCTGCCCACGTTCAAGCAGCCTGAAAAAAATATATATATGTATGTGTGTGTGTATATACACATATATATATACACATACACACACACACTTACTCAGCCTTCCCCAAAGAGAGAAGAGGTGTTTCTAACAACAACGTCAGGGTTATCCAGAAATAAAGAGCATTTCTCATGGCAGAGGAGCATCTGAATTATAGTAGTTCAGTCACTTTTACTGAATTTTATCTCAGTTCTCTACAGCTTTTCAAGATTTGGCCTTTATCTCCTCTTTTCTAGTACTCAGATATTTTGGAAAGAATTTGTAAAACCCAGGACATAGAGTGGACAGTTACCAAACTACTGAACCCTCAGCCAAGCTCAGCAATCTGGATTTATTAGATTCTGGACAAAAAACATTATCGGGAAACTCACTGGTAACATTAAAATTAAACATATTTGTAAAATAGATCTATGCCACATTTAATACAGTTTAATTACAGTAATCCACACAGAACAGTATATTTTTATCTTAATGAGAAAGGAGGGAATTACATTCAGAAATCCCTGAGCAACAGGATTCAAAAATATCCCTTAGTTTTTTATGCTGTTTTACAATGTAAACTATGTATTTGATAGTCATGTACATGTTTTTATATTCCTTACTACAACTCTCATCCTAGAGCTGTCTTGAACTTTACAAAAGAGAAATATTACCTTAAAGGTGGTCTATATCTGGCTAGGGTTGAATAAACTATTACCATTTAGGAACAGTTGATCATTAAAATTTTTGTTTCCAAAAAACATATTATTATAGCCCAGATACTGTAAGAAAAAAAAAATTAAAAGCATGAAAAAAAAAAAATGCAATTTACCTGTATGTACATGTGTCTACGTACACACTTGCTATTACAATGGTGAATGTGCATATAACAGCTTCATTTCTGATTATAAGGAGACGAGACTGGGCACATCAAATGGCACATAAGCAGAAACCAAATCAGGAAATATGTAACTGAACACTGCAGTGATATGCAGTCAGAACTTCTGTTATCTATTTCTAAACTTCAGCTGGTCCAAAATACCTCAGTACCCCTTCTCACTAACTCTGACAGAGAATCGTAACAAAACTTTTCTATCTAAACTGGTTTCTCACAGAATCTTCAGCTAATGTTGAGGTCTCAGTTCTTGCTATCAGTACCTGTAGCTTGGGCTCAGGGCACCTGATGACCAAGAGGTCAGCATGAAGACTAGTGACAGATTTGCCCTGCTTACACAATAGGATTTCCTATAGCGTTGAACATCTCTGTGCAGGAGGCAAAGTTCTCTCAGAGTACTCCAGGACTGAGGAACTCAGTCTTGGCCTGGGGAGGCAAATCTCATTACCTTTTGTTCCAAGAACACAGCACATCCTCTCATATTGACTTCCGTAGCAAATATGGAGAGACAACGTTATCAGAAGCAAATAGACTCTACTGTAGCCATTTTATCTCTTGGAGAAAGGAGGACAAAACAAAGTTCTGTCTGATAGTCACTTCGCTTAGTGCACAGGTGCTCAGATAAAGTAGCGTTGTGCAGAGTGAAAAGAGAACGCATACAACAAAATACAGTCTGTCATTTATATGATGCAATTAAATTGTGGGGGGAAAAATGCTTTTGAAACAGTAAAAAATACCCCCCCAAAATTCACCTTTGCTAATGTCCACCCTTCCCCCTTCTATCCACAAAATAGCCTAACATTTAAGACAGCTGCTTCACATAGTCTAAAGACCCCCATTCAATTATCCACTTTGTCAAACATTTCGAGCACCTGCCTATCTCACATTTGGTGAAATTGCTGAAAAAATAGCTAAAAGCCTAACACTAGGGGTGCATATCCCATTTACCACTGCAAGGTACTGCCTAGTACTGTATCCATCACTGATTAAACTCTTTGAGTAATAATAAGTGAATGAGGAATTCAGACTAAGAAAACATCTCGTTTACCTCCTGAAGGAAGAAAGTATGTAAGCAGTTAGCAGAAACAGGAGCTGAACAGTAGGCAACAGAGTAGTGCAACCTTTAGCTGCCTGTAACAGAAAAACTCTGTATCATATTTAGCACTCTGTTGATGCCCACCATAATGATCTTTCCCTAACGTCTTGTTTATCCCCTAAATTTAATCTAAATCTACATGACTCTAGAATCAAAAGAATAATGATAATCACAAATTTACTGAGAAGAAAAGGGGTGTCTTTCCTAAAACACCACTGTTGTGTATCTCAGTAGCCCAATGGACAACTCTGTGCCTGTTAAGCATGTGAATTAAACTGCTGCTTTGATAGCTCTCATTGCCAAATTAGAACAATTAAGGTCTCCATATCACTGAGCATTAATGCTCTGGAAACAATGTTAGTCATAATCCCTCCTGTCTCCATTCAGGAAGAAAAAGAAAAAAGTAATGTTATCTCAATATTAAATAAATAGAGGAATTACTCCACCTGCTACTCTTTTTTTTTTCTATGAAGGAAAAATGACAACATAATCCACTAATTCTTTTAATGTCTTGTTTTGCACTCATAAAGTAACCCCAATCTAGGCTGACNTTACATGTCCTGTTGAAGTCTATCAATTCTCTGGCTATCTAATGAGCCACCTTAAAATGAGAACACGGTTTGAATTTTATTCATCTATTGGGCATGCAATTGGCACCTTCAAACACAAACCTCAACCATCCCACAAAAAGTTTATCATACAAGCCAGGCAACATGCTTCAGAATGTGCCAAATGAGATGGTCCAATTTCAAAATGAAGAAGATGTATCAACTTGTGCACTTATTATAATCACAGTTATGTCTGACTCTTGTGCAATAAAGCTGAAGAAGAAAATGGCAGAAAGACACAATGGGTCTTTTGCCAGGCCATATTCCAAGCAAAGTCGAAAGTGAGAGAAGATGGCAGGGAAGATGGACAAATGCAGTGGAATACAGGTAGCAAGAATACATGGGAGCTGAGGGGACAAGGAAGGCAGAATTTTGCAGTTTTTAGAAAAGGACAAAAATACTGATTTCAAACTGAAAGGGAACAACCACTGAGGTCTGAAAGGTTTAATTGAAATGCTGCGGCTCCCTTGAATTGCCATTTTCTTGCTTTACATCTACAGCCTAATGTCTGCCATTTCTGTGCAGCTGTGCAGTGCAAAGGGTGAATGAAACAAACTTTTCTGTAATGCAGAGAGGATCAAGATCCTTCTGCTACTCTCAGCCCCAGAATATTGTGGTAGCTCTGGCTGAGATGAATTGGGAAGCATGGATGCAGCCCCTAAGGGAACTCACACACGTGGCTGTGTGTGGTTCTGGTACCTGCTCTCCAGCTGCCATTTGGTGCTAAGTCATGCAGCTGGCTATTTAACAGTTGTGCACCAAATTTAAAAATTATGGTTCAGCATTTTAAAGAGAAAGCCACATTCTTAATAAAGGAATCAGTAACATAGGAAGTTCTAACTCAACTTAAGGTTATAATGGAAAAAGAAGTAAAAACTGTAGTATTATAATGATAGATTTATTAACTGCAGAAAGCAGGCCTGTTTGAATCAAAGAGAAAATATCTTGTTTAAAGAAATGTTCTTAGGGAGTTTTCAAAGGAACTGAAACAAAATAGCGTTCTCTTTCAGCTGTAAATAACAGTTTAGGAGACCGGCTTTTTTTTATCAAAAAGAATAAAATTTTCTTTTTGATAAGAGAAGTATTTAAAAATTGTTTGTGTAAACATGCCTCACTACAGATTGAAGCCAAACCTGAGGAGAATCTTTGTCAGGTCCAGCAGCAGAGGCAGCAGGACTATTTTTAATACTGATTGGATCTGGAATTTAATGCTTTTAATCACTGTTCAAGAAAAAGGCGTCTGCACACAAGCTACCTGCATAGTTCCCATCTATTAGCCAACTTCATGCTCTTTAGTCTTAAAGAACTAATTACAACAAAAGTAACGCTTGCACCATTTGTTCTGGCTAAAGACAAGCTTTTGCCTGGCTGCAGTGCACAAAGTGTCAAGGAAGGTAAGAACATTCGCTGCCACTTGCATGGTCCATGTGTTAAGCCATGCAGATTGAAGTCCAGACATTTTGACTCTAAATCACTGCCCTGCCAAAAGCAAACCAACCTGATTCTGTGCAAGTGAGCACAAAGAAGCACACTGCAACCTCAAAATGACACAGTAGGGAAGGTTCACCCACATGCTGAATAGCTGCTGAGAATTACACCCCAAAAATTCAGCTGTGAGACAGTAACACACAGAATCAGCTGTGGTAAGGAAAACAAACACGTTTACCTAGTGGTGAAACCGCTGACTTTTTCAGCCTAGGTATTTTACATCTCTGAGAAGCACCTGATGAGACAAAGAGACATTGGAAAGTACAAGTCAAGACCGGCAGGTGACTCTCGCTTCTGGATCTACAGAAGACACACAACCATTTTGTAATCAATAAGTTATATCGTTCACTGGTTTGAAATGGAAATTTGCTAGTGTAGCAGAGAGAACACAAGAGTTAGATTTATTTTTTAAGTGTGCTCAAAGATGACAACAAGGAATTTAGTTGAGTGGAAAAGTAAACACTGCTGAATAAGTTTAAGATAGAAAAACCTTTTTTTCCAAGTTTTCTTTTAAACTATCTGAAGTAGAAGACCGTATTGCTTAATTTCTGTATCAATCACACTTACAATTATAAACACTTCCAGCCCGTTCAAATTAGAAAGATATTCTCATAAATTAATACTAGAGGCCAAAAAGAAAACATGAAGTGGAAGAGCAGATATTTCCTCAGCTATACTGATGGCAAGCAACATACTCTCCTGGAGACGTAGTATATACTACAGAAAGTCATAGTACCTTTCTTCTGTCAGTATAATACAGAATCATTACTCTGGTAATAATCCATAAAAATAAAGCCACCATAGTTAGGTAATCACTAAAGTTAACTTAGGCTAATCATAGTATTGTAAATCTTAAGGATCAGAATGGCCACAGATGACTAGACTGCCTCTCTTAAATGCTGCAAGCACAGTTCAGAAGAGGAAGGCAAAAACAAACAAACTAACTAACTAACTAAAACAAAGCACACAAAGCTTATTCTTTTGCAGGCTTTAGGTTCAAGTTTTTGATCCAAAATGAGCATTTGGGCATCTCTTGACTAAATAACAACCAAATCATAATGATCATAAACCAAAGGGAGGCACTACTTTGAAAGAAACTGACTCATGATAAGATTTTGTACTTAAAAAATAAGAATCTCTACTCTCTTTTATACAACCAGAGCCATATTCACTGAGTTTCACTAGGCTGGAACTTGACCTCACACGGACTGAAACAAAACCCATAACATTAAATTGTATTTTGGACTACAGAAAAATACTAAAGAAAATTCATGAGTAATCAGAAAGCCAAAGGGATGATATTAATAAGAATAAACGTGAAAAATCCCATAATTTATATCATAACAATTGAATGCATTCTTAATCAGTGACTTTTGTTATGAGGACAAAAGAAAATGAGAGCATCCTCCCAAACGAAGATCTCTATTCAGACTGCAGACAACTCAGTTCTTTAAGGCTGTGAATTTGATTTCAGTACTCTACAAAAGCACACTGTACAATCCGTTATGCTTCACAATCCTGGCAAATGTATTTATGTCTATATTATGGAAAATTAGGCCAGAAAGATATCAGAGATCATCAAATACATACATATACTTTAAAACATTGGTACGGCTAACTTAAACTAAAATTTATTCTTTAGGTTACTCACTGTTCCCTGCATCCTCAAAGTGCACATTGCCTTTACCAGATGAAAGGAGCTCATTTGTGCAGCCAGTTCTAGAGGTTTGTCTTCTTGTCTTAAATGATGGATCAGAAATCCTTCCCATATTACATTTCTGCTCCCCAATATACAGCTTAGAATTTAGAAACAGTTGGAGGGACATGAAGATTGTCCACGGTAAATACAGAAGTCAGTGGAATTTCAGCTGCTTATACCAACTCCTAATTTGTTCTACAGTTTTGTGCATTAAGATCTCTGGGTGAGGCACCAAGAAAAGCCGGCTAGAAGATCAGTTCCTGATGAAGCACTTTTCGTCAATCCATCCGCTACCGTACTGCATGTTACGCGATGGCACCACTGCATTTGTTTTAGAAAGGAGAAACCAAAAGACAAAATGTACATGCCAATGCACTTTCTTACTGTTTCCCTTTCTCATATCCATTATTAGCATTCCTCCTTCAAGCAAATAGGGCGCAATTTAATATAAACGGAGCAGTACTAGGTTCAAAAGTAAATTTTTGTTGCAAAGTAATTAGACCCCAAATGTAACCAAATAATTTCCAGGCTACCAGCTAGATAAAATGTTTGGTAGTAATTTGGACTCTGATTTAACTATTTTCTCACTTAAAAATCAAAATAGGGAACATATTAACATATTAGAGGACAAGAGAGGAAGAGACTAAATAATTCACTATGATGTAGACCTCATGGTAACTCAAACTTATATATGACATGGAAGAGTTAGTACAGCATAGCTGTCAGGCTCTGTAACACAGGTGGGTTTTCCTCCTCAAGATTTCTCTCTTTTTTTTTTTTTTTTTCTTCCTTCTTCATCAGCATATTAATGCTCTTCATCATCATTCTTTGGAAGTGTGACACATATCACATTCCCCATCCTTCTGACCATATGGTCTGGAACTATTCAATAGCTGCAATATGATGATTCCGGGCTGCTGAGCGCAACTGATTGGCACATTAAACTGCTGGGAGATTCTTATCTGGGGCAGACAGGATTCTTTCCAGTGTAGTCCTAAGGGGCCCTCAGTAATGAAAAATAGTAATTCTAAGTCTTTTCCACCTGTCTGTTGCCAGGCATTTTAAAATGGAGTTTCAATAGTTTTTCTTTCCCCATAACCCTTATTAAACCAAATCAAGTGTAAGCCAGAAGAACTTGTAGAGCTTCACTAGAGACCCTGCAGTTATCAGTTTAAGAATAGGTATTTCAAAGCTTATGTAGCCTTGCTTTTAACACTGTAAGGCAGCCTAGTGTACAAAAGATGTTAATAAAAAATAGGTATCAAATTAACCAAAAAAATATAGCAGCAGAATGTTTGGTTTATAATAAAAAATCTCTTATAAGTGATTTTCCCCTTTGTTGTTGAATCAATAAAGGATGAAGAAAATAATAATTTGCTTTGCATATAAGCAAGAGTAAGAAAATTGAAATCTAACTGAAGATATAAAATTTACCAGATATAAAGCAACTCTTTCAGCTACTGCAGCCTCCTCTTCACTGTGATTGTGGTGGTGAGCACATATTCTCATGCTAGGAATGACACTGAATCAAGTATTTCCTTCTGATCCCCATTTCATCATCTAAAGGAAAAAAATCAGCTTCCGGAATCATGACTCTTTACAAAATAAGTGAAAGATTTACTAAGAATTGTGATTGCCTGAAGAATTACTACAGGAATTGGATACCGATATTATGATCTAAGGACAGAGCTTTTGTGGCTGACACAGTGGCAATTTAAATGGTTTACATATATTGCTTTTTAACTCGATAAGATAATGCTTCACTTTCTTTCATCTACAAAACTAGAAAGACTGATTTTTTTTTCCCCACCAGTGTATGTTTTGTTATGTTTAGACCCTTAAACGGTGGCTATGTTGTTCCCTTCCGTGAGATGATGTTAAATCCTGAATAGATACAAAGACGTCCAGGACTTTGTAGCAGATATACCTTCTGCAGTAGTGCCCAAAACTAGATATGTGGAGCATCGCTAAGAAGTCTTGGAAATATTCTCAATTGCTTCAAAAATTTTATGCACACAGTTTTCTTATTTATGTTTTAAACTCCAGTAACATTTCTTGCACTGGATGCTTCACATCTCTAAACTCTAAATAATGGTTTCTGTAAGTTTATGAATTTGCTGCTCTCTGTCACAGCCTTGCAGCTTACAGAATGTGGACACAGAAAGGATTTTGTTCTGTTGGAGTCAGCCATTAATACTACATAAAGTATTGGAAATTACAGTTCTTTCTTTCGCAAGAAGATTCCAGAGAGACTTCTTCGTACACAGGTCCTCTTCACAAGTGTTGTGAATAATTTGCAATTATTCCCCACTTGCAGAGATTAGCTATTACCATTTGTGTTTGAAAAACTTCATCTCGGAGGAGAAGCAATCGCTTTATTTTAAGGCTGCTACAAACAAATCACAAGCAAATCTGCTTATTTTCACATAAAGGGTAATATTTCAGTGAAATGCTTGTCTTTATGCCTCACATAAGAACTGTGTTAACATTTGCATTCTTCATGGATCAACAATTTTTTTTGACATAGTTTCCCGTGTTGATGTTTTAGAAGTCTCATTTTCTCCAGCATCACTCTATGGTGAGGATCCTGCAACGTGATCTGCATTCACGTTGGTAAAACTGAATTCTATTCAGTGGTGATATATTAAAGCAGTTGTATGCATTAACGTTTGTGCAAATCTCCTCCTGGATGTTTGCAAGACCCCTTCATTTCACTTTTTTCTATAAAAGATAAAAATGCTTATTTGGAGAACTTCATGAGTGGATACTTGCAGAGTAATCTGCTGTGAGAGACAGAGACAGAGCTGTGGCAACAAGGGTTATCTCAGACATACAGCTGAATGTAAAGCTTTTTGTACCCTTTTTACATTTGTTTGTGTATCTTCTACATGGTTTTCTGTGCAAGGTAAGAAGAGTCAAGGAGGAGTTACTAGCAGTATAGTGGCAACTGGGATAATAATTTGAAGTGGACTGAAATGAAGCTTTCACATATTGGGCACAAACTGTAATTTTTTGGGCTCTCAAGGAAGAAACAGCAGGTATGTAGTTCCATTAGATATGCTGTGATGGAGTACTGCTGTAACTAGATAGGTGAGCTGTATTCAGCTATGTATACATTAAATTAGCAGTTTACTGAATTTATAACATGCCTCACATGTTTAGCCAGCTATCGTGTCCTAGTCTGCGTTTGGAGAGAGCAGTAGTACAGGTCAGAATTTTGCAGTGGTTTGTGTTCTTCTGCACAAGGGTAGATTTCACATGTATGATATAGTTTTTCAAACACAATAATAAAAAGGAATGGCTATGGTAATCCCGAGTGTTCAAGACTTGGAATATCTGTGGTATGTACTAAATTTTTCAAGCAACATAAACTGAGTGCTTTCCCTCCTAACTGACACTTAAGGGTTGCTGATTTGTATTTAAAGTAAATAGAAGACATGTTTTGTTAAAAAGTTTTGCTGACAGAGTTGTAAAGTTGTCGTTATTGACCTTAATACGTTTAATAAAACAATGTTATTGAAAATCAGAAACAAAACACAAAATATTATCTTTCTTCTGAAGTGTTGAGAAATACACTTTCCTGAAGAAAGTTCTATATTATGAACATCTCTATTTATAATGAATCGAATTTTTAATTATTTGTAAGAGATATTGCAATTTGAGGAGAAGGTGGCATGCCTAAATAAAAGCAGAGTGTGATGAAGGAAATGTCCTTATCTTTTTTTGGCTTCTTCCCACTCAAATCTCAGAGATGTGCTCCTTTTCCCACCTTGACTAGGTATTATGTTCCCTGAAAGACTTTAGGAGGTATTCTTCCTCAAGTCAAACAGTCTGTCATTAGCACAAAGTAATCCTTGCTATAATGGTCTTTAATTGCCTTTAATTATTTTATATCTGAATTACCGTACACTGCAGGACATTTAAAGCCATAATAATAAAGTATCTTATTATAGTGGCTTATTGAAGTACTACTGGGCTTTGACTTCTGGGAATCATTCTCAAGTCCAACAGTGATTGTAAATCATTCTGATCTCCACCATGTAAGTCAATACGGTTATTGCATAAGAAACTGAACCTGTAAACTTTAAAACATTAGTTTCTACTAGAACCAAAGGCACCAAATTCCCTCCCTCATCCTACTTGGGTTAGGCTAAAGCTCCAAAAGGAACGCAAACATCAACTATGGCACAAAATCAATGCTTTCTTTTCTGCTAAATATACGGTATTTGTGACTCATAAAATCCCTAAAGCTAGCCCAGTAAGACAAGCACTGCTGTATTGTTATTATGTTGCTTATACACATGCCATATCCTGAAATCAGCACTTAAAATTCATGCTTTCAATCTGGGACTGTTTTAGGACAAGTTTATTTCCTGGAAGCCAAGAATTAAAAGGCAGGAGTGCCATCATGCATGTATGGTTTTGTTATACAGGCAGCACTTCATTAATGTATTCTTAATACTCCTATTAGTCTGCTGTACGACCTTGTGCATGCCTCCTCTCTGGGCCAAAACGCCCACACCTGAAAAATACAGGCAGCAGAGCTTCAGCTATACACTGGTATGAGCGACCTATGGGTACCTGGCACCTTGACTCAGAAACAAGGATTGTCATCAAAGGACAAAAAATAATCAAAATATTAGGTGTTTTTGTTATTTATTATGCAGTACATATAGCATCTCGTGTTCCCTAGGTCTGGGTGTGTTGAATGCCATGTAAATATACACAGGAGGAAGCCACAGCCCAGACCTTGTGCTACCCCAGCCTAGCTGCCATACAACAGTAGAGGTGGGGAAAACAGTTGTGATTCCTGTACAGATACCTCCTGAGGTTCATCAGCTGCCCACACACTCTGCTTTGTTAAGCCATCGTTAGGGCTTTAATTCCCTACCGGCACAAGCAATCCACCCTTACTAGGGCAGCAGGACTAGGAAATAGGCAGCACTATCACATCACAAAGCTAAAGCCAGCACCGCCGCCCCCCTGTTTTTGGTAACAAGCTTACATGTTGACAGACACATAAGACACATAGCACGTTCAAAGGTGCTGTTCAACCTGACAAAGTCAAAGTGAACTCCCATGAGGTAACAAATTTAAGTAAAGCAAAGCAAAAACCAAAGTCAGTGCTTTACAGGAACACTGGAAAACAAGACAGACATGGGAACCTCAGGGCAGACTAGGGAGTGTCAAGACAGACTACTGGACATGATATCAAATAATTAACCAGCGGCTTCAGATCTTCAGCTGATATTTTTAGTGGCACAATAGAACACAAATCAATAGACCATTCTGATTTCAAGCATTTGTATACATCTTGAAGGCATTTACTAAACTTTTGCGTTCCTCATCCTTGTGATCATCATCATTCTTCTCCCATCATTGGGCACCTAAGGCAGATGTCAAACAACTGCAACCCTCACCACCACAGGCTGGTTTTACCATCAAATCATTTCTGTTCAGATAGAACACAGGCATTCCGTCAATTTTGTATAACAAACTGTGCCCTCAGCAAGCCCAATCATTTTATTTTATTATATTTNAGATGTGTTTGTTAAATTTGTTGGCATATGCCTACCAAACCAGCACAGCTGAGACTGATAAATAAGAATTTGCTTAGCATTCAAATTATAACTTGTCCATTCCTCTTCATAATGACAGCTTGAATAAGACTGTTTGTCCATTTTCAGAGATGAATAACTGTGGCATTTAGTAAAGTGAGAAAATTATGTTTGGTTTTTAATTTGCTTTAATGACTTTCTTGGCCATGGTTATTTGAAGAAGAATCTGGCCAGCTGCCTTTATATCCCCTTCTGTTAGATTATGATCTCTCTAAAAACAATACTTGAAAATGGCTTTTCTGAACAAAACTCAGAAAATGGTACAGAGCAGCTGACTAGAAAGACAAAAGAAATTGTGCCAGTATCACTAAGACAAATTCAAGGTACGTGAGCAAACTAGTTTCAGCAGAATGATTTATGGTAAAAACCTGGAGAAAATAATTTGTCCTCAATCTTCTTCATAAATAATTTGATTTATTTTTGTATGCATTATAGTACTAGGCTCTTCTTTTTCTCCCTGTCCTGAGGCATGAGGCATTTAGTGCTGTTAGACACATTTTCAAGAATGCATTGCATTATGCGTACCCAATACGCAAGTAGAGCTTTATGCTGTAACTTAGAGACAGACTCTGCATACCTGTCCCAGCACACCTATGAGTCGCGTGTGAACTTGACTGGTACATCAGCTAATAACTATCAGCTCTGAAACGCACATTAGATAGAAAGTATGTTTCTTAAAAGTGGCTGCATGTTAACCATCTGTAATGAGCATATTTTTCTTTGGAGCACTGCAGGAAGGTGGTATGCCATGATGGTTTGCTTAAACCATTCTGTCTCTGTTCCTCTTCATCACAATGAAGCAGTATTTCCACAGATACCATTTCCCTCACTTTCCATAGGAGATACAACACTCTAACAGTTACTTCTATATTCTTATTCAATTTAGTAAGGAAGTAGGAGGAGGGAGGTTTAAAATAATTTTTGAATAGAGAACACTGTCATGTAGTAAGATACACAAAGACGAATTTGGTCTTTCTGCAATCAAAGAATGAGCAAGAGAACGTGCAAGAGATCTTAGATCATGCATGCTGAGTAGAATGAAAAGCACCAGTTCCTAATTTCATTACTGTTTTCATATGAAATATTTGAGATTATTAGTTATCTCCAAAATCTCTGAGCAGAGGATATGTCAACACTCTTCTTCAGTGTCCTTCTCCTTTCCACAAACACCTGTTTTTTACTGATTTAATTGTATAATATGGATTTTTACCCATCTATGCTGCATATTCAAATAATATATACTAACAATTCAAGTTAAATTTCTCAAATGCACTTCAAAACTAGCCCATTTAAAGATATTTTGCTAGTGTCTCAGAAAAAAAGGAAGGAAGTATTACTGAGAAGCTGAGCTGATACATTCAATTCACTCTGTTCTTTTGCATTACAAGTTTCTTCAGTTTTAGGAGTGTCAAGTTTATACAGGAATGGATTTCAGCTAAGTGGGAAACTGCCCAAGTTGCATACTACCAACAAGCTATGTGAATATGCTAAACATCAGTTTGATGTTTGACAAGAAGACAGTTGAACTTCTAGAAGTGTTGAGGAATGTGTGTTGTTTGGTAAAAGTCACAAATCAAGAATTTAAGAACAGTATCTGTGAACATTAAAGCAGCACAGACTAATAGAAGTCATAACTACATACAGAGGAACAGTTGAGTCTACAATATTTCAGCACCATGGGATGAAAAGTAAATAATACCATAAATCATTCTTTGGTAAACTGTTTAAGTATTCACATTTTAAAGTATCTGAACGTGTAGTCATACCTACTAACTGCACTATAGACATAGCCTGATACCCGTGACTGATAAACAGAAAAAAGGTTGGTTAAGTATACTGGCAAAATTATTCCTTGCAGCTTCCAACCTGCTCTCTGCTGCACAAATTTCTAACTTGAAGGGCTGCATTATACAGTATAGTATTTAAAGGTGGACTGAACCTGTGCAATGAAGGCAGGGCACAGAGTTGAGGCCAAAAAGCTCATCAAGTATCTCAAGCTGTTGTGTCTGTTTGTCATACAGAGTGGTTAAGTAACAACACCGTGTAAATTAGTTTATATAAGTATCACACTATCTAAAGATCATACTTAAAGGCATGAGATAGTGGTCATCTAACTAATTGTAATAGTCCTGTTGTGCAGTTATATAAAATCCTATCTCAGAAAAATTCCAAGATTTAGTAAGATGTTTTTGAGTTTCTTGGCACCTAACAATTTTTTCCTAGTGAACATGTGGGAATGCATCTCTCTGCTGAGTTACAAAAGGTTCTCAAGTATGATAATTAACTGCAGTGGAGAATTCCCAAATGGCACTAGGTTCACATTGGATAAGAATGAGTAAACAGGTTTCCTAGTCAATGAAGTATTTGTTTTACATTCATGTAAGATGTATTCATAACAAAGTAGTTCAGAGGGTTCAAAAAACACCCACTCTACATAATTTTAACCTTTGTAATGGAAATCAAAATATCCTGCATATTAACAATAGAAAACCAAGAACTTCTACTGTTCTCAAAATAAAAGCTAAGAGAGTAACAGAGGATTCTGCTTAGATTCAATATTGCCTGATTTTACACAAATTCCTGTGTTAGCAGGTGCTCCTAATGTCAGAGTACATCTGGTGTGGTTGCTATTAGTGAGCAAAAATTTGGAAAACGTTCAGAGGTGCATTCACTGTGTGGCTTTGCAACATGTAGGAAGTATCACATCCACAAGCAAGCACCCTATGTGTGCACAGTGCAACCTCACAGGAAGACTTCTGGACGGACTTTTAAAATTAAATTTATTTAATGAAGGTGAAAGTTTTATAATCAATATGTTGTGGACATTTTGAAGGGATGGGTGATTTCAAAAGAACTTGCTTCCAGGTTTTGTCTTACAATTGAATTGCATACATCCACGCGTGCACCCAGAAACAAAACTGTTTTATGGCTGTGCAGCATTTGAATATATCAGCCTGGAACAACTGCTGCTTGGATACTCACTGTGTTCAAGTGAATTGACCGTTTCTTCTTTTTACATCTTTTTGACATATTCACCCCTCATTAGTGTTTTCGTTTTTGCCACAATCATGACAGGCTTGACTGTAAATTAGCACTCTAAATAGTTTCCTGAATTCTCTTTCCTTCTGTGCACTACAACTAATTTTGCATGCATTTTGTTAAAGCATTCATAATTACCTTATCTCACCAACAGCTGTAACAGACTAATAATGGCTTACAGCTACTGGTAAGGATTTTTTTCCCCCATGAAAAGCAGAAGATATGGAATACTTGCTGCTCCCAGCAGGCTTCCTGGACGTGGTACATATCCCTTGCGTGTCTGCACATGCTCTCCTGTGGCAGACTTTTTCTACAAACTGTTACAAATCTGTAAATGATGAATACATGATGAGAATGTCATGGTGGTAGATAAGAGTTACAGTGAAGACATTAAAATAACAGCTGTCAACCGTTCTCTTATCCTTGCTCTCCTGACTTGAAATTTCACAATAGGAAAGAAGGGCAGGCTTTAGCAGTGCCCCCCAAAGCACAAGAAATGACAGCCCCTTGTGCCCCGATGAAGTAACGCCATCAGCATTCAGACACGCAATGAAATGCCTATCGTCTTTCTCAGGTGGCTGTGCAGGACATGTCGCATGGTGAGCAGGCATCGTGCGCGTTACCATCCTGCCTCTTCTGCCACCCCTGGGAACTGGGGACTCTTGCAGCACCCGCTCAGGCGGAGCTGAAGTTCCAGCAGCTCAGATCAGCTGCTGAACACAGCTCCACAAGTTCATTAGTGCAGACTTCTGGAGCGGCTGTGGCTGAATTTTAAAGACCTTTTTTCTTCACAAAATGTGGTAAAGATAAAAAGTGCTTTCTCTGATATCCAAGATGAGATGCATTTACTGCAGGTGCTCTACTTGTAATTGCACTTTGCCTGTTCAGATGGAAAATCACTATATGCTTGATGAATTCTTTTGGCATTTTTGCCCATGCTTCAAAGAAATGTTGCAGCAAGACCTAATGAAAGACACTGAAACATTGTTCCCCAGACAGACTCAGATATCAGTCTTTCTTAATAAAAAGATATCTGCAACATATATATACATACACACACAACCATACAAATTAGAAGGGTGACTACTTTTAGAACATATATTTGCAGTAATGCATATATTTTTATAATTCACCATATATTCCCAGCTGCCCTATGCTCCTGAGTTTAATAACAGTTGGGTTACTAACCAGATCCTCAGCTGATAAAAATCCTGATAGTTGTGTTGATTTCCTAGAGCTACGTTTATTCAAACCAGTCCACAAATATAGTTCCACAGATGTCACTGTAAACTCATCTGTGTGGGCTTAAATGTGCAGCAGTGCAAAAATCACAAGTACCTATCCTCTATTTTTATGTATTTCCTCTTGCCTTGGAGAACTTGAGAAACAGAAACTGCAGTTTCACATATCATACTTTGAAAGAGAACATCCGAGTGAGTCAAGAAAAAGCATTTTTCTGATTCGGATCCTGACACTTCACAATTGCAGAATGCAAAGATGCCCTAGTATTAGTGCTGAGCTGTCTGCACTCATCAGACACATTGAATTGACTCGTCCCCTCTTCTGCAGATTCAGTTTGCCAAGTGAATTCAAAACGAGAGAAAGAATGGAGGAAAAAAGGGGGAGGGAGGGATTGCAGCACAGCTTCATACCATCTCTGGCATTAAAATGGCCCAATATCTCTAATATTCTTAAAGCAACAATGTGGAGCACCAGCAGTGGCACAGAATTCCAATACCAGCCAATCCAAGATCCAGCACTGCCATAGCAGTATATCCATGCAGCTCACCCAGTACATCACAACTTGAATGTCAGGTATATAGTATCAAAAAACATCACTTGCTGAAAAGTGTTACCAAGAGATACCTTTCTACTTTCTTTAATATTCACTCTTCTCTGCTCTCTTCTTACAAACTCGCTAAAAATTTCCTCTGCTTTTGAGAAAGATGAATTATATCTGAAGCCACTAATAAATAAAAATATGTGTATAAATTGCATCAGATAGAGACACAAGTGCACCTGGACTTGAATTTATTAGTAACACAGGACTCTCATCACACCACTTACAATTCCATTTTCACCTATTTAAGGGGTTATTGACATTAATGTTACCTACTGCTTATAAGCACCCCTAGGCTGTAGGTAACCATTATTTTTATTATTTCAGCTCTTTGGATCTGATCCAATTTAATACCAAGAGTTTCTGAAAGGTGCTGTGTTTTCAACTCACATAAAACTTGATAGAAACTGTGGATATCTGAATTAGGATCACTTTTTAAGCTGATATTTTTTAACACATATTAACATTTTTAACCTATATTTTATGTATTTGGGGGTATAGTTGACCAAAGATAAGAAAGCATAATATGGACACTTCATAATCTCTAAAATGGCTGGATCTGTTTAAAAAAAAAAAATCAATTTTCATCAAAAGCCTAATTATCCAAATTTCACATGGACAAAGTGGAGAAGCAGTGATAAAGACAGGCTAATTTGCTGTTAAGTACATAGAATAGTTGACACTAAACACTTCAACTTTTCTTTTCCTTTGTTCTGCAAGATCAGAATGACCTTCAGAATGACGTTCTAGAAATAGTCCTCCGTGTACTTTTTTTTTTTTTGGCAGAAATGATTTCAAATAAGACATCCTGAAGAAGCAGTATTCTTCTGGCACCACTAAAATCTTTATTGTCTTCTTTTATCTTAGGTTAGACAGACATCAACATTCCTATTATTTTACTTCTAATATAGTTATTAATTTTTTGCCCTGGTTCTGGCTTAGTTACACTTCATTCCTTACGACTCCCAGTGGCAGGAATGGAATTGTTGAATTACACCACAGTTTATTGGGTTTTACATTTAAATGTAATCCAGCTACCTCTAAGTTTGCTTCCACTGCAGTGAGATAATGAATTTCAACACCTGGAAAGTAATTTTCATTTAGAAATGAGCTCACAGCAGTTGATGATCCAGTTCAAAAAAGTGTTTGTTGAGGGGTTGGAGAGCCACAACAGAATGTGTCATTATCTTATTAATGAGAACAAAACTAAGCAGGTGTTGAATACTTACTGGCCTTAAAAAGGAAAATGCAATAAGCAGCCGCCAGGCGTAAAATATCTACTTTGCAGTGCCAACTTTATCTATCCCAAAAGGTAAAAGACCAACTCCATAAAGATATCATTAGAAACCAATGTTTTAAAGGTACGTGACTGATAAGAAGGAAAGGTGGCTGAATATTAAAGCCTAATTCAAATAGGTTAGAGAGTGATAACCGATGACTTCTAAAGGATACCAGCCTTCTATGTAGTTTTTACTAAGTTCAGTCCTCAGTATGGAATTAGAGTGATAGAACAATAAAGACACGTAACACTCTTCTCTACATCTTCTGAGAGGAAAACAACTATGAGCTGTTACCGGGAACCTTATGCTAATTATATATCAAGAGTAGAGATGCTGCTATCTTTGAAACAGTCATTTAGGGACAGTTAAGTGAAGTAACCACATTTCTACATGCCTTCCTCTTTAACTCTATTTGCAAAAAATTAAAGGTGACAAGGAGATGGTTAACAACAGTTTCTATTCACGTGCACCTTTGCATTTCAATATGAAACAAAAGGGCACAAAAGGACATGAAACCATAGCAGTGACAAAACTGTCCTGACAGCCCATAATGTAGTGCCACAGACCCATCTGGGCCAGTGGAGACCTTCAGTCTCAACCAGGCTTCAGAGTCAGGAGCAGCCTTGTTAATAAGGCAAAAGACTAGGAGATGACTATTCAGTTTACTTCACACACCAAGCATCAGTTTTTTTAAGCCAAATTGTTCTTTGTCAAAGTGACTGTGAAATCCACCAAGAGAATTAAAAACATCTCTTCTTTACCTTGTCAGGTCACCTCTTCTCTTGATTACAGAAAAGATAATCCAGGAGCATCAGTCTGCTGCATTCCAAGTAGAATAAAGGTTTACTTATTTTCAGTGACTAAGAGGAAGAGCTAGACAAGGTTCCCTCATACAGCAAATTTTTTAATAGCACCTATATCATATTTTCCCCTGAGCACTTTGTGTCTGGTACTTCCTTTTGCCTCCCTGCTCGCTTTCCAGCTGCAGCTGATGGGAATTTACACTTGGAAATAGCTCTGAGTTTAGGACAACAGAGAACCCTTGTGCATACAAGTAAGTTTAATGGGATATGCTACATAATTTTACTGGAGTAAGGCAAGGCAATGGGAAGACTGCCAGGTCCCTGCATGAGGGGACATGCAATGATACTGTCAGGGAGGAGGACTGTCCTTTTGTTGAGGAAAGAACTGTAGGTTTTTCTTCATTACAGATGACAGAGGCCTCACCTGCCATTCCTTCTGCCTTCTAAGGGCTGGAGCTTAATTTTAAAAAGGAGGGAAAGCCACAAATCCTTCCCAGTGATAAGACATTAAGACAGTTTGTATGCAAATACTGTCTTTGCTTTAGTGTGTTTAAGAGCGCCGGAGCCCTCAGCTTCCATCTGTCAGGAATGAGGGGTGCATATAATAGGTGCCAGTTTCAGGGGAATTCAGGATTCAGCAGAATTCATCTTAAAAACAGGTGGCATTGTTAGGCTGAGGGGCTGTTTGCTGATTGAAGAGACCCATAACATAGCTAGAGCTCTTTAGATTCCAACAGCAATGATCAGGGTCCCCTAGGCTCGCATTTGGGCTTAGCCTTCCAAACGGACTAAAGGAAAAAAACATAAGCTCAGAGCTTGCATTGGAGCTAGAGTTATGTAATATCATCAGTAGAATTTTATAGGGAAAGGGGAGCAGCAGTGTTAATGTGCAGTCATAAAATATGATTTCATTTTGAATGTTTGCCATGTTTGAGTGAAATTTTCACTCTTGCTTTAGCATGTAAAAAACAATTTATTTTGTTGTGATGAAACTAACAACATTGCTCCAAGTAAAAAATGATTTAACAACAAAAGGATTAGCAAGTTGTTTTTGTTCTATTTGTTCAAGGGTTGGAGTTTTCTCCCTGTATTTAACAAAATATGTGCATAGCACCAGAAATGTTGTTTGTCAGTTGTCAATAAAGTACAGTAATAGAGCAAATATTAAACAGGATTAATGATCCAAAAGCATCATAGTTTTGCAAGTTAATCATTTGTGACAAGTATAATGTATCGACCAGTAAAATGCCCCAAGGTTTCATATTCATTCCAATGTTTAATACATTTATTAATGGCAGTGGGGATAGGCAGTGAGGGAGCAGTAGCTGCAAATAACAGATCCAATTCAGGAAAGGCTGTGATGAATTCAGGGGAAATTTTTCCATGCTGGGTGAATGGGCAATGGATAAAGAAGTTCAATGGGAAGGAAAGAATTTAAACTATTGTCATTCCTTATAGGTTTGCATCTGTTTTTTTGTATCAGAGGAAGCTCAGAGAGAGCCTCTGTTCAGAGTTTTATCACATTAAGATGCATTAGGAATGAGCAGAAAATGATGTGCAATACATACTAATTCAGCCTCCTCTGGAATCTATACGCTGTACTGAAGAAGGACAATAAAAATAATACAAGCACAGAGAAAATCTTACTCAAAGAGAGACTGCAAGACTTAGACAGTTTATCTTGGAAAAAAGACAAATAACAAAGGACATGAAAAGGGCATATTCAAAAACAAAACGACAGAGAAGATAGATCTGACATTACAATTCCACACACATCATAAAGCAAGAGCAAAAGGAAAGCTAATGAAAATGAAAGACGGTCGAACAGAAATGACTGAATAAATGCTTTCACTGTGCACAATTAGAGTATGAAACTTCCTGCCACTAGGTGCTATAGAAGAAAAGATCTGCATATAGGTGTCTATCCTGTTTCAGTTGGGATTGGACATTTGCATGTATAGTAAGGATATCCTGAATTACAACAGTTGCTGATAGAAAAGAATACTGAAAAGAAAATTTAACTTCTTTCTGTAGGGTTAAATGGATATCTAAGTAGGGCAGTCCAAAATCTGACCTCAGGGAGGGTGAGGGACATGAAAACATTATTCTACGTGTACCTGCTTTGCAGTGTCCAAAAGTATCTGCTGTAAGCCTCAATCAGAAGGCAAATTGTGAGCAAGATGGACTGCATTTAGTATAGCAATTCATATCTGTTAATGACTAGCTTTCCCAAACAAATTATGGTTTTATACATTTTTAAACACCGTGTTGTTCAGTCTCCCCTCCAGCAGACACTTTCTGTATTAGAAATGACTCCAGAGAAGAGCCAGAATGTCTGACTCCTCAGGCACGGGGACCTGCCAGCCTCAGAAGCCAACACAGGGAGGCTTCACTGCTTATGGTTTGGCATCTCTGTTTAGGCCTGCACATGAATGTTTATCCTACTGTCTATCTGGGCTGTCTGAAAACTGTCTTAAACACTCTGGTCCTGCTGCAAATAGGTACATAGCGTAACACTTGCAGGCAGAGGTCTGAAACTAGAAAACTGAAAGACACCAAACTGTGAAGAGTTGCACTATAATTATAAATTACACATACCTAAAACCATTATCATGTGTATCAAACAACATTAAAGTCACTCATTAAAACCAAACAAATAAAACAAGTAGTTCCACTTACTGCTTCTGATTGTTTCCCTTGGCTACCAAATTTAAATCAATAGGACTGAAGAGAATTTGTTGTTGTTGTTATGATCCATTAAAATACACAAAGCCCCACTCCCCCTAAGCAATCTCAAAAAGAAAAGGATGCAAACTTCCAGTATCTTTATGTTTCCAGTTTGCTTGCTATGGTGCAAGAGCACATTTTTTTTTTTTTTTTAAACACTGTTTCCAATGTAGTATAATAAAGAGAAAAATGTGTCTGCGGAAAAAAGTCTAATGATCCCACTGCCTGATGCCTGAAACTACTCTCCCAAAGAACAGGCGTTCAGTGGAAACACATCATTTAAAATCCCTTCTTCTTCAACGACTTTGAGAACACCTCTTTCTCAAAGGAACTGTGACTAAGATGTACACAACAATAACACTATCATCTTTACACACAAGATCCTGGATACTTTCCATCACAGCAAAAGGCAGCATGACAGTTTTAAAAAA
>VXAL01006197.1:184130-203390 GCA_013399475.1 Chauna torquata
CTTTCAGTTTTTCCCTTCTGTGAAACTCCATATCTAAGTCAGTTCTTGAAAGATGAAACGTTGATTACAATTTGTGGCCACAAAAAGGGGAGTGCCATGCTACAGAAAAGGAGACAAATGCTTCCAGCCTCCTGTCTGTGTGGTAGGACATTACACATGTTGCTGTAAATTGCAGTCACTAAATGAAAGGAAATGAAACAGTTCCAACATCTAGGTGATGTCTTTTACTGTTTTCTTTAACTTTCTGGCAAGGAAAATGACAGCATCCAGTTACAAAGGGCTTGAGACTTAAAAAATAATAATAATAATAATAAAAAGCTATATACTTGCTGAGGGTTAAGAGTATTAAACAACAGAAATATCAACACCTTAGGCAGAAAAATGTGTCTTGGCAAGACTTCGTTATGCTTAATGTAGTGAGCAATGAACAGATGAACCTCAGTAAGCATTTTTTCTTTAATTAATTAATTTAATATGTTTTTGTTTGCCTTTATTTTGAAGTGAAGTTCTATCCAGGCATTTCATGCTAGTCAGAATGGCAATATTCTGTTTTGCAACATGACCCATGTTCATTTAAGATGCTAGAAAGAGTTCTGTGTAAATGGCTGAAAACCAAACCCTTATTACTGTGAGCCCCAACACTCTTAATAGTGTGGCAGGAAATCATTCCAGCCCTACTGCTTGGTGTTCTCATGTAAATGACTTCACTTTTCTCCTTCTCTTGAAAGTTTCTCCACCTGATATGCGGATATAGTAATTACCCTTCTCTGTGATCTTTCACATCTACTTTACATAATGGCTGTACAACAATGGATATGCTATGTATTAAACGCTCTCTCTAAATCTTTATATGCTACCTCTCACCAGTCTGTGCCCCTCCAGTTGCAACCAAACCGTACATAAGAGCAAGAAAGCAGCAGCTAACAAATACAATTAGCAATTTAAAGAAATGCCTGGAGCTATTTGGCTGCTGAAGTAGTTGGTATTGATTTAACTAGAAACTTCTTATCCTTGACTCAGCCAGCTCAGTGTAACAGAGTTCAACCTTTCTCTTCTTTGACCTTCTTGGCCTAATTACAGAAAGGTTTCATGTGAGCACAGGATAGCTGCTGACTGAGAGCAGCAAGCGGTCTTTTACTCAATCACATTCCCAGTGAAACTCTAACATGGACATTTCAACTTTTTTTAAGCATTTATTATTTACTAATTAGGAAATTCCAATCTTGTTTCTCTAGCAACACTGACAAAGTGAAGCATGTGTGCTGTCCCAAAGTAACATACGTACATGTGGCATTAAGCCACATCTGTTAGCAGATCTTTCATTTTTCAGACTTTGCCTTACAGGAAGAACAATATTTTAGACTTTTTTTTTTTTTTTTTTTTTTAATACAAAAAAAATTTTGGTNTTTTAATACAAAAAACATTCTGGGATCTGCATTGTATATAAAGTTAAAACGACAAATTTTAACTGGCACTTTTTTTGTCCCACATAAAGCTCATTGCAAAAAAAATGTATTGTTCTGGCAGTAATGCAAATTTTTAATTGCTTCACTATTATTGAGTAAATATACACATGTAAAATTCCCAGCTGGAGTGTCAATGCAGACCTCAAAACAGTTCAGCAACACTGGAATAATCTTTGAAGTCATCTTGAGAGGTCATAAGTTATCATCACAGGCTAAATTCTCAGCTGTTTTTCTGGCAAGTTCTCAATTTGTTACCTATCCAGCACTCAGAAAGTCAGACATTTTGCTCTCTAATTGTCTGTATTTCTCTCCGTTGATCCGGATTTAGGAATTACATCAAACTACTCACAGTGAACTTCCTTCCCTTCCCACACCAAAGCGACCAAAGTCCCACACCACCCATACGGGTAGATTCCAGTTGCTCAGGGACTGAGATGGAGAAATGAGTCCAACTTGCTGCCAGACTTCTTGCAGGAGGTAGATTTAAATGACATCAAAATACATAACAAAAGGGAGCTCACAATAAGGACAGTCGAAACCTGAAATAATTAAGAAAGATTTTAAAGATTCAGGAAAAGAACACCAAGCGATCTCAGCAATCCTTTCTAATGCCAAATAGAGGCTGTAGGGAAAATCCAATATACAAAATCAATCTGCAAGAGCATCAAAGATGTAGATAGACTAGATATAGAATAGCATGGTTTTGAGTTTATTGGATTCTATGGTAGGTCTGTGAGAAAAGTAAGCAGAGTTATAATCGCATTACAGAAAGGTAAGCATGTTCTCAGATTTTGCAATCTAAACTGCAACTGGAGATGTGAAGGTGGTTGGTTGCATGTCTTGATCCTCAACATGTAGACTGCTAAGACCTTTAAAAGAAAAGGGTCTTCTGATTTTTCATCTTCAAATACTAGGGCACCATTGCCATGATTTCACCACTCGGTATGTATGTAAGTATGTAAAGTTATTTTTAATCTCTTTGGCATTTAAGCATATAAGAAGTATTTTGCTAGTGCCTCCTGGATTTACTTCCACCTGCAGCAATTCCGTCTGGTATGACATCATTATGTTTCAGTTTCATTCATTTCATGTATATAATTCACCAAAATATCCCAAACTCAACATTTTTTACTAAATGGAATACTTGAATGTTAATTTCAGTCTTGGTAACAGATTGATAAAACAAGTAGGCTTTCTTGGGAGACCTAGTAGACAAATCAGTGGTTAATGGCTGATGAGCTGATGTTTTGACAATTTATCTTCATTTCCTGACAGACCCGAGGTTAGTTTTCAGTAATTCAGTCAGAAAATTCCCCAGGATGAATATTTTTTCTTTAACAATCTGTTTCTTCTTAGTTATACCAAGCTCATAAATAGCAGAAAGATTTTGAAAGGGTATCTGGATACTGCAAATGAACATCCTATTGTATCATGCACATTGTGAAGTTGGAAGTTACTCCAAAAAGTGACAGTGGTTTGGGCTGATGTATTCAGCAAATTGGTTTACATCTCTTTGCTGTAAGGAGACTTAGTCCCAGCATGATAAACACTTCCTATATATCATTATGAACATCAAAAATATTTTTTTCTATCACCTGCAGTTTTAAAACCTAAGCCAGATGCAGACAGTGTGTCAATAACATCTTTCTAACTATCTATCTGGGTCTGCAGATAGTTTTATAAAGGGGTAGTAAAGACTTTATTTCAGGTCTATAAGCCTGATCTTATTTTTATTCATGTTATCCATAACACTTACTCACATTTATCCACAAATGTATCTCATGCAAAAAATGCTACATTCAAGAAGACAGCATCCACCAAAGCTAGCACATTTAAATCTCCATCTCCCTTGCTGGATTATGTTACAGTTTAAAATTTTTTTCTTTTTTTTCTTTTTTTCATTTTTAGAATTACAGATGCTTACAAGACACACATCCAGGGAGAGGTCTTATTAGTATAGTGAGAATGGGTTAAGGATTTTCTCTCATGCTCATTGTTACAATCACTATCACAAAAAAAGAGATTCATGTTGTGCTGTTTATTATTTATAGTTCTCATTATATTCTTTGTCACAAGACTGCAGCAGCAGAATTTTAATGCCTCATATATTCTGCGGAAGATAATAGTAAAGTGTACTACTCTGACCTTTTCGGTGTCCCATAGTTTGATTCATTAGCCATTCCTATTCTCTCCTACTAACAGCATCAGTAACCTGGGAAGAAGAGGTAGATCAGGCAACCAATCAAAAAGCAGAATACTGAAAAGGTTAAAATCTGGATTTATAAATCTATTCAAAGTTTATAATCCTTTCCAAACTATGGTTGGTGTTAAAAATTATGTCTCAGACTTCTGGCAAAGATTGCTGCTGGAGTACAACTAATGTAAATAAGCTACTTACGCTAAATTTGAAGTTTGAAATCCTTAGCTCTTTAGCAAAAGTCAAAGGTCAATGAGCTCATTATGCTGTCTGTTTGTCATACACCACGTCTGTCAATTTATGTCCACGTTATAGGTACAGTTAGAGGGAACACTGTAACCACTGCATTGTCCTGTAATAAAGATGATTGCCACTTACTGCTTGTAAGACATTGTAAGAAAAATGTATTGAATAACATACTTCCATTTCATTTTGCAATAGAGGAGATTTTCAAGTAGGAAAGCTGAAGTGGCTTGTACACAATTATTTCATGATCAGCAAGTATCCTCAAATGATTTCTTGGACAGTGTTTACTGCACAATAAGACTAGACTCTTGAGTACAATATAAAAACACTTCTATTATAACAAAGATAATGATGCTAATAGCAAGTGAAAAAAATATCGGAGTATAGACATGAAAAATTCATTCATATCACTATTCCATTTTACTACTGCTTGCTCAAAATTTAAAATCAGAATTATTTTAAATTTCTTTAAAAGTTAAACAAATGATAAAATGGAAATAAACTCATATCCTTTATGTGCATTTCCTTAACTTTAAATATATCACACTGTGTACTATTATGCTATTGACTGTAATGTACAGAAGATTCTACAGTTCAATAATTACATAAACTAATAAGAAATTTATAAAAATTAGGTTATTCTAAAGCTCCCAGAACTGCTATATTTCTTAGCACAATATAGCATTCTAAATGGAAGATATAAATAAAAAAAATATGAAGTAAACAAATTCTGTGAACTCAAGAATTTCTTAACCTGACACATTGAAATTGTTTTTTACTATGTACGCAGTGATAACTTAAAAGAAGTATTGGACATTATCATTGAATTAGCTTTGTTAGAGCAATAGACTCATGGAGGCTTTACTCTATGCTTCAAACACTTTGCTGTAACAGACATCGCTGAGCTTAGAAAAAGAAAACTATGCTTTTTTTTTTTTTTTTGGTTATCTGAGAACTTACTCTTTCCCTTTTTCCATGTTCTCAGCATTCTGTAGTTTAACAATTCACAGAGGTGAAGCAGCTAGGAGGGATATACCTGTTTTTATTCAATGCAATCTTCATCAAGCAGCCAATAAATGTGTTTTATTGCTCTTCCCATAGTATGCATTATCACCTCCCCTATGTAAAAGAGGCCATATATTTTGAGCTCTTATAGTCACTCAATAGCTAATCAGGAACTCATACCGTTATACATGTGCTGAAGACAATGCATAATGGCACAGCCTGAATGTTGATTATTCCTTAAAAAAGAAACTTCTATTAGTAATAGGTCACTTGTGCAGTATAATGGTTAACTCTAAGCATAAATTATATTTTAAAGCCAAATATATTTATATAGTAGATATTCTTTAAAGATCATCAATAGAACATAACGCATTTACAGAAATTACAGAATAAAAATGGTTTCCTAGTGCTAGCCTCATTCCCTCCTTTTTCATGAAGTATATATTGCATTCTCTACAATCTCAACACAAACTCCTTTTTGTTTCTGTACTAAATTTGTTTTCTTTATTAATAAGTTATAACACTTTCACATCATGCATTAAACACCTGTATTATTATGCAGAGTATTGCCAAAGTATTTCAGTTGTATCATAATGGCACTAGCTTTTTATTTTGTATGAGTTTTCTTCATTATGCTTGCACTGCATTTGGCATCACCAGATGCAAAGGAATTTGTCACCTATCCTGAGGCACGGACGTCCCCGCCAGCACTGAGCTTACCCAGCCAGTGCCACTCAGAGACAGCCCTCGGTAAAAGTGGCCCAAGACGTCGTGCAGAACTTTCCATGCTCCCCTTCCAACCACTACAATAATTCCTGAATAGCTTAGTAACAAGGTAGAAATAAAGCTATCTAAACAACAATCCTACCTGGCAAACTAGCCTTTTAACACAGTATTTAACCTGAAAACAACGAATTGTAGCAACAACACATCACATCTGTTTTCTAGAGATATTATATTCTTCCTGCCTGCCCATAAGGTTTGAGTTAGGGGAGGTTTCAAAGGCTTTTACTCTCCAGTTCTTCTATGATACCCAGATCCCATAAAGATGTTCCCACTCTTCAAAAAGATGTGGGGGAAATGCATGGCAGTTTTCAATATCAACCTTACTCCTGGGGCTTCTAAAGAAAGGCAGAATCAGAAGGGCGTGTTCAAACTCTCACATATTTATGTACCCCACTGTATTTTCTATTACCTTCCTTCCTCAGTACTACAGAGGTCTTCCTCCTATGTTTAGTCGAGGGGATGTTTTAAAAACATAATCACAGAAAAGATGAGCCATTTTATGGTATCCCTCACAGTAAAGTTTGCTCAGATTTCCTCCTCACCACAACAATCATTTAATTGGATTAGCAAAGAATCTGTAGATAATAGCATTTAGTTTGTTTTATCTTTGAGAAAAGATAAAATTAACTTGCTTTTAAATTACTACCGATTTGAGGTCTAATTATTAATACTAATTTTTCAACTGTATATATTTTCCAATTTCAGAAAATTAACATAAATGTTACTCAGTATATGTGGTTTAGAACATGGACTAAGTTTAACAGCATTTTTAAATTCCATATTTTATCCTTCAAAGGAGAAAGACGGTAGATTTATTGTAGAAAAACAGAAAAATGTGACTTAATTTTTCCCCAGGGCTTCAATTATCGTCATGACATTTCTGCAGAATCTTTCATGTTGTACCTGTCCCTAAGACGTGCTATACAGATGTCAGTAGAGATGCAAATACTTCAGAAATATTCACAGGCAGCGTGACATGAGGGGATATATCTTAAGCATACTTTGTGGAGGAAAAATATACGATCATTATGCCGTTAAAAAAAAATCAGAAGTCCTAATATAACAATTAACATATAATTTCAGTATCATACTATGCTACATACTAAAATCGCACAGTAAGTGTAATTAAGAATGAAGCCCTTTCCTCTTCACGAGTAGGTGTCACACACATTAATAATACACTTTCTGTGAACTAAACAAGTTTCTTCCTAGCAGTACTTTGTTTGCCACACTTTCAAAGGCGTTATGTGGCACACAACTCCTTAAATGTAAATCCATCAAGCACTGCAAATCTATTCACATTTCAAGTGAAGCAACTTATTTAACAATTTCTTAGGCAATGTCTCTTGGGTTTAGCTGCAGGCAGGAAATGAAGTATAATTAGCACTTTTATGTGGCATTAACAAACAATCTTGTTAGTTCATTACTTTTTAATATTTGCATCAGTCTTCTGAAAGCAGATTAAGACCAACTGTGATTTCCATATGTGAGATTCAGTGACTATAAAGCTCAAAGAATGTTCACTTTAATCAAAACCACTATGATGTCTTCAATTAATTTTTTTTCCCAAGATCTTTTTGCAAACTTAGTTTTATGGGAGTGAAGTGCAAATCTGAAATATTCGTTCACTTGATTCTGATTTTTCAGTTCACAGACATGCCCAGGGTCATAGGGAAAGGCTGTGTGTAACAGCACAGACCTGAATCCACTTTTTTTTTTAATGGAAAAAAATAAAATAATGGTAACTAAAGTGTTCAAATGTAAAGAGAACATAGAAATTCTGAATTAAAAACAGGTCTGACCAGTGAAGTTAAATGATCAATACAGGCTTCTCAGTTCTCTGTCTACAGGAATACACAAATCCTCAGGTTTTATTTATAATTACAGTAATTGATGCTGTTGGACATTTGAGAACCTTGTACGTGGATTCTGAGGAGCACTTTCCCAAAATGTCTGGCATATGTGCCTTTGTGGCGTTATGTGGGAAGAAAAAAAAAAAAACTTTAATTAGGTTTAATGCACATGCTATAAATGAAAATGTAGTGAATCAAGTGATCTAACACTCAGATTACACAAATATGCATAGCTCCCTTCAGCATGCAATACAGAGAAGGAATTTCAAAGACAGAAGTCTTCAAAAATTTAACCCTACATTTATGTTAAATAAAAGCTTTCCTTTTTAATTATTTATGTTGCAAAACAAGATTTGTAACTCTTGCATTTAAATTGAAAGTGGCAAAATGGTATTACAACCTTTGTAATCCATGGTTCTATTTGCTTGTGGTATCTCATCAGCTTTGATCATATTACACAAGATACTATTTTAGGATGCACTGTGTGCCTGTAGTCACAGAGAATCCAAAAAGAGTCCATTTTAAGATTTTCAGGTTCTGGCTTTACACTGAATCGAGGACTTTATATTCATGGTGTTTTATTAATTAAGGGCAACATGTCATCATAGGAAACTTACTTTTTATGGTCAAAATCTACATCTTTGATTAGTTCCTTTTTCCTTTGAGTTGCTTTGCCCCCTGCTGTACAGAGAGTTAAATACTACAACTAGCATGTAGATGTATCATGTGGTTGTTACAACAGTAATCTCTGTATTTCATTCAAAATACCTATTTTCAGGAGCTAGCAGTTCCAGTTTCACAATCATTAGAATTAATGTTGTAAACTCTGCATTCCAGTCTTAGTCATAGCCTAGACTTCAGTGTGCTACATGCTGTACATGATACACAGCATCTTTGTCAGTAGCACTGGAAATAACCTTAGTGAGTCAGGAATTTAACCACTATCAGAAGTTCATAATTCTCCTGGCAACAGTGCCAAGGAGAATGTGAAGCTGCATGAAGAATTATCTTAACTGATACTTACTGGATTTTTTTCAGAATGTAAGCAGTACTGAGGGAGAAAAGTGCTTGTTTTTAAGTTTAGCAGGAGAGAAAAGTAGCCTTAACAATATCTAATCACAGCTGAGAGTCAATTTACCATTCCTGAGTGAGAAGCTTTAGGCAGAGCCTGGCAAGACCTGGAAACAAAGATGTTTATCCTTTGTCATAAGAGCTATAATCAAATAAACCATTGCCACCAATGTGTGGCATGGCCTGATCGTAGGATATTTTCTAATCAAAGTTGAGTTGTTTTCATTTAAATGGTGCACTTCTGTTGATCCAGACATTTCTTTGTCCAAAACACTGGGTTCAGTTTACTTTCATCTCATCCAAGACAGGAATATTTACATCCTTTTATACATTCTTAGCAGGTTTTGCCTGCTACCAGAGATAAATCTTCTCAAGTTATCTACGAGGTCTGCTCCTGAAAACTACTTGGGAAAAATATGGTACCTGCAAAACCAACAAAGCAGCATGCTTCAGACAGTTTATATGTATACACACATACATATACACACACTTAAATTTAAAAAGGAAGAAAATCAGAACAAAATAAAATTGAAAGAAAAACAAACAAACAAACCAACTCCTAGATCCTGAAATGTAGCTCCCCAAACACTTCCACTAGCTCAGCTAAAACAATGAGCACGAAAAATTTGAGACATTACTCTGAACAGAGGAAGGTGGAGGAATCTTATTTATCAACCAGAGAAAACAAAGGCACAGTAATCAAGCTGTGATGACAAAAGCATATGCAACAGATTCAGTTATTCAATAAATCAAACACCAATGGATTTCTATTTTTTACACAATTACAAGGCTGTATCTGAGCAATCACAACTGCATGCAAAATACAGTAACTGGGCTATAATAAGAACCCACCACAGTCTGTTTAGAGCAAGGCTTCTGCCTCTGCAAATGCTGGTTATGAATGGTGCCACAACACAAAGGTGAATTGTGGCAAGTTACAGTATTGGCTTGAAACAGTTAAAGTTGGTCAGGCAGCTACAAAGTTCCCTATACGGTGGATTTTAGCCAGATCCTTAATGGTACTTGAACATTTTTATTGTGCTAGCGCTATGTACTGACATATTAAACATTTACTACAGGAGCTTTCTGGATGCAAGTTAAAAGACTTGAAATACTACTGAACATCTCTGAAGTATTCTGAAAAGAAATACTTAGAGACTGGATATATCGTGGCATTTCCAACTTCAACCTACGTGTCAACTGAATGTAAATTGTGTTACAAAAATATTTTCTTACTTCCATTTAAAACACACCACCCTGTTTGAATGTCATATTTTGTTTTAAGGCTTATACATGTTTTCTATCGAGGGTGGCAAAACAATGACTTTCACAACGTCTGTAATGAATACAGTAGCAATTTTCTTGATTAGTTGAGTATGTTCTCTAGATTTTCAAAACATTTTGAAAAACATATGTTGAACTCATGACTACTTGGCACCCAGTGTTATAACGGGAGGTGCTGTTGGCACTCTCCAAAGTCTAGCTGCTACTCAGGCACTTAGATGTAAGCTGAACTCTCTTAGTCCTAACTGCAGATGGTGAACTTTTGAGAATCTGGCACTGCATTAACTTTCTGAGCAGTGGTTTCATTTTTATACTTACAAATGCTAAGTTATTGCAGTGGGAAAGGACTCACACGTTTCAGTGCCTACTGTATATTATAAGAACAAATAATAATACATCACAGTCTTCAAACAAAATGAAAATACAAAATAAATGAAAGCCACATACTGTACACCCTTTCTTCTTAAAATATTTGAAACGTGCATACTTCAGAGTATGGTATGATCTATCTAAAACCTATTTCATACATCATCTTCCTCTTTCCTAATATCAGCAGATGAGCTGATTTTATAATCAGAGGCACTGTCAGCTTGTCAAATTCTGCAGTTCAAAATGTCAGATGCATTGTAAACAGGCTCAGAGCAAGCCAGACACTTCAGAACAGAGAGACTGCATGCTGAGTTTGGATGTAGAGGATAGATGAAGCCTCATTATATTACACAGAATAATACATGAGCCAATAGCTGTTATAGGGGCAAATTTTCTTTGAGGGATTATGATGAACAGGATAACTGTGGGCACTGGAGCACCTATCAACAGAGCCCTGGCAATCTCATCCCCTTTCTCCCTGAATTATCCTTTTAGAAATATGAATGCTGTGCCATGATAAAGATTCTAAAATACCTGTATATTTCAATTTCTTATATACTAACTTGGTTAGTTCCCCCCCCTCCCCCCGCCCCCAATTGGTCAATGGTAGAGTTGACTATGGGTAACCATTTGAAGGAGATTAAAATCCATGCAGCCACGAGTGCAAAGAACTATGAACAGTCTTGTCCATTTTTGGAGGAATCAGGAAGAATTCAAGTCCAGAGAGAATGTCTTTTGTTGAAACAGAGTACTTATTTCCATGTTTTCAATTTCTGTGTAGGTAGAAAGGATAGCTTACCTCTTTTTTCATGATATATCTGCCTAAAAGCTACCTAAAAATGTGTATTTCACTAAAACAAACAAACAAACAAACAAAAACAACTAGCATTTAATTGAGAGGTCAACGGGAATACATCCATGGAAAACCTTTTCCTAAAGCAGAAAAGTGAACTAGCCAAAACTTGTTAGAATGAGGATAATACTAGCAGCAGTGCACTATTTCAATGATTACAGTGCTGGCAGATACATATTTCTTCAAAAGAACTTACAATTTTTATTAGAAAAGGACTAAGTTTTTATCATAACTGTAATAAGCCCAAAACTTTTTAATGATATTTTCCTCTGGAACCAAAGAATGAAGTAATGAAACCACCACAACTTTGCTTTTGGTATGTGAAGGAACACCACTAAATCAATCCTCATGTATTTGTTAGGATGCTCTAAATGGACAACGGACACCACATTTTCCCATACAGTAAGTTTGCTAATTCTCCCACTGGACTGCTCCTGGGACAGCAATGAATTGGTGAATAATTATGTCCCAGAAAAGAAAAGCCAGATTCCCAAAGACTGGAAAGCAAACAGGCTGACGTACCTCTCCTTCAACATATACTACAGCATACAGTGCTCAGGTCTTTGCTCAAAACACTGTAAGCAATCTCAGCAGTCAATTTGTATCAAGACCTCTTTAACGGGGTAAAATAAATTTTAAGTAGGAAAATGTTATTGATCACTTCTGTCAGTGCGTTCATTTTGCTGTGTCTTTTTCAATGCCTGTAGCCTTACTCTAAAAGGATTAGCATTGATATAAAAAATTTTTATTCTACTGGTCAAAACCTATTGGTGCTAAGGCCAGCAGGTGCCACCAACTAAGGCTGCATTAACTGAGCATTCCTCATTGCTTTTGGCTAGGCCCTGAAGGATTACTGTCAAATGTTTTCTCCCCAGAAGAGATTTACACAAAAGACCATTCTCACTGCTTTTGTCAGTCCCTGATTTAAAGCCAAAAATTATCAAGATTCAGGTCAGTATTTTAACTATGGGAAGGCAGGGGGAGAAAGATTGATCAAAGGACATGAGAAGTGATTCCGAACAAGAGGCGATGGGTACAAACTGAAGGGACGCTCCCCCTGAACATCAGGAAACAGTTGTTGACTGTGAAAGAGAGACTGAGCACTGGCAGAGGTTGCCCAGAGCAGTCGTAGTCTCCCTTTCCGGGGAAATTCAGAAGGTGTCTGGACATGGTCTAGGGCAACCAGCTCCAGGTGGCCTTTCTTGAGCAAGGGGTTTGTACCAGTTGACCCGCAGAGGTCCCTTCCAACCTCAGCCATTCTGTGATTCTGTACAAGTATTACACAATCTGATTGGATATTTCTTTCCATTATATATATATATATATCAATCAGATTATCAGATATATATATATACATCAGATTTCCATTGCTTATGTTATTTTAGTCTACACAGTCTCCTGTTCCTGTTTTAGAGGAATTCAAGATGGAAGGTGACAGATACCACTGGATCATACAAAAAAAGCGACAGAGGGGGTTGGAGGTGGGTCTCAGGGACACAAGGATCTGCTATTCAGAAAACACAGAGTATAAGATGAAAGTAGTGTTAGTCAATGAGATTTAATGCACATAAATACCAGAAGATGAAGGCTGATCTATTTAGTCAAGCAGCTACCTACACAGAATGGTTCAGGACCATTAATGGTGATGACATACAGTAACAGTTCTGACTGACATGCTACATATTGAAAGACTGCAGTGGAAAATACAGCCAGAGTGAAACCCTAATGCTTGAATCAGGCTTGTAGTTGAACAGTATCTAACTGTAAAAAGAGGCATTTGAGATGTGGCTACAGATAGAACAATATTTTACTCCACAAGAAAAAAAGAAAGAGAAATACAGAAGGAAAGATTTCTAAATATAATAATCAGATTTTAGGCAATCATTTTCCTGGGGTACTTAATAAATTCTCTGCAAGTGCAATAATGTCTGCAGACTGGAGAGGCTAGCTGCCCTTAAATCCCTACTTTTGCACTGGTTCAAAGCTGATGGAAGGGGGAGAACAATAAAACCTCTTTTACTTTCTGCCTAACAACATATGTCATTCCCATTTAATGTTAGTACCAAAAATTTTACTGATACTTACATTGGATTTTTCTTCTGTTTGAAAATATTGCAATATCCAATTGGGCTGCCAGGATTAATTAATCCATCAGCTGCATAACAAAGAATGGTAGACGTATGTTACAATTTCAAGGATAACTTCCACTTCTCGAGGATCTCAAGATGATTTTTTTTCTGTGGAAAAGTGGTCTAACTAAATTTCAACAAGCTGAAAATCAAGTCTTTTAGACTTCTTAATTTTTACAAGTAGTTTTCTTTGTGACAATCCTATTATAATTATACATTGCTCAAAATGTTTTATATTGCATCTGCCCTAAATACAAGTAGTCTTTCCAAATCTATTGCCTTAACTTTGAAAATGTATGATTTTATTTCTATTTTTGATTGACTCCTTTTTGCTTTAATTACATCTACAGCGGGAGACTTGGAAGCACTTTGAAGTGTTTACGTCTTTGCTTGCATCTGAGCCATTTTTAACCCCACATGTGGGGTCAGGATTGAGATTGCCCTCTCATCTCTCTTCTCTCCCACCCAAGCTTCCACAGGAAGGAAACCTGAGTGTCCAGGAAGGAGCTGCAGCCCAGTCCCCAGCCTAGACTACACAAATGACAGGATTCGTGCATGCACCATGAAACACATGATCTGCTCTTCCACATCTGGAATATTTCATGATGGGTAGCTACACTAGTATATCCTACTTTAAGCTCAAAAGACATCTACATAACTTGATCCTTTCCATGATGACAATGACAATATATATAAGTAATAGTAGTACTTAACATTGCAGTAACTTTGAAGCATGCCTTCTTCTAAACAAAGAGCTTGCTTTTCTTGTATCTCATAAGTTAGTAACACCAAGACTTATTCTCAAAGATATCATATCTGAAGAAATACACTGCAGTACATTCAGAGCTTCATTCAGGCACTGCAAGCTGCAGCCTGTAATCCAGTCAAATAAAAGCTTTGTGATGCTGCATCAGATGAAATATTCCCTAGGGCTACATGCTGCTATGTGGGGAGAAGAAAAAATGTTTCTCCTGCATTTCTGTGTTCCTTGGACACCTCTCCAATTGTAGGTAATCCAGTTTTGCCGCCTAACTACAAGCTGAGTGGGAGCAACTTCCCTGATGGAGTGATGCATTATTCACGAGGAGAGAAACAGAGTGAGCCAGCTCTGAGTTGCTAAGTTGTTTTGTTCCCATTCTGAGAACAGTGCTTCAGCTTAACAGCTCCCTTGCTTGAAGATTTATCTCCTGGGCCTTCTAACTAGCTCTGTCCAGTCTCTTGAAAAGAACAAAACAAACCCCACAAGACAGTATTAGGTAGGAAGAATCTTGACTAAGCATATCCATCTTGGGAAGGATGTAGTATCTTAGACATCTTTTCAAGATAATTTCTCTAAGTTTTTCAATGACTTCATAGGTAATAGTCATCTTATTCGGTACGGGCAGCTTGACAAACACGCAGATATTCAAAGCAAAGGGAAATGCTAAGATTCTGCTTATGTAAGATTTTTTCATTGGAGCTTAGTTACAACTAAAAATTATTTAGCTATTCCTAAAACTCCTAAACCTTCTGAAATATATCAGATTCCTAGTCAATGGACAAAGCCTGCTTACTCACAAAAACCATCACTCCTGAACATAGCTGCATGAAAACCAGCCTCATCATTGGCCTAACCAGGGTGAAAAGAATATGTGCAGTCATATTCCAAGCTTGGGATTTTGTGCCAACTATTTTGCTTCTTTCTCTATACAAAAACTGGTATGTATTGTAAGGAAACACGATTCAAAGCTACATGCACATTTTGTAAATTGCATTCTCTGCAGTGTCTAAGCCAGAATTCATGATCTTCAGGATCTGAAAATGGAGAGGAAAAAAGTTTGATTTTTGTTTCAGTTTCCACACCTTACATATCAAGTCCAAAGCAGATTTTTTTTGACTAGGGTGCGATGTGGGGTGAAATGTATAGGAAAGGCTTTCTATTCCTGCAAATCCATCACAACTGTTTAATCAGCATAAAGTCTCTATGTGCTGGCAGAAATGTTTCCACTATAACTGAAAGTGAAGTATATTCACAAAAGCTAAAGAATAATTGTAAATATGCATACGCAATCAAAATCTAAGGTTTTGATGAGCCGTTTAAGATGGAAGCAGGCTTAAGCAAAGCTGCAAATGAAACTTTCTGGAATTCAAATATTTAAATAACCAACCAGCTCTTCTCAGAATTTCTAAAGCTCTGTCTCTACTGATTCCTTATGATAAGAAGAAGGCAGCTGTGCCTAGTCACTGCAGATGCCGGCTTGTGGAACTCCCACCCCTGCCAATTCTGGTAGTAATTTGGTTTATTATTTTGGGAAGCTGTTTAACCTACTGTGCTTCAGTGACCTGATCCATAAATGATGAAAATGATGGTTTGTGATTATACTGAAATCCATGCATGATAAGAATTTTACAAGAGTAAGGAATCATCTAAAAAGGGATGAAAAGGAAAAAAAAAATCATTTTTCTGATATATCTTGTACAAGGATAAAGAAAGAATAATATAGAAAAAGGAAAATTTCTCTCTGAACACTGTCCTTCATAGAGCCGTGAACTATTGTAAATTATCTGCCAGATAAGTATTTGCAAGACTGGGATCCAATTTAACAAACCAAAGTAGCCTAGGTGAAAATGATAAAAGTTCATTACATCACAACTACTACAAGATCCATACAGATGTTGCATTGAGCTATATGCAAGTCAGTGAAATCTTAGAGAAAAAGCATGTGGTAACACCATTGTACCTAATATCCTGACAGGTGAAAAATGTTTAAAAATAGGTACCTGGTTACAATCTAGTATGGCAAGATAAAAATAATAATTAAAAAATGCAAGCTCCAGGTGGCATCATGAATACAGCAGATGTGAACACTTCCCTCTATCTCATAGCACTTATCTGTGGAAAGAATAGAAACAGGGAAGGACGAGGCAGGACTGAGACTGGTATGCAAATTCCTCATCCTGCTTCACCGTGATTAAGCAGAACAGATAAATTTGTCCAGCATCCTTTTGTTTATAGGTAGCATTTTAGACAAATGCCTCTTGTTATAATACATAGCATTCCTGCAGCTTTACCATGTTTGGGGAGAGGTACTGGGTCATTTCAGTTAGGGAACAGGAACCTCTATTCTCCAGTGAAAAATTAATACAGATAATCCTGAAGACACACCTTTGCACTGAACACTTCATCTTTTACATTTTTTCCTACACTAAATAAAAAGTGGGTGGCAGACAACCACTAGTATTTAATCTAACTTAGAAGCTGAAAAGCAGCATCTTATAAAATGGATGCACTTATTTAATAATAAATATTTTTTCTAGAAAAAAAGTATTTATCAATATCAATTGAAAGAGAGATCTGTAAATAATGTCATGATTCTAACCTTGTTTTTTTTTTTTCTTTTTCATCAAAAATGTATTTCTTTATAAAAGAAAATTGATGGAGTTACTTCCCGGAGTATCCTTTTACTCTTGGGAATAGATATTGGTAGTTAACCGATGACTGCATGCAATGTGATCTTTTCTTCATATACATGAAGCTGATAGAGTTCTTATAAGAAAAGGCTTCTAAGGGAACATAACACAAAAGTGACACCTGCAAGTAGATTTTCTTTTTAAGTTTCCAATCTTTAGGTGTTCCTTTCTATATTTTCTGAAATATAAAATTAGAGAAAAAGCAACGCGATGTCCATTTATGTCTCCTATTACTATTGATTTAATGATGTTCATAGTAATTACTAGGAATTTTAAACTTCAAAGAGGCAATTATGAGGCTTGAAAGGTGCCTTTTCATAACCTTTGAATCTATTTCGATTTTGTAAAGTTACAAGTCAGTATTTTGTTATGCAATAAAAACTAATTAAATATTTGTTTTCGAAGTTGACAGAATATGGACACAGACACACACACCAATACACCATAAAATGTCTATGTACAGATTTCATTTTTTATGCTGCAAGGGATGTAATAAAAACCAACATTACGGTTTTCACTTAAATAATAAAGAAAAAATCTCTCTCTCTTTTTAAATGAATAAATACATGCTTTTCCTTACATTTGCTGATAAATGGAAATATGGGAAGAGCCAGCAGATCCCCTCAATAGAAAGAAAATGAGGGCAAACATTTGTTATTGATGCGGTGATATGCTATAAAGCAATATAGGGAAATCCTTGCCAAAAGGCAGTGAAACTGATCCCTGTATAGAGGAGCAGCAAAGCCTATGGAAGGTTCTCTACAAAGGCAGAATATCTGCCTGCATCTTTTACAACTGCAAACATAGAACGCTGAACGTACAAAACTGACAAAATATAACAGTCACATACCTAATGCATTCTAATGCTTCATTGGTAACAGGGATGTCACAGACCGCAGTCGTTAGAAACAATTTCTTTTGGAATTAGGAGAATGTATTTTATTTAGGCAAAACATATTAATTATGTTCTGTTTGCACATAATGTCACAATTAACGTACGCTGCCACCATAGATAGCTATTTGAAACACATTCAGGTAGCTGAACCACCTTTTCTTTCAGGAATGGAGAACAGTAGACTACCAGGAAGCACAGAAAATGTCTTCAATCCATTTGCCTCCTTTTTATCTTTAAAGCTTAAGCCACGTTTTACTCATCTACATTGTCCTCAGGAAGTACCACATTTCTTTGTTTTTAAGATAGGACTGCTCAGCCCCCTGGGAGGTTTTTTGGGAATACAGACAGGTTTGGTTGGTTGGTTGGTTTTGCTTGATGATCGGCAGGTACCACATTTGTAATCATTGCAATGCAGATGGAAATAATTCTCTTACAAAAAGACCATGCAACTTTAAAAGGAAACTTAACCCCATAAGCCATTTTTAAGGAGTAACAGCAGATTGGGACAAGACCACAGATGACAGAAAATGTCTCTCAGGTTACATTTAACCTGATTAAAAAAGAACTGTTTGTCTTTACCCAGTCCCCAAAGCCTTTTTGGAGCTAAGACAACAGATGTTTGTCACTACAGCTAGTCACGTGCTGTAATTTCACTCTGGTGAACATATTTTGGAAACAAGCTAATGAGGTGATCTGCAAGAAACATGTTTGGTCCCCTTTGGCTAATATTTCCTTACCAACGTCATTTATCCTTCATCATTAGGCAGAAACAACCTATAATTGCTTTATCCTCTACAAAAATATCACAAAATATAATAATATAATTTTTTATAGAAATGCGTCTAGAAAGTCATATTGCACAAGGAAATATGTCCTCACAATTGTAAACATTATCATAGATACAAATTACAGCAAATTTGAATAATTCTGTGTTCCAAACAGTTCTCAAATAGTCTATGTCTGTGTACACAGCATACATATTCTTAGCTCATAAACTGAATCAAAACAAAACCATACACACCAATGACTAAAATTTATCCTTCTGTAAGTCATTTTTTCCTTCAAACTTGTGATATGATTTTCCACTTCTTCCAAACTAACAACCAAAGGAAAAACTATTAATAAATTGCACAACCCAGTAACATACACACTGAGATGTTAATTACAATCTGTATTTTAAAAAATATTAGTCCAAAGTTAGGCACAAATCAGTATTTATTTGTTAAAAGATTCAAGATCTGAGCATATCAAGTGACTGGTGAGGTTGATATCAGCTACTATTATCTTATTCATTAATACTAAGTTTTAGAGAATGACTCCTTAACTAGAACGAAAAAAATTCTGATTTGAAACTGAGATGACTGCCTCTGAAAGCTCTTAGTTTTATTTCTTTCTCTCTCTCTCTCTTTTTGCCTCAGGAATGTTTTATTATAAGAACCCCTCAGGACAAAACTCAATGTACACATTTTCTAAAACAAGTACCCTACAATCTTACTCTTTTTCCTTTGTTTTTAATGGTGGTAATTTGGTAACTAAGTAGTACTGAGAAACCCAGTTTTTCTGTTTTTCACTTTTGTGTTGTTCCCATCCCCTCTCCTCCCCCCCGCCCCCAGGTATTTTATATAATAATTATATTTTTATGTATGTATTTTAAAA
>VXAL01006197.1:203812-217622 GCA_013399475.1 Chauna torquata
CAGAAGAATTTTTGACAGATTTGGACTTTTCATTGAGAAGTTGAAATTTTCCAATGGATAAAGCCCATTTTCCAATTATTTCTAGTTACTACATAAAAAAGTAAATTCTTTTGTCGGGATGTTTGCTGGCTTCAGGATTGAAAATAAATTTCACTTGCATCATTTAAGACACACACCATTTTGCATTTACTGGCCAAAACTAGATTCTTTCCCTTCTCCATAAGCCACAAACCTGAAACATGACCTGAAATTTCTGAGAGCTTACCAGCCCAAGTTACCAAACTAAACACTCCTGGCACAGCTGAGGCCTTAAAGCTTCAGGAAGTACAGCATTACATACAATCTTAAGCACACATGAGTCACGGTAAGATCCTGTTAAAAAATAAAACCAAAATAGCCTTTATCTGAGGTAAATATTATTACATTATCTAAGAGAGTTCTAACAACAGTACAGATTGTGTGGAAACGCATTGCTGGAAACTTCATACAGATTCAGCTTTAATTAGGCAGTTCACTTCTGTGCTTATCATGACAGGAAAGAAAGAAAAACAAGAACCTGAGAAACAAAGACAAATCCATAGGAGCAGCAAGTGAAGCTGGATTCTGACGCTTTTTTTTTTCTCCTAACAACTTGCTTTGCATTTCTTTAACGAGACATTTTCACATTTAGGTCTAGTCAGTTAAAAAGAGAATTAAAAGTGGTTTCAAGCACTACATCTGCCCTTGAATCCTTCTGCCAAATTCTGTGTTTTTTACAAACACGTTTCTTTCCAAATGTCATTCTCTCCCTAGCTGTTGTGTGAAGAAATCAGACATAAAGCAAACAAACTGAAAAAAGTCTTTCATTTATAATGTTGTCTTTTGTAACAATGATAGGTTACAGAGTTATTGGACAGAAATATAAGGCTTATGTAGAGCATTCACTTTAAGTTGGATATCAAATCATTTTCCATTTATCTGCAATGGGGTTGGAGAATACTCCTGAAAGCTGCATAAAAAATTAATCTTACTGGGACAGTGGCTATGCCACTGTTGAGTATGATGAATGGAGCTACAGTTTTAAAAGAGATCAAATGAGTGGATTAGCATTCAGTCAGCTTCACTTACATTCTGTTCACCTTGTGTCTAGTGAGATCAGAAAAAGTGGATTTGCAAAGTCTGGAGGACAAGACACAAGAGACAAGTGATGGCAATACTACTGCATCTAGAGACCATGTGAGCTACATGGTCAATCAAACACTTCCCAGGGCATTTCTGCAGAGCATCAGCCCTTCAGAGACAGTGTAATGGCTGAGTGAAGAAGCAAAGCATAAAATCACCACTGGAAAAATAAACCTGTCAGTATTCCTCATTAGTCATATTTTTCCTCAACATTTTTAAGTTTTTACTTGAGTTTTGAATTTAATGTGATATAAAAATAATACTTTTAAGAACATTACAGTGAAAGGGTTTCTGTTTGGAACCAGCTCCTCTGCTGGAGGAGTATGAAAAAATCACTCTCAGTCACACTCACATGACAAAATCCAAAGATGTGAATCAGAAATTCCACAGTCATGACTCATCAAACTCCAATTTGTGACACAATTTGGTAAAGTCACAACTCTGGAAATCACAAGTTTTAGGTCACTTGCACACCCTTAAAAACTGGCCTGAACCAAGCAGTTGTGAAAGGAAATAACAACTAATCATCAGTTGTTTTTTCTGAGATCCTCACAGTCTGATGACAATTGCTTTATGGAGCTACGAAGTATTTAGATTCTCACTTACCTCCTCTGCACTGTACACTTTGATGTGTTTATCTATCCCATGTCTTGGTTTGATTTTGTGCTATGCAGCAGTAAGGAGTGTATGAACCAATGGCTTCCAATTAATGAAATTAGCTGTTTAAACCAATGCAAATGACTATGTAATACAAAATAAGTGGGAGAGATGGTTTGATTGATTTATTGAGGAAAACGTGAGTTATTAACTGCTTATAATATGAAGACAGTTTAACATGGTTGATAAGACTGCAAATTAAAAATACATTTGCAAAAAAAAGTAGGGAGAAAAGAATAGAGCATCTACAGAAAAATGAAATTAATCAAACAAAACTGAAATTGATTAACAATTAGTAATACTTTCAGGACTTAATAAACTTCTGTTTAGGGTAGTGGAAAGAGTCAACATTGTTTCCGTGTATTTAAGCTTAGGACTTGGTCAGACATCTTAAAGTGAACGAGATTTGAAAAGTCACCTCATTACATCATGCCTACAACTACACCTGTACTACCTGAATAGCTAAGAAACTAGCGTGCAAATTAATAATAAATGGTTCAAATCAATTTAGATACCTGTAATAAGTAGGAATGAAAATCATCTCAAAGTTTATTAACCTATGAGATCCTAATATTTAGACCTTTCTAAGCTTTCAACATTTAAAGTTAAATAAAAAGTGTTAGAGTTCTAGTTGATAATAAAGTTTTAGTACATCTTCTAATATCATCATTAAAAACTGTGTATTTTAAAATATTTCAAGTTTGAAAAAGTCATACAGATTGATTTCAAATGAACTAATCTCAAGTTTACTAATGATAGTAACGGTTGGACAAATTATTTTTCAGGTTTTTTTTTTTTCACTTTTTTCTACTTCATTTCAAACCTTTTCATATGACAATATTTCTGTCCCTCTTCTTCATTTACTCATACGTGCATATGAAACTCATATTCATTTCTTTTGAACATTACTATTACATATATAATAAAGTCTATTACATACAAACTCTTAACTGCAGGGACCGCTCATCTTTGCTATTTTTCTAACAAAATATGAATGCCAATAAATAATTCCTACATCCTTTTCATACTTTGGACCAGGTCTAAAGGGAGCTAAGTCTTGGTAACACAGCTGAGGAAATAAATGCATAGTAAAGATTTATGCTGCCTTCTTGATTTACAGGACATCATACATCATTCTATTCTTTCTACAGTAGCTTAGACAGCCTTTATTTATTTATTTTCTTGCAGTATGACTGGATTGAGTAGGGTTATGCAACAAAACAAAAATTTAAGTACCTCATAATAGATTTTTTTTTGCAAAACAAGTGAGGGACAGGAACTACAGATGTGGAAGGCGCAAAACAAGTTATTGTGCAGAAATTTGTATTCAGAAAGACAGGAATTAAATACTCATTCTTAAGAAGTTGGCTTATATTAGATGTCTGACAAATCTCTCACTATAGTGACACTCAGTGTTACTATCTGTAGTGACAAATAGTCACTATACAAATAGTGGTAGACAAATAGTTTACTAAACAGTCACTATCAGTTTGTCATTGAGAAAAAGTAGGAATAAGAGGAGAAGTCTCTGCTTTACAGACCTAGGAATCAAGCAATGAAAGTCTATTTTCAATTGCTTCAGAAGTTTTTAATATCATCTTTCTGGAGGAAATGGCAATTTTGTAGAGCAGATCTGCTACTGTCACCCAATGGGCACAGCCTTTGCTCAGCTCCAGTCACAGTCAGACAGTGGGGGGAGTGCAACCTTCTGGTCTCTGGTTGCCATGAGATTAAAGCAATGCTCCTAGTATTGAAAGATGTTTATATCCTCTGGCAACTTCCCTTTTGGTTGCTGGATTTTTGAATAATTACATAAACAAACCATGCATTTATTTGTGTTCTCATGATATAGTTTATATATATTTGTATTCAATGATATAGTGTGGATGTAACTCTTGAAATGATGACATGATATTTTAAATTACTTCTTGCTTTTTTCTGTGATATATGTGTTTGATAGAATCAGGTAAAGTGATATCATTTGACATATATTCAGAAATAATATGATTTTTCAAGAAAATGCAAGCTGAAAAAATACTCCTACATAAATTATTTCAAAAGTACTCCTAATTAAATTTTTAAGTGCAAAAGATATAAAAGTCAAGTGAACACAAGAAGGTAAATTATATTTATTTTGTCCTATATTGAAATGTTTGAGATTGTAACTACATCATTTCAGAGGACAGGAACAAAATATATATTCCAGCAGTGTATCGATTTTCAAAATAAATAAAAACATAAATTTAACTATGAAGGAGTTGATAGTTTTCATTTGCAGTAAGAAATTCAGAAATGGGGTCATTTCCATCAAGTGTCTTTATTAGGCTTAGCTGAAGTTATAGAAGAACCTTCATGATGGCTTCTGGATGATATTGGACATATTCAGTATTTTGATACTTCTGTTACAAAATTAATCATTATTACATGCAACTTCATGTATTTTCAATCTTAACCTGCTATACTCAGAACTATAAATTTGAGTTAAGCAGGGTATACTTGTTTGAAGAAGGTGCCTTTCTCTCAGATACTGCATTCAATACACAAGTCCTGGAAAGTTGGCTATGTTGACCTTAAGTTTCTGGTGGTGGTCAATGCTATGGATGAGAACTCAAATATCAGTCTATATGAACATATCTGTAATGAACTCGATGGTGCGATGGTCCATTGCAAAATCCTAAGAACTTCCCTTTCTGTTTTCTCTCTGAAGGGCATCACATCAGACCTTGGAGCTCTAGTTACATGCTGTTTCCTTTGCTCACTAAACTCAGATTTAAAATGATGTATGTATATAACCAGTTTTACAAACCAGAAGAAGTTTGAAAAATAATTAGTAATGTCATTCTTTTGAAATGCACAGCAGAACTTTACCAGTCTTGCATTCTGTGAAATTAGAAACGCTTGATAAGATTGTGTTAAAATTACTTACATAGGAAAAACTGGTACTCTGGATTCATATTTTGTTTTCTAAATAAAACATAAACACTAATGGCACAAAAGACTACAACTGAGAATTACATTTATATTCTTTCATGGTTATTTGCCAGAAGATCTCATAAAAATTTGAGTATTTTGGAACTTTAGTTTATTTTGTTACAGCTGGTAAACTTGCAGCATCATAGTACTTTGAAATGCCTGTATGGAAGGTGGTGCATCAGCCTTATCTCTTGGGAAACTGTGTTTTTCTTTCTTTTTTTTTTTTTTTTTTTTTTAAGGAAAAATACACTGATATTATGGCAGCAGTAACAATAAAAAAAAAAATCCTTGTGGAAATAAATGTTGATTTTCAAGGACTTCAGAGACTATAACTAAAAGATGTAATAAACTGTCCTTATTACAAACGCCTCAGAAATAGAAGAGCAATCATAAAAGTAGAAGCAATCATAACTTATAATTTGTCTCAAAAATGTATTTGATTTTTTTTTTTAATGTTTTCATCAAGTATAGATTGATAGTGTTTATCTGCTTTTAGAGAAGACTTGTAGATACGAAACAGAGCAACTTAAAAAACAAAAAGGAGCTTATTCAGCTGGAAAAAGAAATAGCAGATAGTCAAAAAAATTCTAGTGCATGACTGTCAGTGTCAACTGGATATTTAAAGACTACAAATTGGTATCTGCATTAAATATTCTACATAACTATTTCTCCATCCTTATGTTTACAAAGCCGAGGTGATAGAGACAGTTGACTATACATTAATACTCAGAGTGGAATGGGAGATGTCTCACTGCTCTCAAAGAGTTTGCATTTACTCATAAATCGTTATTAATCCAGGGGTTTTGTGTGAGCAGAAAATGACAGTTTCTAGTAGCAGGAAGAAAAAGCAAACACGTTCTCTAATGATTGATGCCAGCGGACTGAAAGTTATATCTGTTCTGATGGGGGTGGGTTCCTGAATCCCAGGGATTTTATCCACCAAGTAGCTAACACACGACGCACCTAGCTAGAGCTGAGCAAATAGTGCTGAGGCCTGGCAGGAAGAAGATAAATATGAAATAGAGTTTGAGTTAAAACCAAATAGTATACATTGATGTGGTTGGACATTTGAGAAAAAGAACTGATTTGATCAACTAAAGCTACAATACACTTAACTCTAGCAGAAGGTTTTGTTGCATTTTTCTGCAATCTAATGCTATTTAAAATGCTTTCAATATAATTTTTTAAATGCTACTTAAAAGTTAAAAAGATCCATTTAAAAACTGTTGAAAGGAAATACTGCAGCCTTTCTGAAATAAGATGTTCAATTTTTAAGGTGAAAAAATACTTTCATATTTTGCAGTCTTTTCCTTCTTTCAGCTGAAACAGTTAACATGGATACATGGATTTGAGAGTATTTTCAGTCCTCTATTTTTTTTTTTTTTTTNTTTTTTTTTTTTTTGGTAAGTTCAACCATAGACGAAACCACTTTTTCTACTTCTATATAAGCCACCATTGACACAGGCCAACCAGACCGCTTTACTCAGGCAATCAGCTCAGATGACAGCAGGCCTGACCATAACATGCTGATACAAAGACAATCTAAACCAAGTTAATCGAGCAGCTATTAATTGATGTTTTCAGTCACCACATAGCTGGCTGATGTAAATTTCAGATTTTACTTAGGAATGGGTTTCTTTTTCTTTTCTTTTCTTTTTTAATACTCATTATTGAGGTTTAGAATAGGATAGAGAAACATTTTAGCAACAGGAAAAAATATAACTTTTAATCACTGACTATCATAACCTAAATGTTAAATAATGCAGAAATGCTAATTTAAACATGCTTTCACTTCTGTGCAGACTGCATTGTAACGAATAAGTAACAGTATCCTCCAAAGAGCAATACATTCTATCACAAATCTCGAGTTGTATTTCCTCCCTTATTTTTAGTCCAAAATGTGATTCTGAAAAGATATCATTAAGTTATAACACCTTAGTCATTTTCAAGCTCCAGGCACTTAAGGTGCTGAATTTTAGATTGCTTTTTTATATTCTGCCTGTGTGTTGCTTCCTTACTGTATGTTAAGTTATTAAAGCTGTCTGCTCCAATTTCCCCTCTGCTTAGGAAGATATGACAGAAAGATGAAAGAGACTACCTTTAATCTTGAAAATCTAAACATACCATAAAAAATGAAACAGTGGAAACTATAAGGTAACAGTGGAAACTAATAGTGCCTTACCAGGGCAGTTTACATCATGTGGTCACCGAAAATATACAAAACTAGGAGCATAACACAGGTCTGACTCAGGATCTTCCAGAAACAGTACAGTGGTATTCCTCATGCTTTGTGACAAACCTCCATTTTCTAATAAAAAGGCACTAATATATATCAAGAAATAATAATAATCTACTAAATCAGGTATGAATCTCTATGACCAAAGTACCAGAGGGTACATTCCAATTTGTAGTTGGAAAGTGAGGTTGCAGTATGCAATCTTACAGACTGTACCACAGTAGATGGTTTAATTTAGAAGACAAAATGAAAACAGCTTTTGCATATATTTGTTTAACTAAGAGCCATTGAGTGCAATTATGTTTTGCTTGTTCTGCATTAACATGTATCTAACATATAGTAAATCTATCCAGCTAAATTTTATCAGAAACAGAAAAAAAGTCAGCAGCAACAACAACAAAAGGATTTGAACCTAAACTCATCTGGGAAGAACCCTGTAAACACTTATGTTCACATATTTACAGGAGACTAGTTCCAAGCCACTTTGATACAAATGGCATTCGCCCAGCCACAGGCCAGGAACAGTACTACATGTCTTAAGTCCTTTTTCTTAATCAGAACATTGCAAATGAACTATGAAAGCAAACTTCTCAGCCAACAGTTTGCATGTACTTCATAAGCGGATGTTTGCACTCCCATAATATTTCAAAAGAAATATTCTAAGCCATTAATAACATCAAAGGTAAGTAAAATTGATGATTTTGGAACAGGAAAAAATGCAGTGAAGTGGCTCATTAAACTAAACACTAAATGAGTTGGCATAACAGCCTGTAACAGCTTGAATGGGTTCCACGCTGAAACAGCCCAAAGCCCGGGTATTGCGGTGCCATTCAGTTTGATTGGTATCACGGAGTCAGGCCTCACGCCGATAAATGCAGCATTAGTCCAGCATCACACACTGTGATATACCGAGTTGCATTAGCAAAGAGTTGTACCAGAACCATGGTAAACACTGAGTTCTTCTGAAAGCCTAGAAAGTAGTTTTATGGTTTTCCTTAGAGCATTTGTCATTAATGGTTAACTGAGCCTGTCCCCCTTTGGCTGCTCAGTGGAGCCTTTGAAAGGCATGATGGCAGCGGGTTGCTTAAGGCCAAGGAGAATCTCTCACCGTTTCTCGAGTGCTGGTGACAGGAGCACGGCTGATTTTATATGAGATATTTGCATCAGTTTTATGCTAACAGCTTATTTTTTGATGTCAGGGGAATCAAGCTTTGCAAGACAGAATAATAAAGCCACATCTTCCTCAATAAGGGACTATGGCTAATTGCCCTTCTCCACAGAGGTGAAAACAGTGGTACCTCAGATACTTCTATAAAAAAAAAAAAAGAGAAGGTAAGCAAGAATTTGAAAGAGGTAACTATTTCAAACATGTCCACTTGTGGTAAATTTACTATATAATTGGTGGGTGTTTCTTCAGACAGAGATGATTATTATTAAACAGTTCTGCTATATTGATGACGATAAAAAAAAAAAAGTTTTGCTTAGCAAACTCAGAACTTTCTCCTACAAGCCATCTTTGACCCCATGTCAGTGCTGATGGCAATATGTTCCAGAATTTTCTATCAAATAACATGGACTAATCAAGACAAATTATTTTCCTGCACTGCCAAGCAGCGAAGATGGCAGCTCCTATTCGTATCCCACAAGCAGCTAATCTGGAAGATCTGATAGGAAGAGTTTCTCTTTAATTAGTAACAGAAATGCTGATATGAATATGCTGTAATTACATAGGATAAAAATCTACCCATCTCATGCTGCACAATAATATATATAAATTCAATCTCCTTGGAAAATCAGCTTAAAAGGCAAATAAATAATAAAGATTAATATGGTCTCTGTCATAAAAAAAGTAGGATATAGCAGAAGGAGGAGCAAAAATGAGTACAGTAATCATCATGATTACACGTACATCTTTCACATTCAACCTTTTTTCTGCCTTTGAATGCATCCACTTGCTTATCCTGTCTTCTTGTGCTACATCCCATTTCAGAAAATATAATAAAAGCAGTAAGAAGAATAAATAAGAACTTAACTTGCAGACACAGTACAAACCCTTGCCATGGAAAGAGAGAGAAAATGATTGAATATGTATATTGATAAAATAGGATTCTGTTAAGTGTTCAGACAACAGGTTTTTGAAGAAGAAAAATTAGATGCATGTGTATTTCTCTTGAGACACACTAAAAGAACATACTGGTTTCAGAAAACTGAATATTCAGTATTATTCCTAGATAGACTGTTAAGTAAATAGTAAAGTAAGTTTAGTAGGAGAAGAGAGAAATGTGCTACAGAAGAGAAGTGTATCTAGTCTCCATGTTTCCATTTCAGTTTGACTGGCTTGTTGAGTATTAGTTGCCTGTTACTTGTGTTGACTTGAAGGAGTTACTCTGGATGGAAACCTTTACATACCTTCTGCCCCAGGGGAGATTTATTATTATTAATATAGCAGCATAGCTGAAAATTAAAAGTTGATATTGGGACATGCACTAGAAGACAATTTGGGATTTAAAGGCTCTTCTACCAGAAGGAGACTATGCAATCTCTTAAGTGTACTTAATTTTTTTTTTTTTTTNACATTCTGCTTACAATCTATCTGGCTTCTGAATATATGAGTAGTTGTGTTATGATTACATTTCTGCAGCTGTCTAATAAAGGACCTCTCCTACAGGGCTCAAAATTACCAATGTTGGTTTGAACTTCCAGTGTGAATACACTTACCTGTCTAAACAGTAAGTGAAACACCTGGTGAAATAAGATAGGTCCTGGCTTGATACCAACAGAAGTCAACTGCAAACTTAGCTGCATCTTATTCAACAATTTCTATTAAAACAGCTCAAAGTAAGGCTAGATATTTTCCAGTCCACTTTAAGGTGGTAACCAGAAGTGCATTATTTTGTTATTTTAGTGTTTTGAAACTGTAGATAGAACAATAGGGGATGAACAAAATCTCAGCTTTGATAATGTCCTTCAAATCCCACTTACAAAAGAAAGTAAATTTTCACATAGCAGAATCCATCAAACAGTCAGATGGTGTCAACAGAAACAATTCATTAGCTCCTGTGTACTGCTCTTCTAAGGATTTTGCATCCATCCTCTGCTGAGCACCCAACAGACGTAATATATACTTTGCTGATATGGTAAAAGGGAAAATTTCAAGTATCTCAGTGTTAGGTAACACAAATTTAGTGGAGCTTGCAAGCAATGGCATGTGGAAATAATTAAATTATCAAGATCATGAGCAGAGGATAAAAATGTTCAACGTGTGGATAGATGAAAAGAGAAAAGAAAAGCAAACACTGATCTTATCTCATTCCTGCAATGCTTCTGAGGTGGAGCGACATATTGTCATGAGCAAAGCAGTCACGGATTTGCAATAACAGTAAACAAGAAAAATTCTCTTATATCGATGAGAAAATAATAGTCCAAAGACAAACAGAATTTTGATTCTTGTTTTTATATAGCTTAACTATCCATTTTCAAGTTCACCTGATGACCTTTTGGCATTCAGTATTATGTAGCCCATGCCTGAATTTGGGTAAGCATGTTATACATAAGACGATCTAAGACGACCGAACATTTGTGTTCCCTGTATGTAACTTCTTTCAGAAATGGAAGCTCTCCACAGTATTCTCCATCAATCCTTCAAAAAGAAGTGTTTCAGAAGATATTAATAAACACCTCCCCCGTTACGACAACCTCATTCTTCTGGTTTCCCAATTTCTTAAGAATTTTGGAAGATGCCAACCTGAAGAACGTAGGAACTTTCATGGCAACAGGCCTAAGTATGGGGAGTTCATTACCAGAAAAAGCAGAAACAATGGCCAACAGCGATTTTCATCAACACATCTTCAAAGAAGTTCTCATTCTGCACTGACAGGCAGCAACTACTACATAGAAATAAATGCAAGAATTCAGCCTTGACAAGCAGCAAAATTTCTGTGCAAATTATAAAACAAAGTTTGATATCTGTGAAGTGATGAAGAAAAAGAAATCCTGTTTCCTGTGTGACCAAGGTGCATGAACACTGTTTTAAGTATGCGGCAGGAAAAACAGTAGCACAGGAAAGGAAGAGAACATGGTGAAAATATGATTTCTATTCTATGTAGTACATTTTCACTGTCTCTTTAAACTAGTCTTTTATCATCCAGTAGAAGCAAGGCATAATCTACAGATAGATCATGCAGCTGTGCATATTTGGCTCAAAGGTGTGTCAGCCTTTATTTGTTAGCAAGTCAGCCAGCAGGCACACGTCAGGGAAGCCTGGGATGGGATCAATAGAGACGTATGCTGAAAAGAGCAAGTGAATCTGCATGTGGGTTGTTTGCACGTACGTACAGCTCTGTGTATGCAGTGTGCCTGCTGTAACTATGGTCTGTGCACTGCTCTTTCTCTTGTTTACTGACCTAACAGGGTCGCTCTGAGAGTTAATGTACCTATATCCCAATTTTCAGAAATAATTCAGACCCATTTTCATGTTAAGACTGGGTTCATTGAAACTCAAGGACAGTAAGACAAGGTAAGAGAAAATGGTTATTTTGGATGATTTCCCTTAGCACATTTTTCTTTTTAAAAATTATTTACAATTAAATAATTTTCATTTATCATCTGTGTAAAATATTAAATCATGTTTCATCTTTTAGTTGTCCTGGTTATGCACATATAATTAGAAAAATAACAATAAAAAGCAAAAAAAAAGAATAATCCAACTAGAGAGCTTGCTGTTTCAGGATGCGAGAACCGTGTATGTGACAGATCCTATAGCACCAAAGACCAATAAAGGAATATATTTGAATCTTCTTAGATATTTTCATTACGTATTTCAGTGATATTTCAGCTACAAATATTTGAAAATGGTGCTGATGTTACTTAATTCATTTTTTGTTCTCTGATATTTCAACAGGACATCAAATCTCAGTTTAAACTATTTTTGTACTTTTGAGCACTTAACTTTATTTGCTTCAATAACTGATCTTCCCTGAAACATACCATAGTGAATATCAATTTTTGTTTTGTTTTGTTTTTGTTTTTGTTTTTGTGAAAGAAAGGGGGCAGGGAGCAATGATCTCCACATTTTTCACCTCTATTCGAGTAGCTTACTCCTCTTGCAATGCTCCACAACTATGCAATCCTGTCTCAGGCTTATTTTTCAGTACCTATGTTACCCAGTAATGTTCCTCTGAAAGACTGTTGTCCTCACATATGTAAAGATGACAGCTCGTCATCTTCATTGCAAGTCTCACAACATTTATGTTAAATTTTAAGCTCCTGGGATGACTACATGAGAATCTCATATTTGATTTTAGATAGTAGTTTGATGGTTGCAAAAGTCTGGGAAACATTTTAAAACACTAATCTGCATTTAGCCAAAACTTCAAGGAATACTGAAGTTCCCAGATTTAATATTTTATTCTGATCTGAAAGCCATCTCATAGCTTTTGAGATCTAATTCATGATTTTTGAATTCATACAGCAAAAAATATTTTACCTATATATAAATTAATACGAACCCCCAGCCAGAAAAATACGGTCTGCATTTAGTTGTTTGGCCTAAGACTCCTTTTGTAGCTAAAATTACAGAAGCAATATTACTTATTTATTTCACACGAGAGATGTATGGGTATCGGAGCCCACACTTTTCTAGATTCCTTATCAGGTTACCATATATATGCATTTCCTGTGTGCCCCCTTCCTGTCCCCCAACCCCTTCACTTCTCATCCTCCTTCCTTCTGTACACTTCCTGACATACTTTGCATCTATACTTCTCATTTTTCCTCAAAACATAATTACAAAACTGAGGAAAAGAAATAAAAAATAATAGCAAAGCTCCATATGCAGCAATTCAATGCCTAGCAACCTGTGATAGACCGAAAGAAGAAATCACAAATTATCTGCAAGAGGCAGTTGGAACTAGGGCTTGGGGTAAACAGACACACAAACAACATGTCAGCCATGATAAAGAGTGTAAATTTGAACAGATGTCACTTCCAGAGCAGCAGCAGGCAGATTAAACAGAATTGGCTTTGGATGAAATCCAAGGAAGAGCAAGAAAATATGATGCTTTCGCCCTGAGCTCTCACAGAAATCGAATCTCCAGAACCTCTTTTCTTTAGTAGTCATAACTGAGCAGGGCTAAAAAGAGGGAGAGACTTTAAGAAAGCCAGTTTAAAATTACATTGATTACACATACAAATCCATCTGTAAATATTTCCTTTACAGGCAAAAAGAAGAAAAAACACCTGTTATGAACACAAATCACTAAATAAGGAGTCTTTGAGATATAATTAAGATAATATCAATTTCATCAACATGCTACTAGTGCTAAGTGAGTCTAGGCCAAATCTATGAAATAAAAAAATGTTAGAACTCCCCAAACTAATAGTTGTTACAAATACTTTGATACAAGAAACTTGTTGTTTCTGGAATAACTCTGTCCTGTGCATGTATATTTTAAATCACTGCTTCTTCTTACTTGCATATATCAGTTTATCAAACATAAAGTACACTAATAGAAAAAGAGAGAATACAGAACAATTCAAAACCTCAGTCAAGGAATAACAGACATATCTACTTAGATTTCCCCTAAAAACTTTCTAAATAATCTTTATTCTCTAACTCTCTTCAGTTAAGTCAAAATTACATTTTAGAAGTCCTTAATGACTGGCCAAGTATGTCCATGTCTGCAGCACATAGATTTATGGTTTTTGTTGTTGGTTTTGGGGTGGGTCCCCATCCCGTGTTCCACCCCCCCCCCCCCTCCCCCCCCTCGCTCATGTTTCCGTGGA
>VXAL01006198.1:1509-21602 GCA_013399475.1 Chauna torquata
TAAAATGCTTTTTGTTTTTTTTTTGGATTCTATTCATAGAATGTCTACTATTCTTTGAAACTTGAAAGGAAACCTTCATTCATGGCACATTATTCAGTAATCCAAACTTTGAGAATTCTCTCTGCAGAGAAGCAAAGGTTAATAGTAGGGGCTAATATAATTAACCATTTTTATTCATCTATCTGACCAAGTAAATTCTAAGTGCACATTTTAATAGAGCTTAATGAGGTTTCTCACAGTTTATAGGTTCTGGCTATACCATGGTAATTAGCACTGAGGCATTATTCACTTTTGTCTTAATAAGGGTTTCATTTTAGCCTTTGCAAGAGGTCCTGCTATTTTTTGCTTCATTGCTTTGCTTTATTGAACATTATACTACATGGTAAATAATTAAGTATGGTTGTGGAAGAAATTAAATCACAAAAAAACTGCATTAATCGTCAGGCTTAAAGCCATAAAAGCAGTGAAACTGAAGTTAAGGTTGAAACCATATTTTACTTCATTGTGCCTATGAACTGCAGGTTGTATAGTATTCAAGTTCATTTACTTTTTTCATCTCAGTAGCTATACACAATGGGGAGGAATGACAGTTTTCTTTATAATTTAGTATTTCCTTTCAAGAGCTCAATGTATTATTGATTATAGTTTTATCTTTCTAACGTTAAAAATGCCCACGGCCACTATGTAGGCATGCAAATTCATCTAAGCATTTCCAGCTTAACCTATGACTCAGATCCTTTGATCAACATATTTTTATATTGTCAATAAAATACCACAGAGATATTCAACCGCAAAGATACATTTATAATGTGTATAAACAATGTCCTCAAAAGCATCCCTATGTGCACCTTATAAATACTTCTGAAGTGTTCTTTAAATTCTACATTGAAAAATTCTTGTGATATACACATTAGAAATTATTTTCTTCTGCACATTCCCAAAAGAACAGCCGTTCAAAAACCTGTGCTAATTTATACCAAAGATATGTTCTACTATATATGGCCTTGAATAGAGAAAAAGTAAAAATTGTCTCATTTTTAATTAACTCACTTTTAAAGTTAAAAAATAAAAATAAAAGTTGTTCACAGGCTCCACTATTCAAAAACTTTTCATTTAATGGACAAAGCTATGCATGCTTATAGGCAACTTGTATTTACAGAAACATGCTACTGGAGATTGTTTGGCAGTCTTAGCAATAATTTTATATTTTAAATAGCTTGTTAATGTGTTTAGCTAAGATGAAACTTTACTCTTATTTGCAGGTAATTTTCCAGCAAAGAAATAATAATAAGCTTGCATGAAGTGGTAATCTAATTGAACAAATATTCTTGTGTTTTCCTATGAATTTGTTTGAATTCTAAGACTCGTAAATGTTATTTCAACCATTCTGAGAGCTGGATCTCTCAGAATACTCCTGTTTGATAGTCCTTAGACCAATTAATTGTCCTTAGGTGAATAAACTATATTTTCAGGGAATATAGTTCCCCAAATACCTGAGAGACATAAAATGAGGATACAAAAAAAAAAAAAAAANGAAAAAAAAAAAAAAAAAAAAAAAAAAAAGAATTGCACTGAAAAAGATATAATCATGAAGAGACCTAGAGTAAAATAAATAAATAAATAAATAAGTTATACTACTAATATAGTGTTACTTTGTTGGTGTGGAATATTTATCTTTCACTTCTGAGGAAAGACTTATTATTACTTTCTATGACAGGACATCAAAACAGTCAGTATTTTGAATATGTTTAAATAATTTTCTTGAAGTAAACTTTCCAATAGATACAAGGATAAATATAAAGGAATTCAACTTCATTTGGAATATTAACTCAAATGGTTAACTATTTATGGAGGGAAAACTCAATAATAAGACATATCAGAAATTAAAAAAGGCTTATAAACAACTTTGGCCTTGCCTACCATATCCTGGCTTCCATGCTTGGTTTCAGCAATAGAGGGTTTTTTTGTTGGTGGTGGTTTTTTTTTTTTTTTTTTTTTGGAGTGTCAGCAAACAGTCCTCCCATCTGCTCCCTATGAAGGGTTGTTGTTGTTGTTGTTTGTTGTTTGTTGTTTTTTTGTTTTTTTTGGTCTCCCTGTGTCCCGACTGTGAGCCTGTCAGCTCTCTGCTTTTATTAGTAATGTCTTTGCTTGACTTATATGCCTAAAATAAGACCTAAAATAAGAGAGAAAGACTTTTTTTTTTCCTGCCTACTGTATCTTACTACACAGAAGAAGCTTCTGTTTCTTAGCACATTCCGTTGATCATAAGGGAAGGACCACTTTCCCATTCCTTCAATCCTCAAGCCACTGAGTAAACAGTAAGAAAAAAAATAAAATATATATTGTCAACAATCCCTTCCAAAAATGTTTCAGTGCCATGTGCTGTTTTGGTCAGTGACCTCAATGTAGACCTCAACAGGTAAGACACCCTCTCTCTCTCTCTCTCTCAACAACAATAAAATCTTCTACAACCTATTACATAATGAAGAAATGAAGATACATGAAGTGGCATGATATATATATATAGGCATCATTATAGGTCTAGAGATAGGTGTAGATAGATGTATAATTTTTTGTTGTATTATCTAAATGATATAACACAAATTGTTGAATTTGTTATAGCAATAGAGTCCTACGCTAAAACAATAGTCCTACTCTAAAATGTTTCCTATTATTCCTCCATAGTTAAGAGGGAAGTGTTAGCACCTTCCAAACAACAAATTAAACCAATGTAAAATCTTAGCTGAGCATGTTTCTATGATCATTAATAATGTGTCTATGCACTGTGTGTTCTGTAAGAGGAATATTCACAGCTTTCACGAACCCTTGATCAGATTGTGAATTAGCTGGCTCATGTAATACAGTATTTATACCAGTATATATTGGCTTATACTCTTGTATACCTAGCACAAAGTTAAAATCATGTGGACTTATTATATCAGTTTCAGTTTAAAATCCTTGAGGGCAAAGTTAGTCCTTATGAGTCTATATGTTTTTTTTAATTATTCTTAACTGTTAGAGAATGTTTGCAGTAGACAAGTAGTTCATAATGTATGGTTACCACCTTTTTTATTCAGTACTAAATGCTCTATAACTGGACAGACGATCTTGTCAAACTACAGTGTTTAAGCTAGGATGTACAGGACAGTGTATATGGGATCCCGTTTTTTGGGGGGGGGGGCAGGGGGGGGGGGTTGACATGTGACTGAATAGTTAATTTTTTTCCAGATTTACAGGTTGAATTAGCAGAAACTTTCTAGAGTCTGGAAGCTGTCTTTCCCTAAAGTTCGGAGTACAATTAACTCCTTCCCAGAATCATCTGGGAATCTGCATCAAACAAATTTCTTTTGATCAGCAGCATAATGATATTGTCCGCAAGCTTAATCTTTCCTCCTTTCTTCCTAGTGTTTGGTCTTAGTTTTGTTATGTATTAAAATAATGGAAAAGCAGAATTCAAGTTGGAAGACAGTTCCGGAGGTCGTTGTTGTGGTTTAACCCCAAAGGCAACTAAGCACCACACAGCCGTTCGCTCACTCTCTCCTCACCCCCCCAAGCCAGTGGGATGGGGGAGAGAATTGTGAAAAAGGAAAAAGCTCGTGGGTTGAGATAAAGACAGTTTAATAGGACAGAAAAGAAAGGGAAAATAATGATAGTGATAATACTACTACTAATAATGATAATAGTAAAAGAATATACAAAGCAAATGTACACAATGCAATGCACAATGCAATTGCTTACCACCCGCTGACCAACGCCCAGCCTGTTCCCAAGCAGTGGTCCCCCTTTGCCCCGGCCAGACACCCCAGTTTTATTGTTCAGCATGACATCATATGGTATGGAATATCCCTTTGGTCAGTCTGGGACAGCTGTCCTGGTCCTGTCCCCTCCCAGCTTCTTGTGCACCCCCAGCCTCCTCGCTCGCAGGGCAATACGAGGAGCTGGAAAGTCCTTGGCTCTGTACAAACACTGCTCTGCAGCAACTGAAAACATCACCATTATCTTCATCAAAAAATCCAAAACACAGCATTGTGTGAACCTCTACAAAGAGAATTTAACTCTATCCCAGCCAAAACCATGACAGTCATCTAGTCCCACCTCCTATACAAATCAGAAAAACATCAGTAAGATAAGGTTTCTCAGGGCTTTGTCTTGTGCAGTTCTGAAAATCTCCAAAATTAGAGATTCCTAAAGGTTGCTAGACAACCTCTTCCAGTGTTTGACCACTCTGAGAGGTTTTTTGTTTGTTTGTTTTATTATTAATAATTTATTTTATTTTATTTGTTGTTGCTGGGTTTTGTTTGCTTTTGTTTGTTTGTCTTTTATTTTCTCCTGCCAGAATTTCCCTTGTTGCAACTCAAAACCATTGCCTCTGGTATGTTCTCTGGGCACCTGAGAGAAAAGTCTCATACCATCTTCTTTATATATCATATTTAGAAAATGAAAGATTTCAATGACTCCCCTCTCTGATCCCAGGATCTTCTCCAGAATCCTCAAATTCAGTACCTTCAGCTTCTCCTTGTGGATCCCACCCCTTTGACCTAGTGACTCTGTGGTGTACTCACTACAGCTAGTCTATCTCTCTTTTCCAGGAGGCCCCAAAGATGTGTTTCAGATGTGGTCTCATAAGTGTCAAGTAGAAGGTAATAATCACTTTCCTAGACCTGATGGCTATGCTTTTGCTAACACAGACAAGTATGCATTTAGGTTTCATCATCTCCAAGGCTCACTGATGATTCATTGTCCATCAAAACCCCTACACCATTTTCTGCAGACCTGCTTTGTAGCCAGTCAGTCTCCAAACTGTGCTGTTTCATGTCATAATTCTGCCACATATTTAGGACTTTTCCTTCTCTTCTCTCAAACTGCAGGAGGCTCCTTTTGACCAGTTCCTCCAGCTTGATCGAGTCCTGAATGCTCCCTCTGTCCCATACTTCCAATGTATCAGCTACTCCTTCCCCACTGATTTGGTGACATCCATATAATTCGTGAGAGTCCATTGTACTTCATCATCCAAGTTATGGATGATCTTAAACACTGTTAACTCCAGTATTCAATCCTAATGAGAACTATTCATTATCAGCTGCCACATACATCTGAATCATTTAGTACCAGCTCAAAGGCTCAGCTAGTTTTTCATTCTTGTTGTAATCTATCCATTCAGTACATACCCCACTGGCCTGGCTATAAATATACTATGGAAAAGTGTGAAAAGTGCATTGCCGAGGTCAGGACATGCCATAATCTCTCCTTGTCCAAAAAGCCACACTGTATTTCACATGAGGAGGTAATCATGCTGGGTATGCATAAGATGCCATTCACGACTCCATGCTGGTCTTTCCCAGTCACCTTTCTGTTTATCCTGTTAATCCTCCTAAGGACTGAAATTAGTTTGTGGGATTGCAAGACCTGAACACTAATGTAAATAAGCACTAGGTTATATTTTAGCCCTTGGCACAAGTGATAAAAGAACACTAATGTTTAAAGGCCAGTCATACCTCCATCTATAAATTCTCTATTAATTTTTGTGACTGTAATCCTTAAGATTATTGTAATGGAAAATGTTTATAGAAAAAAAAAGTAGTTGTGGTTTAGCACCAGCAGGCAGCTCACCACCATACAGCTCACTCTCCCCAGGTGGGATGGGGGAGAGAATCAGAAAGGAAAAAGTGCAAGAAGTCATGGATTGAGATAAAGATAGTTTACTAGGTAAAGCAAAAGCCACATGCACAAGCAAAGCAAAACAAAGAATTCATTTGCTACTTCCCAGGGGCAGGCAGGTGTTTAGCCACTTCCAGGAAAGCAGGGCTCGTCACGCGTAATGGTTTCTTGGGAAGACAAATGCCATCACTCTGAACATCCCCCCCTTCTTCCATCTTTGCCCACAGCTTTAGTTGCTGAGCATGACATCATATGGAACAGGATATCTCTCTGGTCATTCTGGGTCACCTGTCCTGGCTGTGTCCCCTCCCAGCTCCTTGTGCACCCCCAACCTCCTCGCTGGCAGGGCAGCACCAGAAGCAAAAAAAAGTCCTTGGCTCTGTGTAAGCATTGGTCTGCCACAACTAAAAACATCAGTGTGTATCAGCACTATTTTCATCAAAAAATCAAAACTACAGCATTATGTGAACATCTAGGAAGAAAATGAACTCTATCCCAGCCAAAACCGTTGCATAAGTTTAAATGAGAGCCAAAGACAGTATGGAACCACTGAGCTCTTTCCTTTGTCCTTCTTTCTGCATTTAATGAATAAGTTTCATAATAGTTTTATATAAATGTTATAAAAATAGCAAAACAACTTTCTTTTTACTCTTAGACTAATATTAAACATAATCCATCGCATTTTCCTTTGAATTCCATTGTTCATTTGGGAGAAAAAAAAAGAAAAAAAAACAGCTAGAAGAGGATATAATGTTAAAGCACAATCTTTAAAACTGATTTCACTTACATGATGCAACAGTGGGAATACCTGTTTTGCATATTAAAATAAAGTTGCTCAGAATCCAATGTAATACTACTAAGAAAAAAAAAACTGATATGTACAAACCTCCTGAAAGTTAGTTAAAATTGTTTTAAAACTGCTTGAAAAAAGTTATAAGAAAGGTAAATAAATGCACTAAACAATATCTCTTATTGCATATATTAAAAAAAAAATCCTGCCAAAATACAACTATGCAGAATACTTAGGCTATCCTTAATATAATCCTGTTTCTCTGTGAAGTTAATTTTCATTTTCTTATCGTTGCAGCTTTTATTGTAACTCAAAGTTAAAGCTCTTAATTCAGAAAAAAATATCTTAAAAGTCCATCTTACATAAATTTCATGTGTCATCATATTTAAAAAGGCAGAAAAATAGTTTTTTCTTATGTTAGTTTGCAACCACAAGAGAAAAATAGCATTGTCTTGGAAAAAGTCTCCAGACTTCAGAAAGAAAAAGAGATGGGGGGGAGAAGGCAGGCAGGCAGGCAGGCAGGCAGGCAGGCAGGCAGGCAGGCAGGCAGGAAGGAAGGAAGGAAGGAAGGAAGGAAGGAAGGATTCCTTGGAATTTTCTATGGGAAGTTGCAGTGATGTGAAATGTAATTGAGGATTGATAGTTTCTAAATACTTTTCTAGTTTTGATTTTACTCTTGAAAGGACAAAACTTTGAACTTTTCCTCCCCACTGTAACTGCAGATTGGAATTACAGTAAACTAATTCTTGCTATGTAACAGACACGTAATTTTTTTGTAAGCAATGAACATGCAATAGAATCAGGGCAAGAAAGAATGATCACTTTTCAACCAGCATTTCTTCTGTACCACATTTTTATTATGCAGTAATAGCAGAAATCTCACCTTATCCTCTGAACATGTCACTCCATGAAGGAACAAAAGTGATAAGAAAGCTATTAAATATTAGTGACAACAGTTTACAATAAATATCTGTTTCCTCAGTCTCTATACTAGACATCTCAGTATTTCCTAAAGCATCAGTGAATACATATACTGAAGAACTATAAAGTCATCAAATAGCAAAGGAGGAAAAGCAAATATGAAATAACACAATGAATAAAGTTTGCTTTTGTATTTTCTTTTTTTCTCTCTGAACAAGTCTGAGACAGATGCTATTGAAAGTACTTAATCCAATGAAGTACTGCTTAGTTTTTAGTAACAGTAAAAGCTGATCATCTCTTTTTGAATACAAAGGAAAAATTTCCATCATATATTAAAAGTGTGTATGTTACCATTACAATATTACATATCTTACCAGGGACAGAAGGACTCCTGCTAGGTCTGAAGGTAACTTCTGACTAGCCATCTCAAAATAGACAGGATGGATGTCTCTTGTTTAATAAATGTTTTCACACATAGAATTCCCCTATGGATCAATACTGTCAGATCCATTATTTAGTATTTATATCCCATGTCAAGGCTAACAGTAACAACAGGTTGGAAATAGCAGAGAGCATTTTGAGGTCTAAGGCTTCACATTGATTAAGCAAATCATTAAAAGAAGTTAAATAAGCTTTACAATGTGGAGCTTAAATACTTAAAATACTCCTTTTACCAAAGAGCATGTTGAGAATTGCTTACTTTTCACAAATAGATACAGAAATGTGATGTTATAACAGTGCAGTAGAGCATTGCTGGCATAAGCAAAAGCAGAAGAGTAATTGGCTGGAAGCTGGAATCAGACAAAATCGACCTTGAAATAAGGTGCATTTTGCTAGCTGTGATGGTAATTAAACATTGGGAAAGCTCTCACAGGAGGCAACAGACTAACCAGTGCTTGCAGTGTTTAGAATGTGGTTAGCTGTCTCTAAAAGTACGATGCTTTAATCAAGTCTTTCAGACGAATATTATACCCAGTATGAACTTATGAAGGAATCACAGGAGTTGTGTCCAGGAAGGCTCTTTCTGGCACTCAAATTTGTGAAGGTATAAGGCAGTAGTCCATATCTTTCTTGTTTATCTTTGAGCATATTAGAATAGTAAGTTTTTTCCTTAGTATTTGTAAATCTATGCAGAAAGTGACTACAATCAAATATCAACTAATATGTTTCAGGTATTAGCCTCTGTGTATGAGGATGATTTTCTCCCATCCTGTCTTTGCCTTTCAGAGACACAGACTGACACTGTAAGTTTTTAGCTTTGTTGTCTCCTTCCTCTGAACAGTAAATGCTGGTTATGTAATGGGACTCAACAGATGAGCAGACCTGTTTCCTCAGCAGTACACAGAATCCTCTCTGACCTCAGGCTACCCTATCTTGCCCACCAGTTCAAGCTCCGGCTAATAATTTTGGTTGGTAAAATACTTTTTCTTCAGATGCAACTCAAAATGAGCTTTGAGAAAAGTGTCCTTCCTTTTCAATATGAAAGTATCAGTTATCTGACAGGATAACATAGGCACTGGTAGGATGATCCAGGTGTGTCTTATATAATCAAAATTTCCTGTCTTTTGAAGAGTCTCAGGCACTGAAACTAAGATGAAGACATCCTGGTTTCTCATGATCCCTCCCTGCTGCAAAAGTTTACTCTCCTTATAACTGAAAAAGTAATCTAATTACTAAGTATTGTGCTTATGTTAGGGCATTTTTGTTAACCTTTACAAACAGTTGCATATAAGAGATAATAACAGAATTTATATATATATATATAAATAAACCTAAGAAAAAGTGAAAAAATTATTTCTGAGTAAAACTCTGAAAAATATGTTTAATGCAGTAGAGTAGCTGAACCTATTTATGAGAGATTTACCTTCATGCTTGAAGCAAAGCATATGCTTAAATGACTAGCTGGATAGGAACACATTAAAAAACATATAGGTTTAATGGACTGGCAGAAATACTGCATACATTTTCAATAGCATTTTGTGCCATTCAAGTTTGGATTGTTCCATTTGAAATAGTCAAACAGTCCTAAAGCTGCTGCTTATAAGACATGATAGTATGAAAATACTGTGGCAGTGCAATTTAGATTGATCTTGGTCTGCTTCATTAAAGAAAGATTCTGATATAATAAACCTAACTAATCACAAGGATCATGCCTTCCCTGTAAGAGAGAAAAAATACCAAAAGAAACCATCTCTGGATCTTTCCTGGAATATAAAACAATCTGGCCTACATAACTCAGAAGAGAAATGACTCATTGCTTTGCACAGAACTCTCTGTTTTTCGTTAACACAGTACATATAATTATAGGTACTTTATAAAAACCTGTAAATACAGAAGTAAAATCAGATGAATAAAGAAAAAACAAAAGTAGAGAGGAGTAACATAAAAAAAAAAAAAAAAGAATCTCACTAAAAGATTACTCTCAAACAGTCAAACAGTAGGCACAGATTTTAAATGTCAACATCCTCTGTAATAGTCCAAAGCAGAAATATTTTAATTAATCATTCTGTTTTCAAGGACTATAGCAAACACTTTCTCCAAACTTGTTTGACAAAGTTGACTCTCTGATTGTTGTTGGCTGTTATTCAAAGTATTTTGAAGAATTCAGAGCACAAGCAGTAACATGTACGATCATGTAAAGTACCAATGGATCATCGTTTTTCAAGATGAAGTATGACTAATTAATAATACAAAATATATTCCAGACTGTTCTTGCAGATTATTATTTTAAAGAATATAAGATTGAACATGTGCTATGTTTTCAAGCAGATACTGCCAGAAAAGTTAAACTTTCAGTTTCAGTTGAACTGAAACAGGTGTCAGCACAAAAATGAATGTTTGTGGTGGTTTTACCCAGCTGAACAGTGGAACTCCACCACAACTGCTCTCTCACTCCCCCTCCTCAAAGGAACAGGGGGAGAAAATATGATGGACAAAGCCTCAAGGGTTGAGATAAGGACAAGAAGGTTGCTCACCAATTACTGTCACGGGCAAAACAGACTCAACATAAGGAGATTAATATAATTTATTACTATCACTAGCAGACTAGAGCAGTGAGAAACTAAAAGCAAACTAAAAACACCTTCCCCCCCATCCACCCTCTTCTACCTCCTCCCCCTGAGCAGCACAGAGGAACGGGGAATGGGCGTTATGGTCAGTCCATATTGCTTCGTCTCTGCAGCTCCTTCATTGTCACTCTCTGCCCCTGTTCCAGTGTGGGGTGCCTCCCACGGGATGCTGTCCTTCCTGAATGGGTCCTACATGGGCTTCCCACAGGCTGCAGCTCTTCAAGAACTGCTCCAATACGGGTCCGTACCATGGGGTCCATCCTTCAGGAGCAAACTGCTCCAGCACGGGTCCCCCGCAGGTGGCAGCTCCCACCGGACCACCTGCTCCTATGTGGGCTCCTCTCCACGGGCTACAGGTCTGGCCTGGAGTCTGCTCCTGCAGGGGTTCTCCAAGGGCTGCAGACTCCTTCAGACCAGATCCACCTGCTCCATCATGGGTTCCTCCACAGGCTACAGTGTGGAGATTTACTCAACAGTGGTACACCATGAGCTGCAGGGGAACAACCTGCTCCACCAAGGTCCTCACCACGGGCTGCAGGGGAACTTCTGCTCTGGCACCTGGAGCATCTCCTCTCCCTCCTTCTTCACTGTCCTTGGTGTCTGCAGGACAGTTTCTCACTTCTCTCTCTCCCAGCTGCTGTTGCGCAGCAGTTTTTTCCCTTTCTTAAATCTGCTCTCACAGAGGCACAACCATCATCACTCATTGGCTCAGGTCTGGCCAGCGGTGCGTCCCTTTTGGAGCCAGCTGGAGCTGGCTCTTATCTGACATGGGGTAGCTTCTGAGATCTTCTCACAGAAGCCACCCCTGTGGCTGTCCCCTGCTACCAAACCCTTATCACATAAACCCAATACCATGTTACAAGTAAACATATATATATCAATGAATGCTCTCTAAATGGTTCTCTATGTTTCAATTCATTGGATTAATTTTGTCTTCATTGCGTCCAAACGCTCATAAAATTGAATTATGTGAGAATATGTATTCACAGAAGGCCACATAAATTCACATATGAGTGTACATATACAGGGGGAAAAAAAGAAAGAAAAAGGAAGACTTGCACTGCTACTCAGTTAAGAAACAGCACCACGATGGCTAGGGTTAATCAGAACATTCAACTGCAGTTACCTCAACTATTTCCAGTCTCCATCCTCTTGCCTCCTTCCCACACTCCCAGCTTGCCCTGTGCCAGAAGAGGTTCTTCGTGTGTTGCACTGACTCCACAGGTGGCAATGCTTCCCAGCTGACCTTTGGGACAGAGGTGGAGGATGTTATGACAACTTTCAGGTATACAAAGTTCTGCTTCTACCTCCAGTGCAGCTTGAAAGAGACTGATTTTTTCTGTCTTTATAGTTGTTGTTGTTGTTGTTTTTTCTGAACTACTCTTGAACAGAGGTCTTGGTAGGCAGAGAGAACGTGCAGTTCTCGGTTCTTTTTAAAAGAGGGCAGTGACATAAAGACAGTTACAACAAAGAGATGAAATGGAGATAGGTAGGTAGGTTTGAGTGTGCCATGTGCTCTAGGGCCATCTTTCCCTGCTGCTATTGCTTTAACATATTGATAAGATATCCTATTTATTTTGAATGCCTTCCACTGTATAAATGTTGGAAATCAATGTTTTTCTTCTGGGGCAGATGAATTATGACTAAATGCAAAGACCATTTTTGAGGAGAAGCATCTAACAAATTTCAACATATACCTTTTTCTCAGGGAAATTGCTAACTAGATTCTTAAAGAGTGTTCTTCACATATAATAAAATCTGAACTTAAGGATTATCATATGCATTACTGAAAGGTCAGGAAAAAATGGTTAAAAGCACAAAAATATTACCAGATTTATACTTGGAAAGGTAGACAAATGATTCAAAGATTCTAAAACTCTAGAAAAGTCTAAACATTTTTATTCCAGGCATTTTCTTGGTTATGTAGCTACCTCATTAAGTACTCAGGTAAATGTTAGGTACTCTGGAAAATTAAGAACTTTCAGAAAGATAAAAATATCTCACCTAGGACTTTTATCTTAGAGATGTTTCTTTGACTTTTTAAGCTTTAGCATATATACATAGACTAAATGCTAGTGTTACTATTTTTCAGAGCAGTATATATAGCAGAACTGCTTTCAGATACAATTGTTTGTTCTTTTTTTTTCATGCTTTTATCACAACAAAAGAATGAAAACAAAACAAAATATTGTACATTTATATACCCGAGCTTTTTCATCTTAGCTTTATATACAAAGTAGTTTACTATAATGAATGATGATCAAGTCATACCCCAGTTAAAAGCCTTTTTATTTGTCTGACAACCTCCATCTTCTTTATCCTGTAGATGGACAATGCTTTATTTTCTTTCACTTTCATTTTTTTTATTTGCAGTGGATTTCACTGCACTGACCATTGCAAACTTCCATTTTGTGTGTTATTTGAACTTAGAGGAACAGAGTAATAAGATTCATTTCATGATAGTGTAAGTATCTACAGTATACATGTTTACACCTAAAATAATAATTTAGTCTCTGCTTGTTATAAGTGAAGACAAGCATAGCCATTTATCAAACCTGTTTTAGAAGTAAACCCTTTGATGAGATGAGTCAGGCCTCAAAATGTCTCATAGACACGACAATAACTTAGCTCGACAGCTTCCAAATAACATTAAGAAAATTTGCCTCTGCAATAGTGTGTGACTTGTTAGATTTCAGTCTAACCAAGTGTTAATACAGACAGGAATAAGGAAATCTGAAAACTAGAAACTAAAAAGACTAGCTCAGGAGATATATACCTTCTATTTATCAAAAGTTATGTGAAATGAATTCCACACTAGGTCAAGCAGTTGGCAGTAGTTGTCTACTACTTAATTGCCCTTGTTGGTCTGTCCTAGGGTCGTTACAGGGTCTTGAATCTCATCACCAATTCCTGTGCACTCCAGCCACTGCTTTGTACTGATTTCAACTCCTCCTGCTCATCTTTCCAAGCTGGTCTTTCCTAGACTATATTCACCAACATCCACAGGCATAGAAAGAAGTCCACCATGTCCCTCTAGTCTTAAAGAGACTAGCTCTGATTGTGCATGAATTTTTAATTCCCACTGATTGTTTCCCATGCTGCATGCATACTTACACACACATTAGAACTAGACTACCAGTTATGCTGATTTCACAAGGGAAATGTGAGGCCCTTCCCCATCACAGTGTTTTCCAGGTACTTCCTCACTGCCTGCCACGCCTTCATTGCTTTTACATTATAAGAATCATTCCTCAGTATAACATATTTAAAGCTCTCTTCGCTAGGTTAGAGAGCCTGTTTGCAAATATACTCCTGCCTCACCTTGTCAGATGCACTGGTCTCCATGCCCACCAGTCCTTGTTCCTCAGGCAAGCTCCCATATCCATAAAAACAAAAGCACAGTCCAATCTGTGACACAAGCTGTGCACCAAGTGTTAATCCACTGTGAAAAAAAATAATAATAAAAAATGGATCTCAGACACTATACATTCCTGAAACTATAGTCTTCCCTCCAAGAGAAATTGCTACATCTTCTCCAGGAAGATTATTATAACTATTATTATAAGTATTTCCAATAGTTGTGATAAAGGACGGTTGTCCCAGCTGTGAGCAATATCATATATTTGAATTAAATATTTTATACAAAACAAACCCTAAAGTGATATTCTGCAAGAGGGAATAATAATATGAACAATAATTAACAAGATTTAACTTATAACATATTTTTTTAAAAATTCTCTGATATTTCAGTATCATATTTTAGGAAGGCTCTTGACAGTAATTCAATTAAAATTTATTTTAGGTGTTATTTTAGATGTTAACTCAAGGTTTTTATATACCTATAAGTAAAATAAATAAATAAAAAATAACTAAGCTTTATTAAAATTATTTAGACACTGTCCCTCAAAAGGCACAGCACTCACTGGATTTCACTTGGTGCTTCATTTGTGAACTAAGCTGAAAGTCCAGTTCAGAATCAGATTCTAGACATTATCTGTAAAAGGAAATCTCATTTCTGCCATCAGCTGAGCAGCAGTAAATCTTTATAATATGTATTGCAAGCAGTAAAAATGATTGACAAGGTCAGTGATTGTCCTTATAAACAGGACAAAGTCAAACAATAGATCAGTCTTTAATTTCAACTTTTCAGATTCAATTGACTTTGTATCCTTACATTAGTATAGTATAGTTTGTAGTATAACTTCAAGGACTTTCCAAAGAGGATATTTTATAAAAATCAGCCTGTTTTATTTATTTAAGTAAATATTTAGTACATACATATTTTCTCTTTGTGTTTGCTTTTGTTGTTTCTAAGATATTACTAATTAATCTTACCTCCAATATAAAAGATTATGCCATTTTATTTTTAAAAACATCAGTAATCTGTTGGAGTGACAGATCTTTCCAGTTCCTCTTGGACATACTGCCTTATACATTAGTGTTCTAATGCACTTAGGGAAAAGTACATTTCTCTCTCCACATCACTAACACAAATTTTAACAGAGTTTGAAGACAGCATTAAAAAACACTTATTTATTGGATACTGTATATACTCACCACTTTTTGTATCTCTCTTCACATTCACTTACTTAGGTAAGTAAAGTTAGAAAAATAATTTTAGGAATTTAAGCTTTAAAATGTAGTGTTTTTTTCCTTTTTTCCTCCTATTTTTTAAACTTGCAATCTTTCTTCATCTACATGGTGAAAATATTGTGAAAGTCCTCTAACTGCCTATGTACGGAATGCTTAAGCTCAAAGAAAACAGTTTAAAACACAGTTGTGATACTGAACAATGTCTGTGATTCTGTAAGTTCCAAAACTCATTTCCTTGACCACTGCATTACTGTAGACCAGGTATGGTGTATCATAGAATTCTGCAAAGAGTAGTAGAAAGGATATAAAACAATGGAGATTGCTAAGGGATGTTACAGAGCTGCTGCCTCCAGCGGACTCTGTGGCCCATGGATTCGTCCTCTTTAATCCTGGAGCCAGCCTGGTATGCTTGGACATTGGGTGCCTCTGTCCTGGTTTGATTGATGTGGCTGCCGCTGTCCAATTTGCAGGTTTGTCCAGTAGCAAAGCTGAGCACAAATCTCAGAGAGGCACGCATGCAGGTGCACACACAGGATGCTAACAAAGCTGGCTACAGACTGACACAGACAGACCAGTGCCATTAGCTACACCCACACATAACAGTACCAGAACTCACATAAAACTTAAGTAAAGATGGCCAGCTCCTGGTCTCCGCCTATGTGGGACTGAAGTCCACTTGTGAAAGCACACATCCTTGCTACAGATTCACAAGCATGCCCACATTTGCAGATCTCTCAAATACCAGCAGAGGCCTTCCACCTCTTTATTATCTCTGCCTGGATTCTGAGCTCCACCCAAGGTCACACTTGGAGTTTTCCCTGAGACAGCTTTTGCTCCTTTGTCAGCTAGTCCAGTTTGAAATTTGCTAGCAAATCAGACATACGCACCTATGCATATTGGTTTAAATTCACCAGGGGAAAATATAAGCACTTTGAGGTCCCTCTGATTACCGATCCTTTGAGCTTGCGTACAAGCAAACACACTGTATTGGGTTTACATGGTAAAGGTTTGGTAGCAGGGGGACCACAGGGGTGGCTTCTGTGAGAAGATCTCAGAAGCTACCCCATGTCAGATAAGAGCCAGCTCCAGCTGGCTCCAAAAGGGACACACCGCTGGCCACACCTGAGCCAATGAGTGATGATGGTTGTGCCTCTGTGAGAGCAGATTTAAGAAAGGGAAAAAACTGCTGCGCCACAGCAGCTGGGAGTGAGAGGAGTGAGGAACAGTCCTGCAGACACCAAGGTCAGTGAAGAAGGAGGGGGAGGAGGTGCTCCAGGCGCCGGAGCAGAAGTTCCCCTGCGGCCTGTGGTGAGGACCATGGTGGAGCAGGCTGTCCCCCTGCAGCCCACGGTGTACCACGGCGGAGCAGATCTCCACGCTGCAGCCCGTGAAGGAGCCCACGGTGGAGCAGGTGGATGTGGCCTGAAGGAGGCTGCAGCCCATGGAGAGCCCCCGCAGGAGCAGGCTCCGGGCCGGACCTGTAGCCCGTGGAGAGGAGCCCACGCAGGAGCAGGTGATCCGGTGGGAGCTGCCACCCGTGGGGGACCCATGCTGGAGCAGTTTGCTCCTGAAGGATGGACCCCGTGGTACGGACCCATATTGGAGCAGCTCTTGAAGAGCTGCAGCCTGTGGGAAGCCCACGCAGGACCCGTTTGGGAAGGACGGCATCCCGTGGGAGGGACTCCACGTTGGAGCAGGGGAACAGAGAGCGACCATGAAGGAGCGGCAGAGATGCAGCGATATGGACTGACTGCAACCCCCATTCCCCGTTCCCCTGCGCCGCTCGGGGGGAGGAGGTAGAAGAGGGTGGATGGGGGGAAGGTGTTTTTAGTTTGCTTTTAGTTTCTCACTGCTCTAGTTTGCTAGCTATAGTAATAAATTATATTAATCTCCCTATGTTGAGTCTGTTTTGCCAGTGACGATAATTAGTGAGTAACCTGCTTGTCCTTATCTTAACCCTTAAGCCCTTGTCCATCATATTTTCTCCCCGTTTCTTTGAGGAGGGGGAGTGAGCAAGCGGTTGTGGTGGAGGTCGGCTGTTTAGCTGGGTAAATCCACCACACACACACACATACTAGTCCCTCTGGTTGCTGACATGTACACCTATTATCCCTGTGGCCCATGTCCCCTTCTCCAGGTGCAGGCACTCACACCTCTCTTTCACCCCAATCCATGCAGTTGCAGGCACCACAGATGCAAAGACCCTCTGGCCCAAGGTCCCACTCCAGTTGCTGTCATCTAGACCTTGCAGAACTCGCACTTGGGATAGAGAGTGAAATTAGATAGAAAGATAGTTAAGAAATGATTTAATCAAAAGGCATGCAGAATGTGGTGATCACATTCTGGATGGAGGTTCATGGCTCAGTCAGGCAACTGTATCAACCAGCAGCCTGCTTTACATTCAACAGGACAGGCCCCCATTATCCTTCATCTTCTCTATTTCCTACCCCATTTTCTGCCCCCATGCTTCTTTTTCCTCACCTTTGATCCTTCCTATAGGCATTCCCTTAGGTGTTTTGCATAGTTCCACAGGGTCCTCTCAAATATCTGGAATGCTCATGATCATCTTGTTTACCCTGTTTTATCAGTTAGAAATCCAATCCTGGCTGTCTCCAAAGCTGTGCCTGTAGTTTCTTAACTGCCCCTCAATTACTATCTGAACAGTTTTGGTCTTCATTATCGTCTCCCTTATCAGGTTTGTGTCTCTGTGTTCTGTTTATCTTTTTGTCTTCACTTTTTGTTCCCTTTGAACTGAAATGGTCTTTGACCTGATAACTTTAATGAAGCAGATGCTCTCACATTTCATGTGCCTTTTACAGAGACTTTTCAGTATTTGAGACCATCACTGCCATAACACGTTAGGGTAGCCTCTGAAACTACTAACCAATCAGAACACAATGATACCATTTTAGGCCCATCTGTTCAATAATATTACACCCAAAGCCCAAAAGGTTGGACAAGAAATATGACAAAGCAGATGGCAAGCAGTGGTGATGATGATCAAAAGGTCTAATGGGCTTGGGGAATATTTAAAATCTCCATCCATCCTTTACAGAAGAAAAAAATATTGATAAACTAGCAAATAACAATTTACACTACACTCTTCCCAGCTGTAAAGTATTTTAACATAATTATGTTTTCTCACATAGCCAAAAATGGTAACCATGTGAAGTAAAAAGGAAAAAGTTACACTAAATAACATTATTAAATTTTCTTTTTCTTGCCATTATTAAAATAAACATATTTTCTTTGTAGTTAATGAATGTACATTCTAAGACATATTAAGAAAAATGCCAAATTAGAATAAATAATGCAATATTTATATTACAACATTGCCAGTTGAAAAAGATAATAAATTAAATGAATTAATATTAAAAGTCAATCCAGTAACTTCTAAAAAATCTACTAGTATAATTTTTTTTCCTTTAAGTTTTGAATTAATAATTTCATTTTTTATCATATCATAGCACATGATAACTTACAGTGAAGGTGCATGGACCTATAAAGAGGAATGCAGAAAATATTTATTATATGTGCTTTCAATCAGAACTAAAATGTTGCACTTTCTCAATATCTCCTGTTGGAACTATTTCATTTTAATAACAAATTACTGAATAAACCAAAAGTAGTCACTGGCTGTATTTTCGTTGTTGTTGTCGTCGTTCCTGCAGAAAGACAAATTCCAAGTGTTTATTGCAAGTAGGGCAAAAATGAACATTGGCCTGACTCTTCTAATACCTCTACTAAAAGCATTAACATCAAAAGAAAAGCACATTTCAAAGTCTCATTTATGTGTTTTTGAAGAGAAAAGTCGTTTCCCAGCCAGTCCTGCTTTGTGAATGAATGAGATTTCTGTAAACCAGAATTCGACACAGTTTCATGAACAGTACCATGAGCAGGCTGCTATGGTTAAAAGTCATAATACGGTCAATGTAATCAAAGTCTTTCCTACAAATGTAGGAGCCAAAGGTTCACAGGTTCAGGTTCACAGAAGTATTTAGAAGTTTATGTCTCACTAAAATAATAGCTTTGTAGATTTGGCCAATATAATCTTGTAAGTTGCTTTATATTTTATGAGTGGAAACAAGTAGACTCAAAGCTGATATGAAAATCCAAGAACTCTCCTGATTTTTTTCACCCAGTTATATCACTGTCTAGTCTCCTGTATGTAGGAGGCATGAAAGTAGGGACAACAGGAAGAATTGAGGAAAAATGTGGGTATTGCTTATTATTCAGTAGCAATACGTGTGTTTCAGGAAAATTCAATGGTTTTTAGTGAATTGCATAGATCAACGATCAACCCTGACACAATTCAGTGTATCCAAAAATATTGGTAATGTTGGGGTGGTGGCGGTGGTGAGGGAAAGCATTCTCCTCCCAGCTATTCAAAAATCTAAACCAAAAGCAACTAAATTATTCATGATAGAAGGTAATTTCTAAAGGATGACCTGAAGAAAGTGTTCTACTTGAACCCTTTCCATTCTAGACATGGAAAGCATTAAACAAGCATCCATCAACATGCCTTAAGATGTACTAGACTGGTCAGGGACAAGGAATGCAAATAGAACAGTTTTAGCAATAGATAGGATTTTCAGTTAAATGAGAATTATCCAGCTCGAAGGGTCAACATTTCTCTCTCTCTCTCTCAAAAAAAGGCGGGGGGTGGGGGAAAGAGTGGTAAGCAATAACTCAGTCAGTACTTAATGTCTTCAGATTGTGCAGACTTCTCCAGGAATTTACAATGCCAAGCAGAGTACCTGTGTTGGGATCCACAACAGATAACATCCTGAACCAGCTGGTAATATCACTCCCCTCTACCTCCAAGATGTATATTTAAAGTTGACCACTTGCATGGGATTTCACATTTTTGCAAAACACATTTTAGAGACTAAAACTAATTTGAATCCTTAGAGATTAAAATATTTTTTTTTCTCTTAAAAATACAGGTAGCATTGAGAACCTTCTACACAATTTCCTGATGCTCTGGAACTTGCACAGTCTAATGAAGACATTGGATTTAGATCCACTTCAGGAAGCTTGAATCCACAGTAGCTACAAAAAAA
>VXAL01006198.1:21611-59373 GCA_013399475.1 Chauna torquata
AAAAAAAAAAAAAAAAAGTAAGAGACAAGCTTATTAGCCCAATGGCCATTCTGAACACATACCTTTCACATCTCCTCTTGAAATTTGGTCACTGTGCAGTGAAGAATGCAAAATCCCAAGAAGATAAAATCCATGAATGTGAAAATCATCAGCAAGAACTGAAGGGAAGGAAAACGGACAGGACCCAAAATTTAGGAGGAAGGATAAATGTTTCCTGCATTCACTTCTTCCTATTACCCCATTTTTTATAATTGTGTAATATAAACCAATAATTCACATCCTCAGAATGAAAAGGTAGTGAGCTAGCATAATATCGTATTTGTGCATAAAAATGTTATAGGTAAGACATGATTATTTTAACAATTAACAATTTCACAAGATTGGAGCACTGTAGTCACACTATCAAGATTTTGGGCTTTGTGTGTTATTTTTTCCATGTTCATATGACCAACTCTTATGTCTTTTTATTTACTATATTAATTTTTATCTTTTCAACTTTTACACATTTATTATGCTTCATCTAAATAAAGTTTTTCCATACTTCATCTATCTTTACAGTGTAAGTTCAGACATTTGTCATTTGAAATTTTCACCTTTAAAACATTTAGGAAGCAACAACCTTCCCTGTGATCTGCACTTTATGTATATATGCTTTAAGTTTCATCTTCACTTTTTAATGAATACAGAGCTATCTCTCCTGATCCAATATCTTTTTGACACTTCTGTAAATAATTACTTTTTAGACTTCAGATTTTTTGAATTGAGTACAGTTTTCATTACTATATCCAGCTAGAACTGAAGGCTGGCCTTACTTGGCTTCAGCATGGAACATTTCTAAGGAGTCTGTAAAATGTGTATATACTGACACTGCAATTTTCAAGTTTCAAGATTATAATGTTTCTCTTGCATATTAATAACAACAATGAGGATTAAAAGGTCTTCATTATGAAAAAAAAGCTAGGAAACTTTCTAACGAAGTGACACAGAAGTAGAACTTCAAGAAAGATGAAATTTACTGAGGGGGATAAGGAAGCAATATTTCATATAGGAGAAAAAAAATACTGCTGACATATTAATAGGTTTGAATAAAGAAAACCTGAAGTTGACTTCTATTTCTGTGAGACACAAGCGAAAAAACTGTGAAGCCTAGGGTATGCTGAAGGTCCATTATTTGCCTCATGCAAATAATTTTCTTTCCTCTTCTCAGAAAAGATGAAAGAAATTCTAATACTTGTCATTTATGGTAGGAGAGAAGAATTTTGGTCGTGGGGCAACAAAGTGGGGTGGGGATTGCAAAAGTATTATTCCATATGGCTTTCTGTCAGTGTGGTACACTTGTTTCTGTCCAAGTCTATCTGGTGATTTTTCTTGTCAGCATTCTATTGAATGTTATTACTAAAAATAATTGTCAACACATTTTAAAACTTTTGCTACATATAATTGCGCACACTACATATTGACTTAAGTCTTAATATGTTTCCCTTTTTAAGTGTAAGGAGCTAGGAAATGTCAAAAAAAAAAAAAAAAAAAAAAAAAAAAACCTTTAACTTAAACTTGACTGAATAATATAGTCTCCAAAAAGGCTGCCTCTGTTACTCTTTCATTACAGTTTTCCACATTCTAGCAATAACCGTTATTCAAGTGCCGAAGATAATGTGTCTACTGAAATTATAATGTAGGAATTATGCACAATAGGGATTCACAGCCTATTCTATTATGATGTTATATTGTTACTATGATCATAAAAGACGTTAAGCTCAGTTATAAAAAGAATACATCCACTCAAAATTCCTTAGAGGAATTTTCACAGTGAGAAAGCTGTAATTTAGGAAGAAACTCTTTGAACTGAGGAGATAGCTTTTGTATGTCCAGGTTTCCTTGGAAGCAAGCAGCATTGCTAAAATATTGGGGAAGATGCAATACTCCATGCTGTTGCATTAGGAAGTAATAAAGCACTGAATACCTTAATGCTCATTATTGCAGATCCATTCTATCAACTGCAAGCTTTCAGGTAAAGTCATTTCCACAAAACCCCCTACAACCTGAGTTACCAGTTTTATATGTTTCTCTAATAGATGATATGCAACTGTTGCATTAATGTTTGCAGGCTAAATCTACAATGAGGGAGTAAATTTTTTATAGCTCCCTTTTTAAAACTTGGAGATTTGATGGTTTTACGAATATTTGTAACCATTTGGGCTATAAATGTCAACATTAAATTTTACAGCTATTAATAAAAAAGCAAAAAGAAAACACATGCTATCCCGGTGGATGACATAAAAATATATTCCTACATAGTGACAGACTATTTCCATTTAGTAGCACTAACTGTTAAAGAACATGTACATTCTCACATGAGAGCACAAAAATGCTGTTCTGTAGCTATATCTAATGACATAGTTGTATACCTTATTGTATGTATGTTATTATGGTATATAGAAGCATACACATATTATGCATAAATAATTTATATTATGTTGCTGTGTATACTACATATTTAATAATATATAGCATATACATACAATTTTTATTCTATCTCTGATAACTTCACCAAGCTTAAAAATGCATTAGAAACACCTAATTTCTTGAAACTGTTCTTAGTAAACTATGCAACCATTTAAATCCAGGCAACATCAATATTCCCTTAAAATGCATCTTTGGAAGTAATCAGTGATTTTGATTATCTGTGCTTCCTCAGTGTGAGATAAAATCCTTAATAGAGGTTGTTCATGTTCACTGGAAATGTTTCAAATTAAAGGTTCTTTTCTTTCTAAATGGAATGTCCCCTAAGAAATTGGCATAATCAAGGTAAAGTGCATAGCACAACAGTGAGGGTATTTACAGAGGAATCAGCCTAATTATTTGTAATTACTAGAACAGGCAACAATTCAGAGGAAATACATAGAAAGCACAGGTGTACCCAAAGAACTTCTTTTTATTTACATAAACCTTCAATTAAATATATAATTTCCAGCTTAAAAAGTATATTTAAAATTTATAATTAGATAGGAAAAGTGTCATGCATCATATTGCCTGAAAGAGCTACATTTAGTGAAGCAAAATGAGTAATAAAATAGTGTTTCAATGATGCCAGAGATTATAGGCAAAGCATCTGCCACTGTAATTTCCAGAGTTGGAGCTGGCTGGGATAACCTTCAAATCTTCTCATTCATTTCGTTGTTTTCTAGTTTTTCTATTAGAAGCACTGCATGTGGCATGTAGGCTACAGACTTTGCCACCTTTTATAATAGGTGTTTGGGGAAATTAGAATAAATGTTCCTAATTGAAATTTAAATGCTGTATCTTTTCTGTTATATGCATTTCTGAAAGAAGTAAAATTAAATTAACATTGGAATCCTGAATTTTTAACCAGGATTTGGCAATGATACTACTGTGCTGCACTGTCTAAACAGGTTAAGAATATGTGCCTGCACTGGATACTTAGAATATAATGATCAGTACTGCAGAGCACTGTTAAATTGCATCCATGAAAAAATCAGAGTTGTTTGTTTGCTTGTTTCATACTTCTTAGAAGTATTTTCTTCTCCATTCCTCATCCATTTTACAAGACAGTGAGAATTCGTCCTTGTATCTTCCTTGCCTCTCTTGGCCCAACTTTTTATTTCCATCTATGTTCATAAAAACACTTGCACTAACTTCAAACAAAGATAGCTAATTTTTGTGGTCACTGCATAATGTTGTCAGTAGAAGGAAGCTTTTATACCTGCACAGAAGGCATGGGAAAGCCTTTTGTTACTCTGCTCAGCCTTATATATATATTTGCTATTCCCCTTGTTTAAAAAGAAAAAAAGAAGAAAAAAAAGAAAAAAGAAAAAAAAGGAAAAAGGAAAAAGGAAAAAAGATTTTTAGAACCAAATTTTAAGAGAGATGTAGATTTGATTTAAGTTAACAGTGATTTCTAAATCACGAGTTTTTACTTTTTTTGCTTACTCAGGTGCTACAGCTATGATGTTCTTTGTACAGCATATTTGTGCTCAAAAACACAAAACGTTCATGTGCTCCATCAGAAAGCATCCTCACTGGAACACTTTCCTATATGTACAAGTCGCAGATCCATAAGACATACTTCTACATTGCTCCACATGGCTGACTTGAGAAGCTGTACTGCTTAAAAGACAACCTCTAATTCTGTGAATAACTGTGTTGGGGATCAGGACATTTGTTAACAGCTGAATATACATGTTTTAAGAATATTATTGGGATGTATGCTTTAGCATTCATTTAAACTTAAGGATAAAAGAACATGATTTTTTAATATGTTACAAGAAAATAAAAATACAGCAACACTTCTTTAGCACTATATTAATATTAAGACTTTTCCCTTAATAGGCACCTCAATAAATGAGGCTCTAGAGTTGAACACTCTCATGAAATTAGTTTTTTTTCATGTATCTTGTCTAAGAACTGCTGCTTCCCTTCTTTTCATTTCTTTTGCCTTTTATCTTTACGTGTGATATATATGCACATACAGATGTGTACATACTGTGTATATGAGTATATGTAACTTTTCTGCGTTACAAATAGTTGATCATAGTTGTAACAATGCTTTTGTATTTTGTAAACCTAACCCATAGTAAAAACGTATAATTGACTGATGGGACTTTTGAAACTACTTCATGTGCTGCCTACTGAAGTTTCAACTCAGTCACAGCATTGAAGAAAAAAAATACTTAAGAAAAAAAACAAAATACATTGAAAAAAGTTATATTGAGTTTCATTGCACATAATCGTTGAAAAAGTTTCCTAATGTAAACTAATCCATAAGACTCGAACGCTCCTTTACCAAATATTTAAAATTAATATTATCATATTACTATCAACCAATAAGCAAAGAGAAGTTCAACAAATAATGGTCTTAATTTATTCATTACCTATTAAAACATCTTAGTGTTCCAAACAATGACAACATATTAAATTTAAATATATATTTTTCTAGGAAGCTGGATATTATTAAGACATTTGACAGAATATTGATTTGATTTATTTGAACAGAAATTTTATTGTTCTTTTAATGTGACCTTGCTTTTATTCCTCTTTTTATATTCTGTTCTTAGAATGCTGAAGTCCTGATTCCTGACTGGAACCCCTAGACACTAGTACATTGCAAAATGCTAATCATGAGTCTATTCAAGATGGTAAACAGAACAAGTAAAGTAGTGGAAGAGTGAAACTTCCAACAGTGAGATTTTTTGTCTTTATGATGACTGATTAGAGTTGTGTGTATTTGCAGCCACAATACATTACACAAAAATTAAGATTTTGCAGCTGTGATTTATATTTAACATGATATAGATAGAAGCTGTTTGAATGGACTGTCATCCAGAGGACATGATTAAAATACTGTTGCTTACTTGGATAGAAGAGAATAGACATAACTCTCCATGGGTTTCTAAGTAATCATGTTCTTACAAGCTCTGGCTTGAAAGTTTCCTAAATAACAGCAAAATTTGTTCTCTTAAACTTTTTGTTGATAAAGAAGCGAAAGGTAAACCTTCAGATGAATGTTGGGTCTGTTACACTTACCTTTCTGTTATTTCTTGGAGGTATGCTTTGGTATGTTACAGTTGAAGATCACTCTGAATTTTTAGTGAATGAAAAAAATATCAGTCCAAATAGTATTTCTTAAATTATAGTAGGTTCTAATGTTCTTTCATATACTGCTTGAACTATGAGTTCCAGATATAATGCAAACTCCATCTGTCATAGGCTGTTTGTACCTCTTCTAGCCTAGCAACTGGAATCATGAGATTTTCAAAGACTGTTTCCATTGGCTGTGGAACCTGATTCTCCAGATTATCCAGCTGACATCCGATTTTGTTCACCTCCAGGACATGTTTGAAAATGTATCAATAGAAGCATTTTCAAGATGTTCCACTAAAATTGAGGTTTATGCTAACACTGTTAGTTGTTTCTACTAACTAATTTATAATTTAATTGTTTCTGCTCCTAAGAAAGCAAGATCTGAAAATGTCTCCCCTGCAAATGTCAGTCAATCCCCATTCACAAAATAGAATGAAACTTCATTGACAATTTTTACAAGAACGCTTGATGTTGGAATTTTACACCAGCTATATTGTATCATTTCAGTTACCTGTGATTTACTTGCATCATTGATAACTAAAATAAATGCTACTTCTGAAGACAACTCATAAAAATGCATATATACAGAGCAGTTCTAATGAAACATCTGAGAACACCATATAGCTCTGTCTCCAACTTTACAGTGAGTAAAGCAAATAAACAATCTTACGATGTGCTCACAACAGAAATTATTATACCTTTTATCTCAGATGATGAAACTCAAATATAAAAGGCTGAATGACGAAGGACATGAATTGCATTATTGATAGAGCAATGGCTTATTTCTCTCAAGATCTTAGTTTGAGAATTAGTAAGAACTCTGTTTTTCCTCACCATTCAGGACAAAGATTGTCTGGTTCTTAGCGTCTTGCAGAACAATGCGAGTTCAAATGAGTTACTAACTAATTGGATTCTAGAATTTTGTATCTCGTTGTTCATTTCCTTATTCTTCAGGGTTTTGTTTTGTTTGTTTCTTACCAAATAACATGTAATAAACATTATTGGTAGCTACAGGGCAAAATCTGCACTGTCTTCCTCAAGCAAGTGTTCCTTACTAAAAGTTAGCATGACTGCCCAATGGCAAGAATGGAATGGAAACATGCTTAACGATCCAGTTGTGTCCTAGTATGTAACTTTTTCGACCTCTGCATAAGAGAAACCACACAAATTTTCTTTCAATTAGAAGATGTGATTTTTTGCCAATGGCTTTTTAGGGGAATATATGCACTAACATATGTGGATTGTCAGGAGTGTATTTTATAGACCTATCTTAACAGTATCTGCCACTGAATCAAGCATGAAGTTGTGTGTTATATTGTGAGATTAGCATTAGAGTCTCTGGATAGCAAATATAACAGTACGGAACTATATGGAATTACAAAACTGATGGGGCACTAATAACAGCTAAAAAGAATGACCCTGATCATCTTGACAACAAGTAGCTTGCACTGAACGACTTTCAGATTTCTAAAACTAGTGTACATCCTCCTTTTGATGTTTTAGCCAGCTCATATTGTGTACTGACTCAAGTATAATGTGGATTAGGAGTTTGTGACCATTTTGCTATCCGATGAAGACTGTAAACCTACCAATGCAAAAGCAGAGTGTTAACAAACACTACATTTACACAAGTACTACTACAAACATCTACAAGGTTAAACCTCAAGAGGGGAAGGGACTGAGCTTGATCATATATTCTACTTCATTTTAATTCTTCTGATGTCCTATTTTGCAACTATTTTGTTTAGTTCTCACTTCAAGAGGAATCTGCTTTAGAAGAGGCTAACTAACCGCTGTAGACAGGAAACATCTAATGCCACTTGGTTGAAGTGCAAAGGGTAGTGCAAGTGATGATCCTCTTATTTAACAATATGGAGATCAAGCTTGTTGAGCACTGTAAGAAGAAAAAAAAAAAAAGATTTTTAGAAAAACATTTATTGATAAGTTCATGATAGAATAACACATTGTTTCTACTGTACAACAATGTGGAATAGAAAAACTTTTTATCTGCGTAAAGAAATCCTTTTTCCTCTGAAATGAACAAACACTTTTATCCTGGTTTCATCTGGGACAGAGTTCATTTTCTTCCTGGTAGCTGGTATGGTGCTGTGTTTTGGATTTACGATGACAATAATGCTGGTAACACACCAGTGTTTTAGCTGCTGCTGAGCAATGCTTACACAGAGCCAAGGATTCTTCTGCTTCTCATGCTGCAGCCAGTGAGGAGGCTGGGGGTGCACGAGAAGCTGGGGGAGGACAGGACCAGGACAGCTGACCCAGACTGACCAAAGGGATATTCCATACCATATGACATCATGCTGAACAATTAAGCTGGGCAGGCTGGCTGCGGTGGCTGGCTGCGGTGGCCGGGGGTGGGGGCGTGTTGCTCAGGGACAGGCTGGGCANCTTTTTTCCGATTCTCTCCCCCATTCCACTTTGGGGGGAGGGGGTGAGCAAACAGCTGTGTGGTGCTTAGCTGTCTGCTGGGTTAAACCACAACAACTTTTTAAAAACTATATTGCCTCCTACTAATATATCCTTACATTGTATTAGATATGTATTATATGTTTGTGGATGGCATTAATAAATATTCATTAGCATATATTGTACCATTTAAAGGTCATATGTTTTAAATATTTGAATTTTTCTCCTTAGAATTTTTATTTTGTCGTTCATTTTTAGATTTCTGCAAAAAGCTTCTTGGTATTACAACTAATATATCATTCTAATGCACCATAAAACTGGCATAAAATGTAATTAAAAATAGATATAGTGGTAAAATATGACAAAAGTAAAAAAAGGTCCAAACTCAATCAATATTTATGCTACTCATTTTACTTTTCTGTGGATTTCATGTAGTAGGGCTTGGATTCTATGACTCATAAGCTCTCTAAAATATCAAGAAATCAAAAATGAAATGAGGTGTGTTGATTTTGTCAAGATGATCTTTTCACAGTAAGTTAGGCGCTTTTTTGTGCACCTATTTCATTTTATGTATTTATTTATCCAGTGCCAAAGGTTACATATTGGCTTCATGTCATTTTTGCACTTTTCCTCAAGGACCAGAAATATATCAAGAAGCTTTTATGGTATGTGTATATATATATATATACACGCAAACACTATAGTGCATATACAGAGAGAGAGAGATTGCCTTTATCTTCAGCTGCTTGACAGTTTTAACTTTATATAGTCTTTTGTCAGACAATCAAGTCTTCCCTCCCTTTCACTGCTTATCAGGCAGCTCAGTGCTGCAGAGTGACAGAACTACCGAAGGGTCAACTGCCTGCCAAGGCTTTCAGAGGGAAGCTCAGAAATGAAGTGCTCTGTCTGGAAAAAAATGGACTGCCAAAGCATTCAAGAAACTAATGGACTAGAACTGCTTTGGAAAAATATCACTAAACATGCATAATCTGTATTTTGGTACCTAAGTGTCTATAAGCAGTCAAAACATCCTTTCTGATACATTTAGCTTTCAATACTATATAAATATTCAATAAACTATAAAAATTTAATGGTATTCCTATTTTTGTAAGTCATAGGATATGCTTTCAATTTTCAACAGAGTCCTTTCAATTTTCAAAAATCAGTTTGATAAGGTACTGTTAAGGATATGTAATTTTAGGCAGCTTCTCCTTTTTATATAGAATCTCTGTTACCATTGTCTGGGTTTCTAACATATTGTTCTCAGGCCATCTCTAGAAGAGGAAACAAGGAAGTTTCTCTTTACGATGATGTGTAGTTTGCTACAAATATACGACCAGCTTTTTACATTTTGCTGTATTGAAAAAAGCCTGTTGGATATAGAGCAACAAAGATATGATGACATGTAGTTTTTTCTTTTCACATAATCACAGAATGGTTGAAGTTGGAAGAGACCTCCAGAGATCATCTAGTCCAACCCTTTGCTCAAGCAGGGTCACCTAAAGCACATTGCACAGGATCGCATCCGGGTGGGTTTTGAATATCTCCAAAGAAGGAGACTCTATGACCTCTCTGGGCAGCCTGTCCCAGTGCTCTGTCACCCTAACAGTAAAGAAGTTCTTCCTCGTACGGAGATGAAACTTCCTGTGCTTCAATTTGTACCCATTACCCCTTGTCCTATCACTGGCCACTACTGAGAAGAGTTTGGCCCCATCCTCTTTACATTGTCCCCTCAGGTATTTGTATATGTTGATAAGATCCCCTCTCAATCTTCTCTTCTGTAGGTTAAAAAGGCCCAGCTCGCTTAGTCTTTCCTCATAAGATAGGTGCTCCAATCCCTTAATCATCTTTGTAGCTCTGTGCTGGACCCTCTCTAGAAGTTTGCACGTCTTTCTTGTACTGGGGAGCCCAGAACTGCACACAATACTCCAGGTGTGGCCTCACCAGGGCTGAGTAGAACGGGAGGATCACCTCTCTCTATCCACTGTCCATACTCCTCCTAATGCAGGCCAGGATCCCATTGGCCTTCTTGGCCACAAAGGCACATTGCTGGGTCATGATTAACTTGTTGTCCACCAGGACTCCCAGGTCCTTCTCCACAGAGCTGCTTTCCAGCAGGTCAGCCCCCAGCCTGTACTGGTGCCTGGGGTTATTCCTCCCTGGGTGCAGGACCCTGCACTTGCCATTGTTGAACTTCATGAGGTTCCTCTCTGCCCAACTCTCCAGCCTGTCCATGTCCCTTTGAATGGCAGCACAGCTTTCTGGTGTATCAGCTACTCCTCTCAGTTTTGTGTCATCAGCAAACTTGCTGAGGGTATACTCCGTTCCATTGTTCAGGTCACTGATGAATAAACTGAACAAGACTGGACCCAGTACTGACCCATGGGGGAAACTGCTAGCCACAGGCCTCCAACTAGACTCAGCACCGTTAACCACAACCCTCTGAGCTCTGCCATCCAGCCAGTTCTCTATCCACTCCAGTGTCCATTCATGTAACCTGCACTTCCTGAGCTTGCCTAGGAAGATGTTATGGGAGACGGTGTCGAAAGCCTTGCTGAAGTCAAGGTAGATAACATCCACTGCTCTCCCCTCATCCATCCAGCCAGTCATCTCATTGTGGAAGGCTATCAGGTTGGTTAAATACGACTTCCCCTTGGTGAATTCATGCTGACTACTCCTGATCACCTTCTTTTCCTCCATATGCTTACAGATGGCCTCCAGGATGAGTTGTTCCATCACCTTTCCAGGGCTGAAGGTAAGGCTGACTGGCCTGTAGTTTCCTGGGTTCTCTTTCTTGCCCTTTTTGAAGACTGGAGTGACATAGGCTTTCTTCCAGTCCTCCAGCACCTCTCCTGTTCTCCAAGACCTTTCGAAGACGACAGAGGGTGGTTTAGCAATAACACCCGCCAGTTCCCTCAGCACCCTCAGGTGAATTCTGTCAGGACCCACAGATTTGTGGGTGTCTAGCTTGTCTAAATAACCTCTAACCCAATCTCTCTCCAGATTTTCTCTCTTGTCTCCTGGCTCTGTACTTCATGGGGACTAGCCTTAGCAGTGAAGACTGAAGCAAAGAAGGCATTTAGTAACTTTGCCTTCTCTGTATCCTGCGTCACCACAACACCCACCCCATGTAGCTGTGCTCCCACACAGCGCTCCTAGCCTTCCTTTTGCTGCTGATGTATTTGACAAAGCCTTTCTTGTTGTTGTTGACATCTCTTGCTAAATTTAACTCCAGCTGGGCCTTGGCCTTCCTCATTGCATCCCTGCATTCTCTGACAGTGTTCCTATATTCCTCCCAAGTGATCTATCCCTTCTTCCGCGTTTTATATGCTTTCTTCTTCTGTTTAAGTTTTCTCAAGAGCTCTTTGTTCATCCGTGCAGGTCTCCTGCCCCCCTTGCTCGACTTCTTTCTTGTAGCGATGCACCGATCCTGGGCTTTTATATCTTATATTATCTTTTATATCTTATATTGATTTTTTTTTTTTAATTCAGCATTGTTCAATTTTTCTCATTTCTTCTGGGATACATCTTTTTTTTTTTCTTATTTTTTTTTCTTTTATCCTTTATGATTTTTTTTTTAAACATACAAATAAAATCCTAAAAACACTTTCAGTTCTTTAAGAAGTACTGAAGGAAAGTAAAAATTATTTATTGTAATATTTACTGTAAAATTAATGTACTATATTGATCTTTTAAAGTCAATTGCTCTCTCTACCTAGCAGAAATGTTAAGATGCATTGCTACTGAATATTCTTAACAAAATTTGTGATCGTCATATGTACAAGATTGTATGTGTGCAAAATACCCTAACACATTTTCCTTTGAATAGAAAATATCTACCCTTAACCCATAATCTTCTAACAGTCCATGGATGTTCTTGAGGGTTTCACCTAATGAAGGTCCTCATACATTAGACAGATGCTCAGTATGTGGTTTGGCGTAGAGTTAGTAATTACTACATGTTGTTAAAGACTGATGGTGCAATTGACATCACATTATCAGAGTCAGCAAACGTTGATATTATCATGGGTCTAGTCATAGAATTCACAAGACACAGCTGTTAAATCCCCTCTGTTTAGCTAATACAGCAAAATCCTATAGCCTTGTAATTAAATAGCATACACTTTACAGTAATTTCTTGTCTAATGTGGTCAGTGCTCAAAGAATGGAGATGCTGTAAAAACAAATTGCTATGTTAGTATTTTCAAACATATTTATCATAACTACTAAGGCTATTTGATTTCATAAAGAAATAGGAAATATCCAATTTCACTGGTGTAACAGAACACTGATCTGCATTGTTTTTTGTAAAATCATGGTTAGTTTCTACAGTGAATGTTGCATTTTGATATCATAAGGTATTTGTAAAATTTAATGACTTTCAGTAAACATATTTACTAGTATGTCATAACATATTATGAGATTGTATAAAAGAACAAAGCATAATAAATGCTAGGGCTTGAGTAATGCTTCCATGTTTAGAAGTCCTACTATTTTAATAAAAGCACAGTCATAGACAAGCGGGATATCATCACAAGGTAAGATGCACTAGATTTTGAAAATCAAGATGGAGTGTGAACCATCTGTTTTCCCTAATGTAAAAAGTTAAAAGCAAGTAATATTGAGATTCAATGTTATGCTTTTTTTAAAATTAATTTTATAAGATTCTGAAAGTTAGGAAACTAGTCAGCAAGCTTTACAGAAGACACAAAATTAGCTACTTAGAACCAGTTACAACCGTGAGAAACTTGAGTGTCAATAAAAAATGACCAAAAGGACGGTGGATGAAAATTGAAATTATTCATGTAACCTACAAGATTTTCAATTAACAGCACTAGCCAGGAAATTAACCTTGAAATTAATGTTGACAACTCAAGAGAAACCACTGTTCTGTGCACAAATATGATAAAACATCCTTTATGAGACATTGGGATGTGTCACTACACACATGGAGAAATGAATCATGCAAAGAATATTATGGTGATCTTATTTAAATGTGGTAACATGTTTTAAACTGTTTGTGTATATTGGACTACTAAGAATTGAAATGCATTCAAAAAAAGGATAACAACTTGACCAAAGAGCTGAGGAATCTTTGCAAACATTGAAGGATTGTTTTTCATCGTTAAAATACATCTTAGGACAAGAGAACAGAGATAATATTACAAAAATTAATCATAAACGAGCACTATGGACAATATATAACAGAATATTTTTTCTACCTGCCTGAAAGTTGAAAAAAAAAAAAAAAAAAACAGTGGAAATAAAATCTGAGGCATTAGACATCTAGAAAAGATATTGTCTCATGCAGTGTTTAACTAAATATAAATTTCATTGTCACAGGAAGTCAACACAAAAACAAAAGTAAATTTTAAAACTAGGCTGAAGTTTCTGTGCTTGTTTTATGTTTGTAATTTAATACTGTTTAGCTCAAAATTTTTCTCTGTGTAGTATAAGCAGTAAATAATTCATATATAACTTACTCTGGCAAAGGTCAAGACAGAAAGTTAAATGAACCTGAGAAAAAAAATGAGTTTATCAAAATTTTTTATGAGATCATCATTTTTCTTAATAACACCACTACAAATTTATATGCAAGAATATCCAGAGTTTTAATAATTAAAAAGTGGAAGGCTTATTACATTTCACCCTTCAAAGATTAAAAGATTATATTCCAACTAGAAGTTATGATGAGACTTAATATGGGATGCAGATTACCCCATATCTTTCTGCTGTAGTGTTCTTCATATTTTTAAAATATTTGCTGTTGGCCTTTGCTGTGGATAGAGTATTGACAGAATATTAGACTATGTTTTTTCTATGTCTGGTCCAGTACGGTAATTCCTATATATCTTTATCATAAAAAATTATGTTGCAACGCAGCTGTCAAAGTAAATTAACAAAATACATTCTCAAACTCGGAGTACTCAGACTACTTTTATGCCTTCTTTTTCTTCACTTTGTGCCACAGAGCTAAAAGACATGCAAAAGTTGCAGTCTGTTCTCCTGATACCACAGATCTTACGGATGAAGCAGATTACCAATAAAGCAGCTTTCGGCCCTTTACAAGGCAATAACATTATTTAGAGTTCTTTCCCCCTAAGGAACACATGAGAAATTATGCTTTCTTTTAATTGCAAAGTTTTCAGTTTTAACTGGATCTCAACTTTCAACATAACACAGCCATTGGTTTTATCAGGAACACAACTGAGGATGAGGTATCAGTGACATATGTAAAACTCTTTCCTGATTTCCACTAGTAGTCCAGGAGTTCACTTTGCTCAGTAATCTCAGTTTTGATGTGTTTATATGAACCCACCATACCAAATACGGAAAGTGAGAAACTTAACTGAAGTGTAGAGTAGTACTGTTTTACTTTACTATAGGAACCTAAAAGTTATATAAGTCTAATTTGAGTTACTTACTCTATGTTCCTTTCATAAATTGTGGAGGAAAGGAAAATCAAGGCCACAGACATTTTTTGTTTGTTTGTTTACGTATTTTAGATACCTACCTTCAAATGAGATAAATGTCTGTCTTCTTCCACTGACTTTAACATCTTAGTTGACTTTAGCTTGACATCTAGTCCAGGTTAGACACCTAGATTTTCTATTCCTGATTTAAAGTAGATGAACAGTTACTTAGTTTCTACACTAATATAGTGAATTAGAAATGCTGAGCTATGAGTTTAATGTGGGTTTCCAATTTTGTATGTGGTCTCAAAAAATATACAGGCCAAAAATGTAATTTTGTAGAAACCTATCCATCAAACCATTTCAGGCAGGTGGAAATTTTTGACCAATAAATAAAGGATCTTTGTGTCTAAATTAGTGCAGAAAATTACAAAATTGTGGTTTTGTTTGTTTGTTTGTTTGTTTGCTTGTTTTTCAGCTTGAGAGTGTAGGATTCTATTTATTCATTTTGCAGCCAATCTATTAGCAGTGCTCTATCAGTGAGGTTAGGAGTCCTCTTCTTAGCAAGCTACAGGGCATACCTAAAAGTCTGATTCTGGTCGTCTTTCCAGTATGTAGAAGATTGAAGGCAGCACACTGATTCATGTCTTTCGTCAGCTTAATATGTCAGAGTTGCTGAATTAGTGACCTCACAGCATGTTTTCTTAGCAAAACGCCAGAACTGTTACGTCAGAAACTTCAAAGAGCACTCTGTGCTGTCATCAGTCTAGCTAGCTGAAGAAGTCACTTCTAAAATGCCTGACCTTAATCCAGCATGGTGAAAAAAATAAACCAGTAATGTCAAAGACTATAATTATAAATTGTGATCCTGAAATGTCTCACAAGATATGTCTAACACATAATTTTTTCTAAGCAGATTTGATGAACCCATCTTGCCTTTATTTTTTGCATATTTTCTACATCTATCTCTGTTGTATCTTGCTTTTTTGTTTTGCTTTGTTTTTCCTTTTTTCCTTCTGTTCTTTCTCCTACTGTCTTACTTTCTGATTTCAGCATGTCACTCGTTCTTTCTGCCTTCTTCTCTCCCAATTCTTCCTCATTCTGTTAAGGAAAGAGGATATGTAGTACCACCTGAGGTTTTTTTGGTTACCATGGGAGCTGAGATTAGAATCCAGGCTGGTGGTCTGCTGACCATGCTTGCAACTCTTTTCAGGTAAGCTGGCAATTTCCATAGGAGATACAACAGGTGTTGCACAGAAAGTGAATGGATAATAAAGAGCTATGTATGACAATCTCCGGATACAGTAGTTAATTTGCAGAATGTCTACAACTGAAGATGTGTATGAATTAGGTTTTTCCCACTCAAAATGACTGTTGCCAGTGTCTCACACTCTCTCCACAGATACTCAGGATCATTTTGTGTTAGCAACATACACTGTAATACCTTCTGTTAAATAAAAAAAAAATGCAAACTAAAGGACCATTTTACCTCTGTGCAAACTCTCTGCTACTTTATCAGAAGGTTCTGGTAATAGAAATGCAATGCTGAAAACAACTTACATCGTCTTTAGACAAGAAGTAACTGCTTTTAAAATCTATGTCAAACCACAGGCTAAACAATATGATCTGCCAAGAACATCACTGAGTCATGGACAGAAAAAATAACTATGTCATCTATAATATTATGGCACAAAAAAAAAAAGAAAAAAAAAAACAATGATAACATTCAGTTACCTCTACAAATCGACAGCAAATAAAAAATGTTATAACAGTAGGACTCCACACCTATACGAAAACCTATAACTAGTTATTTTATCACAGCAGAGACTGCATAATGAACTCATAGGTTGTCCTTGTTAGGTACAGCAGAGATTAAGGGTTGAGATGGAGGCTTATTACCACAGTATGGGAGAAAGAGAGTCACTCACCTTTCTCAAAGAATACTACCTTTCTGAAATGTCAGACTTGGAGATAAAATGTGTCAACTACTATACCTCTTGACAAGATTTTTCCCTATTCCACCTTGCCTGCTTTTCCTGTTGTCCATACTGCACCAGGAACTGAAAGAATAAAGAGAGGAAAAATTCCGTAAGCATCAGAATTGCAATTCTCTTTAAAATAATGTCAAGTCATGCTCTGAAAATAGGAAGAGCTTTCCATGTATATTTCAATGTAAAAATAAAGCACAAACCAGGTCCAGATTAGAATAAACTCCTTCAGTTTAAAATGCGTAAGAAAATATTTCTCTTTTTCAGTACTAACACAACATTGGCATCAGTATTCATATATGAAATAGATGTGGAGTACTAAGTGTTATATATGTAGCTGTCACTATCCCTCTAAAGTCACTTTTTGTAAGAAAACTGAGAAGAAGCAAACTGTATTTTAAAAAGTTAAACCTGAAGCATATCTTCTAAATTCTTTATTGAGAGTTGTGTATTATTTTTGAAATCATGTTTTTGTACTGCCCATGCACGTTCTATCAGTTATTTTCACAAATATTTTGAAGTAAAAGGATAATGGGACTCTTTTTTTATTGGGCCTTATATAAATAAATAAAGATTAAGACTTTGCTTGTTCAGAACCCACATGACAGACATTTTGAGATAAATGAAAAGCTAACTAAACTGTGAATTAGAATATGCTGCCTAGTTGTAATGTTTGCTCACAAAACAGGGACAGATGCAAACATAACCTGAACTTAGGAATGCATGGCACATGGCACAAGAGTATTTACTATACTCCTCAATCTTGAATGAAGCAATGAGGGAAAAATACAAGTTGGTGAGAAAGCCAACACCCAGAGAGGTTGTGACCCATCAGTAAATCCTTTCCTGCTTAAAAAAAAAAAATTGTTTTTCCAGTAAAGAGTAATTTAATTTATCATTAATAATGTTCACACCTGTTAGCTGTTCTCAAAATACTTAAAACCTTAATCTTTGGGTTTCATAGCATATTTACACACTTGAAATTTGTCTGAGATGGAGTACTGTATGTAGGTAAGACTCTTAAACCTAGTCTGTTATCTTCTCATTCCTTGCTTTAAAATTAGTTTATTCTTTTATCACAGCATTGATCACACAGTTTTTCATTTCTTATTACAATGTCCTAGATATTGGAGGTTTAAAGTCAGCTGATTACAGACATAACATAGTAGACATACCATCCTATATTATTTTTGTTACACTTATGAGATTCTTGTTATATTTAGCACATCTGAGCTAAGTATTTCAACGATATGATAGAGGCCTTGTTCTTGGAAACTCATCTCATACCCACAGAGTACTTAATTTTTACAGTATAAACAGAACTGGAGTGCTTGGAAATTCCAAAGTTGTACATTAGAAATCTGTATTTTCTGCCATCCACTGGATAACAGTTCTTACCATTATCAAATAATTAACATTTCTACAGAGAAAAATACATACCAGTTCCCTCAATTACAATTCTTAAGAACATTTATTTTTATTTCATTTCTGGAGAACAGGAGCTAATTATGCTTACCTGGTTTATGTGCAAAATTCATAGAATCAGAATGGCTTGGGTTGGAAGGGACCTTAAAGATCATCTAGTTCCAAACACCCTGCCATGGGCAGGGATGCCACCCATTAGATCAGGTTGCTCAGGGCCCCATCCAACCTGACCTTGAACACCTCTAGAGATGGGGCATCCACAGCTTCTCTGGGCAACCTGTTCCAGTGCCTTACCACTCTCTGAGTGAAGAATTTCCTCCTAACACCCAATCTAAGCCTCCCTTCTTCTAGTTTAAAACTGTCCCCCCATTGGCCTACCACTGTCTGCGCATGCAAAAAGTCGGTCTCCATCCTTTTTATAAGCCCCCTGTAAGTACTGAAAGGCTGCTATGAGGTCTCCCCGGAGCCTTCTCTTCTCCAGGCTGAACATCCCCAGCTCTCTCAGTCTTTCTTCACAGGAGAGGTGCTCCAGCCCTCTGATCATCTTTGTGGTCCTCCTCTGGACCTGATAATTTGATAAGAATCTACAGTGAAGTGACTGGTCAGTTAGATGAGGGGAGAGCAGTGGATATTGTCTTCCTGGACTTCAGAAAGACCTTCGACACTGTTTCCCATAAGATCCTCGTAAAGAAGCTGTTGATGGGTAGACAGTGGCTGGATTGGAAACAGTGGCACAATGCCTAGTTGGAGGCCAGGAACTAGCAGTGTACCCCAGGGGTCAGTGCTGGGTCAGGTCCTATTTAACACCTTCATTAATAATCTTGATGATGGAGTAGAGTGTACCATCAGAAAGTTTACAGATGACACAAAACTGGGAGGAGTGCCCGATACACCAGAAGGTCTTACTGCCATCCAAAAGGACCTCAACAGGCTTGAGAAACAGACCTAGGAGTCCTGGTAGGCAAGGGCAGCAATGTGTCCTTACTGCTATGAACGCTAATGGTATTCTTGGTTGCATTAGGCAAAGTTTTGCCAGCAGTTCAAGACAGATGATCCTTCCACTTAGCATTGGTGAGGCTGTACCTGGAGTACTGTGTCCAGTTCTGGGCCACCCAGTACAGGAGAGACATGGACATACTGGAAAGAGTCCAGTGGAGGGCCACCAAGTTGATCAAGGGACTGGAGCACCTCTCTTATGAGGAGAGGCTAAGAGAGCTTGGACTGTTCAGCCTGGAGAAGAAGAGGCTCAGGGTGGATCTTATCAATGTATATAAATACCTGAAGGGAAGATGCCATGAAGATGGAGCCATGTTTTTTTCTGTCTTGCCCAATGCCAGGACAAAAGGTAATGGGCACAAACTGTAACACAAGACATCTAAACACCAGGAAGCACTTTACTTTGGGGGTGATGGAGCACTAGAACAGGTTGCCAGAGAGGCTGTGGAGTCTCCTTCCTTGGAGATCTTCCAAAGCTGTCTGGACATGGTCCTGGGCAACCTGCTCTAGGTGTCCCTGCTTGAGGAAGGAGATTGGACCACATGACTTCCAGAGGTCCTTTCCAGCTTAAAATATTCTGTGATTCTGTGATCCTGTGATTCTGTGATTTGTGGAATAATTATGATTGAGCCACTGATACTTTCAAATGGAGGTGAAAAACAATTGGCTTTTTTAATATTGGATCTTCAGTTATCAGCAAAGGGATAGAACTTCTTTCCTTCTTTGGTGACCTTTGTGAGTGGACAGTCACAAAGCCTTCCAAAATAACAGAAATTATCTTCTCAACAGGAAGAGGCTTGAGCTTTTGAAATTTAAATTCTGAATAAAATGACTCAGAGTCTAAGCTTGACATTTTGCGGAAGGTTATATACATAGAGCTCAACATTGCCAATTCACCAGCTTTTCTGAATTTTCTTAATTTTTCCACATTATACCAATAACACATAATCCTTTCTTGAGTCTCTCTGTAATTAATCTGTGTAGTTTTTAAAAGGATGGGCTTCTGGAAGAATCTTAAAAGCAACTTCTTTCCCCTTCCTTTTGTTAAATTAGAAGTAGATATGTCATCAACAAAAAGCACAGCTCTCTTTCAGTAGATTACTTTAAGCTGTTCTCATGTCTGGCCAAATACAAGATTTGTCCCTTTGCTTACATAATTGAGAGAATTATTTTTTTTTTCCTACTAGAATCTGAAAACAACCTACCTTGACAGAATTGTTTCTCTGAAGAGGTTCACATAGACTAGTCATTTAGAAACTCTTTTGAGGATAGTATCATGAGGGGTGAGAGGTATGGAACACAAGTCTTATGAGGAGCGGCTGAGGGAGCTGGGATTATTTAGTCTGGAGAAGAGGAGGCTCAGGGGAGACCTCATTGCACTCTACAACTTCCTGAAGGGAGGTTGTGATGAGGAGGGGGTCAGCCTCTTCTTCCAGATAACTAATGATAGGACTCGAGGTAACGGCCGCAAGTTGCGCCTGGGGAGATTTAGATTAGATATCAGGAAAAACTTTTTCTCTCAGAGAGTGGTCAAGCACTGGAACGGCCTGACCAGGGAGGTGGTGGAGTCACCGACCCTTGCGGTTTTTAAGAGGCGCCTGGACAAGGTGCTGCAAGATATGGTTTAGTAGCTTAGTGGGCAGTATTGGTGATAGGATGACGGTTGGACTAGATGATCTTGAAGGTCCTTTCCAACCTTGTGATTCTGTGATTCTGTGATCATAAAAATCAGTGGCTGATGTAGGAAAGCAAGAACTGTCTATCACATTACTTCTTGCTCTGCCTTTGCCATGTTTTACACTGCAATGCTAAAAACTATAATTTTCTTCTGATGACTGCTAGTGAAAAGTAACAAAGGAACTTGCCCATGTCAACACAACTCTCTTCATGGGTTGTGTTGTGAAACTTTTACTACTTCCTCAACCTCCTCTTCAAAATATTTCGTACTTAATGGTAGAAAAGTCTGAATTCTGCAAAATTTTCCTTTTGATGGTTTCCTGTGAGCTTATCAATCTGCAAATAAATTAAATTAAATAAAACTAAATTAACCTTTTAATGTGCATAACTGTTTCTTCACTTTGTAAATTCTGTATTTTATCAATACTATTGATTCAAGCAGGCAAGACATTAAGGGGTGAAGCAGAACCTCTAGCATATCCTGAATCTGCTGTTTCTTTTAATAATGTGTTTAGAAACACTGTAGATACATTTGCAAGGAATAGAAAGCTTTTTGCCACTCAACGTTTAGTAATTATCCAAAATAATTAAGTAGAGGAACATTTGAGATTTCAGCAAATTTTGAGGATATTTTAACTATCTTCCACCGTTTGGAAGGTAATGTATGCCAGGCAAAGTTCATAATAAGCAGTGTGAAAAAGACTGCACTATACTTGTTTTCGTTTGACCTACATGCTCCTCAGAAGTTCTCCAAAAGGCTTTGCATCCTCAGATACTCCTACAGATACTGCTGTAGGTCCTCATGCTAAATCCCAGAGCATGCTACATACATGGTCAATTTCATTCCAAAATCATGTAACTGTCTTCAGCAGAGATCTTGCAATAGTTCAGATGCCAGAACTGAAAAAAATAAAATAAAACAAACTCAACCAAAACAAAACAAAACAAAAACCTCACAAAAACTTATGCCAAAGAGGCACTGTACATGACCCAGAGGAAACATGGGACCAAAGGCAACAAACGAAACATGGGACCAAGAGCAATGTAGCATGACTGCATTCAGTCTGGCTACCTCACCTTCAGTACAGAGAATAGTGCCTGATCCTGTTTTAAATGACAGTGTAGATATAAATGGAGGTAAACCTTTTTCTGCTAAAACCAGGAAAACTTGAGTTTAAACACCACATCCTTTTTCATTTACATTGCTTAATTATTAGATCACTTCCTGTCTGTATTTGGGACAGTATCAACTTACTCTTTTCCAGAGAAATCTGCTATAGAACCCTACGTGCAAAATCTTATTATAGGCAAGAGATATCACATCATATACATTGAGCTAAGAATTTAATGATACACTAGTTAATGTTTTAAGTTATTCTATACGTAAAATACCATGCACTCCAAATGTGCCAAATACTAGATAAAAGTCTCAGTAAAGACATGAAAATTGTTATATAGAAAAAAAAAAAACACAACCTTTTCCCAATATCTACTCTTTTTCATTGGTATTATGTTCGATCTTCCAGTGTTCTTCTGGGTTTGAACTTCTGCTTTCTTCCAGAAAGGGACTGACGGTATGGTAGCTTTACTCTGCTGGGCAGTTAAACTCCACCACAACCACTCTCTTACTCTCTCTCCTCAAAAGAAGAGGGGGAGAAGGAAGTATGATGGAAAGGAAAAGGCTCACAGGTTGAGAAAAGGATAATTTAATTAAAGGGAAAGGGGTGGGGGGTGGGGGGGGCAGGCGAAGGCCACATGGAAGCAAAGGCAGAGAAAAGAACAATTATTCTCTACTTCCCATCAACAAGCAATGTTCAGCTACTTCCTAGGAAGCAAGGCCTCGATATGTGTAGTGGTTGTTTAGGAGGACAGACATCTTCATAACAAGACCCCCCTCCTTCCCCTTTCCCAGCTTTTATTGCTGAGTGTGACGTCATATGGTATGGAATATCCCCTTGGTCACCTTAGGTCAGCTGCCCTGGTGGTGTCCCCTCCCTACCTCTTGCCCACCCCCGGCCAACTGGCTTTGGGAGGGGGGGGTTGGAGAGAGTCTGGATGCTGTACCAGCACTGCTCAGCAATAGACAAAACACTGGTGTGATATCAGTGCTGTTCTAGCTACAAGTGCAGAGCACAACACTATATAGGCTGCTGTGGGGAAAATTAACTCCATCCTAGCCAGACCCAGTACAGACGAAGAACTAGGTCTTCACTAGGAGGCGTATGATGTCAACACTGGTAGCTTTTTGCTCCTCTTTGCTGGGGGGAGCATGATATCAGGACTTTCTTTCTCCTTGGCCCACTTTAGACCCACTTTTCAGGTCCACTAGGAGGGTTCATTTTATACATTTTCCTATTGCACTTTACTTTCTCTTTGGTTGCCAGCAAAAGTTTGAAAGTTGTAGAATAGCCTCCTCCAGCTTCAGTAGACATAAAAAGCTGTTGTTTGTTATGTTAACAGTACTGGATTAAAAAATATTTTGAGACAGTATTTTTAAATATTTTTAATACAAATTTTACAGAATTAATGTTGTATATATTTGCACCTGAATACAGAGTGCTGCAGATTGCTAGTAACTTTTGTATGATATACTGAGAACATTAAGCATTTTCAGAGCTATTGATTGGCCTCTTATAAGCTGAAAAAGTAGCAAAAAATATTTATCTATAAGAAAGTATTGTTTCCTTCAGAGACTGTACAACATGGACTACTTCGAATTGATTTTACATTTCCTTTGGAATCACTTCCATTGTTAGCTGTATGGTACTTTCATATTACTCTTTGGCCTGTTTTTCTCACAAATCAGCAGTGCATCAGCTGTATCACTCAGCACACATGGGCAGCAGCTGCAACTCCCGGACTATGATTAACGTAAAACCCTTCAAATCCAGCACTGCTTAAACATCTTACCCAAAGTTTTATGCAACAGATAAACTCCAATGATTTGCTACTAACCCATTCATTTAACCATTCATAATCCACAAAAGACTGAAAATAAAAATGTTTCACATCACAGGAATCATAATATCCATCTAATATAAGCCAAAAGCATGTCAATCAAAAATTGGTATACACGAATTTTAGAAACCCTCCAGTTTATGAATTGCTATTATATTTTATTTACTTATTTATTCTTGTGTTACTACAGGCCCCAAAGTCACCATATGAAGATTGAAGCTCAAAATACTAAGCCTTCTAACAAATTTAACCTCAAGAAAAGGAAAGGAGAGGGGAAAGGATGGGAGAGGAGGGAATATGATGTGGGAGGAGGATCCAAATTAATACGTATGAAAGAAAATATGTGATCATTGTCTGTAACTATAAGAAGACAGTTTTGACAACTTTAAGATAGTTTTTTAACAGTATGGTCATGAAAAGATTCAATATATTATAGAAAAAAAAATAGTCCTAATAATCAAACTGTTGATTGGAAGTCATCTTGGGAATGTCTACACTGCTGTACGTTTTCAGGTGCTTGGCTCAGTGTTACCTCTTCTACTATCATCATCTTAATGTGCTAAGTCTTAGTCTTCTAATTGCTTTATAAAGAAAAAAAACCTGTCTTTATCTGGAAGTACCTAACTTTTTGCAAGGTCTTTCAAGAGAGACTATAGTACTACATTTGACTAGGTTATCAACATAGTTGACACGAATTTAGAACAACAAAAAACTGTACGCTAACCAAAAATAGCAACTATTGAATTACAGAAGTGTAAATATGAGAGTAGCTCACAGAATTTAGTGGGCACTGTTTATAAGTGACTACTGCAGAGTATAAGACAAGCTACATTTGCATTCAGTATTATACTTAATGCTTGATTTTTACTGCTTTCGAGTCATGTACAGGAATATTGGTTTTCTGGTATTTCTTGCCCCACATATAATTATGGATTTCAGAGTTAAGTGAAGCACGTTTTAAAATGACATACAGTTTTTCCAGAGCTGTTACAAACTATCTTTTAGAAAAAATAATTTGGCAATTAAAAAAAAAGCTTTTCGCAGCCATTGTAAAACAGTCTGCTGTAAGTTGAGACTTATCTAACTCAATAGCCCATTGCAAAGAACAATAATCATTTAATTATTTAAAAAAAGGAATGTATTTTCTTGCTTAGTTGCTTCTTTTCAACTCCTTGAAAGTATTTTTTGGTAATACTGTCAAAGTCTGCTTCTACAGCTACCAAGTGCCATAAAATCAGGGAAAGAGTCAAGAAGTGTTTTCAATTACTTTGTGAATTGCAGCATTGATGCATTTTGGATGATAATAAGCAGTTCAAGAAATATAGATAAGTCAGATCAAAACATTTACTATTATGGGTTATTCTATTTCACCTCATCTATTATTTAGATTTGGAGAAGAGAGGGGCTATTTATGGACTCCTTCTTCTCTGTATTACATTTATAACTGCAGACTGTGTATGTGTGGATCCATAAGAGCTTTCCTATTGATCTTGCCATGAATCTAGTCCAGTATTGTGTTAATTTTCAGTAACCAAGCATCTGGATTTTCAGGGATGAAGATGTAATTTTCTCAATATCTGCTAACAGAATATATAGCAATTTAAAGATAAAGGTAAGAAAAGGAGAGCTTGACCTACTCAAGAGAGGTAAGATATCTCCCAGAACTTCACGGAAATGCTTTTATTACATCCTTCCTCCTCCACATTGAGCAGCAATCAGGAAGAGTTAGCACAGGATAGATGGAAGCCAGGATTGCATCACTAGAGATCTCCCACAGCAAAAATGTTTATAGTGGTGATCAAAAAGTGAAAAGATAAGTGTGACCCTGGGTAATCACAGATTCTAGTTTTGAATTTGAAAACATTTATTTATGAAATCTGAATTGAAGTTCACAAACCAAAAAAAATCACAAACCAAAATAGTGCCACTACCTTGTAGTATTATTTAGTGTTTCTAATTATTTTTCTTCTGCTTCAGACATAAATAGAACATGAATTATCCCATCTGGCTCAATTGACTGATTACAAACATCACATAATGGATTTGGCTGGATGTGCCACAAGCTTCTGATATGCTATTTGACGATAATGTTCTTTCAAAGGTAAAAAGGTACTCAAGCAGAGTATTGATGCTTCATTGGATCAAAGAAAGAAAAAAGTACCATACCTCTGTACTGAGATTCATCTCTGCTAAACTGTGTGTGCAATTCAGTTACCTAAGAATAGGTGTCTCAGCAAAGCCTAGACTTTCAGATATAGGTGGAAGAAGTGATGGAGGACCCACGGGAGACTTACACCTTTCTTGATCCCAATTTTAAGCAAAACAGCCTATCCTAGGGCATCTATAAGTGACTCTACACATCTAATGTTTAGGTAACTCAATCAAGACGAATATGTTTTAAAAAGCTTTAAATATGTTTTTTTGTTTGTTTGTTTGTTTTGTTTTGTTTTGTTTTTCTCCCAAACAGGTTCCATCTAGTTAATGGAAAGACTAGGTAACACCAAGCCATAACTCATCGCAGGTGGCTTGGTAGGAGAGGCATTTATAACAGATCATGAAGCATGTGACTACAACTGACAAGAAGAAGAAGAATTTCCTCTGAGTTTAGGGCACTCATCTGAAAGAATATTTTCTAAAGTATGCTTTTGCATTTTATATTTAAAATACATACTGATGATAGAAGAATTTGTATTAATTGTTACTGATTCAGATGCCTAGAAAATAGGAAAAGAGAAGATTTCAGATAGAGTTCTGCTTAACATTTCCTATTTCCTTGTTTCCCTAAGCTGTTCCTCCCTTAGTGTGACAGCTTCTGTTATTCCATGTGAGGTCTCCAGCTCGTTCCATACATTGTGTTTAGATTTTAGACATTTTAGTCATGGCTGATTTTACTATCATATGTTTAAGTGAAGGCACTGCAACAATACTATGATGAAAGTTTTTGTTTGTTTGTTTGTTTGTTTTCTAGATGAAGATATAAGATGGTAGAGTAGTTCAGTAAAACAGCAAGTAATACAGTCATAAAGAAATATACAGAAATCATGTCTGGAGTCAGCTAGTCTAAATCAGGAATTCTCATTAATATATGTTCACAGTGCCTGTCCAATCACTAAGAATAGTCCTTAAGGAAGATAATTTAGTGAGCGTAAGGATTTGCAAAAGTTTTACAAAAATGCTGCTTGCCTCTCTGTTATTCTAAGTAAAGGACACTGGACATATTCTAGCAAATTATATTAAAAAAATTGATTTATGGTATTTATACACAAGATAAGATTTACGTAGCTCCCTTTGACAGTAATAGTAATTATTACAGACAGTAGTTAGTTAAATTAATAATAGCTGAGAACTATGTAAATGTTATAACTTTGAAAAGACTATTAAACTGAACCTCTAAGCTCCTCCTCCAACCAACACGTACCATGTGTTTCTACCTATTTTAAAGGAAGATATTCTAATATACAAAAGATATACTATCCGCTGCCTCACCCTGTGGAAAAAGTTGACTACAGAAATTTACTCTTCCAGTCAGTAGGAAAGTGGCTCTCTCCTTCCCTTCCTTACAAAGGGATGAGTTATCTTTCATGCAGTAATCATATTCTTCTCAAAAGCAATATATTTTCTTAAATATTACACAGAAGTGACACAGTTAGTCAGGTAGTTACTAGGTCGATTGGTAAAATAGCTATTTTGCTCCTAGCAGATGCCTCTCCATCTCTACTCATCTAAATTGCCAGTGATATGGATGTAATAATGGATCTCCAATTCATAGACGTGGGTGAAAAATGTTTATTTTACTATGTTGGAAAACTATGTATCATGAACACCATTTTTATATGCTGGTAATGTCAAAGCAGAATCCCTAGTGTGACTGATGCTGTGACAGCTGGGCAACAAGCAGTAATTGAACATATTTAAAAATCCACCCCATGTACTGAACAGATTTCAATGTCTGCTTTGTTTAAGGTCCACTGAGTTGTGAAATGATTGCTTCATTCACACAGATGTTAATATCTCCAGGCTCTTCTTTGTTGTTCCTCATTTACATATTTGCAGTAAGTTTGCTGCTCATGAACTCAGACATAGCTACTTGTAACCACTCTGTTAGAAAAATGCATGCTCCACACAAAAAAAACAAGAAACTGTAATTACACCTCATTAAGATTTAAGGAGAAAAGTAATAAGAAACATACCAATAGGTGTTCTGTCAGCAGTGCTTCATTAGTTTCTTTACTATTTAAATACCTAGCTCTGATGAATATTAATTACTTAGGGAAAAGAATATAATTTTGAATCAGTTTAAGTTCTTCTCTTTGTCTCTTCATCTATGAACACATTCTGAATTAATGATGCAACAAGATACTCAAGTTTCATATAGTTATTAAATGTTATACTTGGTCATTCCGTTACAAAAATTAAAGTTTCATTTACTTTTATCCATTCTTTGAGAATCACAATATGATTCTGAGTACTCCAGAAAACTTATTTTGGTGAATAAGAACTACAAATAAATTAATAAACAAAATAAAATAAATTAGTTTGCTGACTGGTTAAGCTGCAGGCAGCAAAATCTGAAATCAATGACCACTCACTTGTTTAGTAAATTCTACATCAAGATGTGAAAGTGCCACATATTTACAGAGAAGTATGATTTCTCTTCACAGGACCTAACAGAAAAACAAATACAGATCATGTTAACATAGTCATGTGTATCTTTAGTATCATTGCCAGGAATGTCAAAAAAACTCGATGCATATATTACAGCTGTAACAACAATGTATCAGTTAAAAGCCATATCTGGGTTGTGACTGATGCTTATAGATCCATGAATCATGGTTACTGTAAAAAGGTTGTTCTCTTCAATTTTTGAAAATTCTTGTTATTTCACTTTTCATCTAAAATCATTATACTTACAACTTACAAAGTCTCTGCAAGAGACTCTGTTTATATTTAGTTTGTCAGGTTACTTGTAAGCTAGAATATGTTCTATTACGCTGTAGTGAGTTGACATTGGCTGGCTTCCAGCAGCCCACCCAGCCACTCTCTAACTCCCCCTCCTGAACAGTACAGGGAGAGAAAATAACATGAAAAGGCCATGGGTTGAGATAAAGACAGGGAGATTACTTACCAATTACTGTCACAGGCAAAAGAGACTCAACATGGGGATTTTTTTTTCCCCCCAATTAAAATTGTTTAGATAGTGAGAGAAAAAGACAAATTAAAACAACACATTCCCCCACCCCAACTGTTTCCCAAGGCTCAACTTCACTCCTTCACTCCTTCACAATTCCTCCACCTCTTCCGCCACAACCCAAGCAGTGCAGGGGAATGGGAACAGGGGTTGTGGTGAGTCTGTAACAGCTCACCTCTGCCTCTCCTTCCACCTCACAATTTTCCCTGCTCCACTGTAAGTCCTCTCCATAGGCTGCAGTTCCTTCAGGAAATATTCACCTGCTTAGGTGTGGGTTCTCCACGGGCTGCAGTGCAGACATATACTCCACCATGGTCTTCTCCACAGGCTTCCAGCAGAATCTCTGCCCTGGCCTGTGGAGCACCTCCTCCCCCTCTTCTCTGATTTTGGTTGTAGGGCTTTTTCCTTACCCCTCCCTGCCTGTGAGGTATTTTCTGCCCTTTCTTACATAGGCTTTCCCCAAGGTGCCACCGTCGTGGCTGCTAGGCCCAGTCATGCCCTGCGGCGGGGCCGTTGGAGCTGGCTGGAACCAGCTGTGTCTGGCCCAGGGCAGCCCCGGCCTTGCCTTACAGAGGTGCCCTGCAGCCCCTCACTACCTGGGCACCTGCACCCTCTACATCCTGTAAACTAATTTTACCTGTGTTGGTTATTCCAGAATTATTTTCTCAGGGGAATTGACTTCAAAACTCTATTTACCTGCAAATGAAAATATTGGAAGTAGGGTAAACATTGTTTTTGTATTTACAGATAAGAGTGAGATAACATCCCACTAGATTAAAAGCACTTTTGTCTCTAGTGAAAAGGTTGAGGCACTGGCTGTAATAGATGGATAAGGTTAATTGTTGTGTACATGGTAATAGCTTAGAAGGGTTTCTGTCAAAAAGAATATTTTGTTAACCTGAGAGGAGTTAACCTGACTGGGGAGGCATTATTTAGGAAATATGAACTGATTTATGTTTTCACTCTATTCTAAAATATTATAGGGAATTACTGTATTAAAAAAAAAAAAAAAAAAAAAAAAAAACAACCAGCAGATCACATGAGTAGCAGTCCAGTGCTACTTTTACCAGAGTTTACAAACCAGAACAAATCACACTTAGCAACAGGAATACACAGGGACTCTAACTACTACAGTGACAGCTAGCACTAAGCAGGGAACTGCTAAAAAAGAATACAATTAGCAAAGGCACCCAATTGCTAATGGTGATTAATGGGGCCACAGCTAGCATGATTCACAATGTGTACGTTTACTAGGAGTGGCCACTGGCAAAACACCTATTATGAACAAGATCAACATCAACTCATGTGAAACTTCACTACTTGAATTATCTACAATTGAGAAATGTTGAAGAAACTTCAAAATTCAGCACTCGTTGAAGAAACAAATAACTATACTACTGGATGAAGAAATAGATACAAATTATTTTATCAGTTACTTAACTAGACATTAAGGACATAGTCTTTGATTACCACTAGTGTAGACTATGTGATTAATGTCTGTTTTTTTAAAAACTATTAATGATATGAATGGAGTTCAGCTCCAGATTGGTAGACCAGAACTGAGGTGTCAACATATAGGTGTCTAAATAGAAGCTAAGAGTCTCTGATTGTTTTAAAGTCACTAGAGACCTAGACTTTGACTGAATTATTTAAACAGGCATTGGCCGAAGTACTGAAACAGGCATTTAGCACTCTTTGAGATGTCTTAGGATCTCCTACTAGCCTTCACACTGCTGCTGAGGACATGGGTCTTCTCTGTCATGTTTATCTGCCTCATGAGGACATCTCCAGCATCCCAGAGCATTTCAGGAGGCGTTTATGTACCTATGTTTATCTCTTAGTTGATATATTCAGTGAAGCCAGGGGTACGAATTTAACTCAACCTGAAGCAGATCTTTAATGTCGCAGAGTTGAGACTTCTGAATGGAACTGGCAGATACGACATAGGATCCATACATTTTCATGTACTTCTAGAGAGGTAGCTAGATGCCAGCTGGGTTATCCTACGGTATCTAAAATGACACAAAATGTTTGGTTTAGTCTATGTCTAAATGAAGTATCATGTCCATTCACTATAATTGGAATTAAGACATCTAGCTGACAGACAGAACATTCATGTAGATATCTATATTTAAGTGGCAATATCAGACTGTACTCTTCTTCAATGGGCTAGATTAGTTTCCTTTATTATAGTTGCCTAATGCCTTTTCAAACACAGGGGCAGCCTCAATCTAAGATTGTTTTGTACTATTAACATTCCTTAACCAATTTGGATTTACTTCTTTACTTTGTCTTTTTAAGTGCCAGTCACAATTTATCAGATTGATTCATTATCCTCATCCTTCACTGACTCTCCATAATGGCACCCACATCATCCAATACATTTTTTTTTTTCTGATTGCTTGAATTCACATCACTTTAAACTGCTAACACTTTTTTTTTTTTTTCTGCTAAAAAGCATGTGAAACCACTAGAGAGAACAGTATTCTTAAAGAACTGCAAGAAATAAAGTTGCAGCGAAGTTGCTTGCTTCAGTTAAACTATTGGCAGAGGTAAAGAAAAAGAGAAGGGAAGGGAAGGGAAGGGAAGGGAAGGGAAGGGAAGGAAACATAAGAAGACATCCATTCCAATGGAAATGAATGTAGGTCTGGCTAACCCTTTTAAATTTAAGGGTCCCTTACAACAGGCAATGCAGCAACAGCAGCCAAAGCACAGCACCTCAGGTGGCATGAGACACACACATTTCTTAAACTTCTCATGAAAGAAACTGTGGTGTCCTTCTGCACCTCTCATCTTAGTTGACCTCATGTTTTTGATTCCAAATGTTTATTCAAGAGGAACCTTCAAGGAAATAAATATGCTATAAATCCAGTGTTTCAACACTAATGTTTCCATCTCTAGGAGATGACTTTCCAAGTTACTCAAATAAGAAATAGATTTATGTTGGGGAATTTCTTGGGCTTGGTCAGGNGAAAGGAAAGGAAAGGAAAGGAAAGGAAAGGAAAGGAAAGGAAAGGAAAGGAAAGGAAAGGAAAGGAAAGGAAGAAAAAATCAAGCAAGCAGATCAAAAACTATTACCAAGCACAAGTCCAAACCATTCTAGTCAGGGTAACGTCCCTCTTGACATGAAGAGCCACTGTGAATTAAAAATGTGAAAGGTCAAATTCTTCTTCCAATTAAACCACAGTGTTGGAAATAATCTCACTTGTTTTTTCTTGAATCTTGTGTATGTAAGACTAATCATATGTTGTCCCATAGTATTAAAAGACAGCAAAAACGCCTCTTTGGTATGTATGCAGTATAAACATTAAATTTGAAAACTAAAGGTTTGCTAAAGTATATGAATAAACTACAAAATAGAGCATTTAACTATTAAACTATCATAGATTTTAAAAATGAGGAAGAAAGCTTTATTGAAGTAGCTGTCGGTGTGAGAAATACTGTTGAGAACTTTATGCAAATAATTGGCAGTGAAATAAAGACTTTTTTTTTTTTTTTTTTAGATTTTTGTGTAGGCATAACAGTTAGGCTAAGTCATTACCATGCCATCTACAATAAGATTCCACAATGGAAAATGATGGACATTCTCAGGAGGCCATTTCCATTATTGCTGCCTCCATAAGGCTTCACTGGAACCAACAAAACATGAATAATAATTGACTAGCACATCTCTGAATTTTGTCTTATTAGTATCCGTGTCACTCATTTCAGGGCATAAATAGATCACTCAACTTCTCCTGCTTTTTCCACCATAGTTTATTACTATAAACTACAGACATCAAAATAGAATATTGTTATAGAGAGCAGAAAACTATACATACTGCAAAAATAATTCTATGTAACTTTTCTGCTTTTTGTTTGTTTGTTTGTTTGTTCATTAGGTGTTTGTTATGAATACTTCAGGTAGGATCTATCTAATTAAGTTTTCTGTGAGTTATTCAGTCTTCTTTGAACAACTGAAAGAAATCAGTCTCCCTAAAGTGTGATTTGTTGCATTTTGAAAATGAATCTTAACAAGATTAGGGAAGGAAAAAAAAAAAAAATCAATCTTATAGGAATTCTGTAAAACTTGGATGAAATTAAGAAAAGTAGCTTATTTTCAGATAGCTAAAGCTGTATAAAATGAATCCTTGTCTTTTTCATTATAAATTTAATTCTACTTCTTTTGAAATCAAGAGCAAATCTCTGTTGACTTTAATAGGAATATTAGCTAACACATACAGCTCACTCCTCAGTCTCTGAAAGTATAAGAAAATATATCAATTAGAAGATATCTGACTAATGTGATTTACTATTTTCATATTTTTTTTAAAAAAATCTTCTAAATCAAGTATAATATTAATGGCTTGTCTCTCCCTATGTTCTGCAGCTATAGCCCAACTCAACTAGCAAACCATTTTATATCATCTGTTATGCTGAAGTATTTCTGTTACTTTTCTTACTTATTTTCATGTTTTAAGGATATTTTGAATTATTTCTGTCATACTCCTATTGTGTCTTTTACCTGTGATCCTAGATACTACAGACTATAATGGCAGTGCATGATTAAGAGCCATCAGTGGTGGATGGAATAATTAGTCCATATTTGTATCCTTCATGGTATTACTGCTGAGAGCTGAACTGTTCTTTCTATTGTCCACTGGCAGCTGCTAAACTTAATGATGCAAAATAAATTGTTCCCCCTGGACAAAACTAGTTTTGTCATTGGCAGTTTTTATTTTGTTTTGCTTTGTTTTCTTAAAATAGTTCTTTACATATTTTAAAGAAGGTTTTCGTAACTGTGGACAAATAAATAATTTTCCTTTATGCAAATTTCAAGTAACCTCAAGATTTATAGTAACTAGGTTAGTCAAAGTAAGCCCATATTACTAATAGCAAACTACGGGAAACAGAGGTTAAATGGGTAGCTGAAAGGTGTATGGTGATTCATCTTGCCTATCTTCAGGCACCTTTAAACAAGATCTATGGTGCAAGTAGTCTGCTAGATTTTCTTTATAGTTCATGGACAGAAATAGTCTCTCCCATAGGGCAATTCATTTATGTGTATGATATCAATCTTAGAAGGAGATGAGCTGCCATCTGGAAATACCCGTTTCTTCTCCTAGATCATAAAGAGAGCTTAGATGACTAGTTTATCCTGAGCACTTAACTTTTAACTAGCAGAAGTTAGATGAAGTGATTCCAGGACATAATATTCAACTGAAATACAAAGCCATGACTTGTGATATTTTAATATTAGTTTCATGAAAAAGATTACAATCTTGGCAATTTTAATAAAATGTGCAATAAATGTAAATTAAATTCGTACTTTATGCCTTATGAGTACATACTTCATGCCTTCATGAGTACACACAAAGCTGTCTCATGCCAGTTGAGGTACTGTATAGTATCTGAGACATATGTGGATTCTGATAAATTAGGCATAGGACTTACAGGAAACCTGCACCTGTCTGACCTGGCAGCTAGAAGCCACCTAGAATACACTAGAACATCTGAAATGGCACTAGTACACCTATACATGTAGAATTGAAAGCAGCCACTAACAATCCCTGGACTCCAATATACAGTAAAGCAAGCAAGCCCTGTGACTAGCCAAGTTGCTTGCCAATTCACAGCTGAGGAACTTTTACTATAGATATAGTCTAGCACGCTCTGATCAAGGCTGTCATTATCTGGAGCCCCTCAAGCCACATGTTGAGTGCCAAAAAGTGGGTAGCAGGTCTACCCTAGCCAACAGCCATATAATCACAGAGCTGCTCACTCACTCCCCTATGCCATGGGATGGCAGGAAAACAGAAAGAAGGTGAAAAGGCTTGTAAATCGATATAACAGCAGTTTAATATGTGAAGTAAAAGCTGCATGCTCAAACAAAGCAAAAGAAAAGTAATTTATTCACTGCTTCCCATCGACATGCAGATGTTTAGTCACTTCCTGGAAAGTTTGGTCTCAGCATGCTTAATGTTTTTTTTTGGGGGGGGGGAGACAAACACCATAATCACGAGTGACCCTGTTTCTTCCTCCTTTTCTTGAATTTTTATCACTGAGGATAATGTCATATGGTGTGGTATATCATTTCAGTCAGTTTAGGTTAGCTGATCCAACAGCGTCTCCTCCCAAATTCTTGCCCATCCCCTGCCGACTGGCTACAGAATAGAGTGGAAAAGAGAGAAAGCCTTGATATCATGCAAGCACTGCCCAGCCATAGCCAAAACACTAGTGTGTTATGTAGATGGTTTTTATCACAGATCCAAAGGACAGCACTATATGGGCTTCTATGAAGAAGTTTAACTAACTCCATCATAGCCAGATCCAATACAAAGCATTACAATGATACTTACAAGGACCTCTGGAGGTCATATAGTCCAATGGCCTACTCAAAACAGCACTAAGCTGCAAGGCCAGATCTGATTGTCCACTGATATCTGACTGCACAAGAAAAATCTTGCAGGATAAGTGAAACCAGAACAGGACCAGATCACAAAAGTAAGGTGTAACAAACAGAGGAGATGTTCCCCGGATCCTTTGTGAAAGCATCAGAGGAACACAAAACACAAAGAAAAAGACAGGAAAAATGGAAAAGAGAGAAGACAGGGTTACAGTTTTCCTCACTGACAAGCTTTCAAGCCTGGTCACTTTGACCCTGGCAACTGAAAATCATTGAGGTTCCATCAAGGACCACAGCCATCATGCTCAATAAAATGATATCAGACCCTAAGTATTTTATAGTTACAGCTGTTTTAGGATAAGTTTGTTAAGGACTATTTATATTATATATAGAATCATAGAATCATTTAGGCTGGAAAAGACCTCCAAGATCATCTAGTCCAACCATTAACCTAGCACTGCCAATTCTACCACTAAACCATGTCCCTAAGCACCACATCTACAACATCTTTTGAATACCTCCAGGGATGATGACTCAACCACTTCCCTGGGCATCCTGTTCCAATGCTTCACAACCCTTTCAGTGAAGAATTTTTTCCTAATATCCAACCTAAACCACCCATGGTGCAACTTGAGGCCATTTCTCTGGTCTTATTTCTTGTTGCTTGGGAGAAGAGACCGATCCCCATCTCACTACAGCCTACTTTAAGGTAGTTGTATAGAGTAACATGGTCTTCCCTGAGCCTCCTTTTCTCCAGGCTAAACAACCCAGGCTCCCCCAGCTGCTCCTTATAAGACTTGTTCTCCAGACCCTTCACCAGCTTCATTGCCCTTCTTTGGACATGCTCCAGCACCTCGATGTCATTCTTGTAGTGAAGGACCCAAAACTCAACACAATATTTGAGGTGTGGCCTCACCAGAGCTGAGTACAGGGGGACAATCCCTTCCCTTGTCCTGCTGGCCACACTATTTCTGATACAAGCCAGGTTGCTGTTGGCCTTCTTGGCCAACTGAGCACACTGCTGACTCATATTCAGCCAGCGGTTGACCAGTACCCCCAGATCCCTTTCTGCCAGGCAGCTTTCCAGGCACTCTTTGCCAAGCCTGTAGCATTGCATGGGGTTGTGCCCTAAGTGCAGCACCTGGTACTTAGCCTTGTTGAACCTCATACCTTTGGCCTTGGCCCATTGATCCAGCCTATACAGATCCTTCTGTAGAGCCTTCCTACCCTCAAGCAGATCAACACTCCTGCCNTCTCCAGGAGAAGGCTGTGAGAAACAGTGTCAAAAGCTTTACTGAAGTCTAGGTAGACAACATCCACAACCCTACTTTCATCCACTAAGCAACTCACCTTGTTATAGAAAGAGATTGGGTTAGTCAAGCAGGACCTGCCTTTCCTAAACCATGCTGACTGGGCCTGATCATCTGGTTGTCCTGTAAGTGCCATGTGATGGCACTCAGGATGATCTGCTCCATGAGCTTCCCTAGCAATGAAGTCACACTGACAGGCCTGTAGTTCCCCGGATCCTCCTTCTGGCCCTTCTTGTAGATGGGCGTCACATAGGCGTCCAGTCAACTGGGACCTCCCCTGATAGCCAGGACTGCTGATAAATGATGGAAAGTGGCTTGGGGAGGATTTCCACCAGCTCCTTCAGTACCCTTGGGTGCATCCCGTCTGGCCCCATAGACTTGTGTACATCTAAGTGGTGTAGCAGGTTGCTAACCATATCCTCTTGGATTATGAGGGTTTCACTCTGCTCCCTGTCCCTATCTACCAGTTCAGGGGGCTGGGTACCCAGAGAACAACTGGCCTTGTTGCTAAAGACTGAAGCAAATAAGGCATTAAGTAACTCAGCCTTTTCCTCATCTCTCACTCCTATGTTTTCCCCCACATCCAATAAAGGATGGAGATTCTCCTTAGTCCTCCCTTTCTTGTTGTTTTTGTATTTATAAAAACATTTTTTATTGTCTTTAACAGCAGGAGCCAGATTGAGCTCCAGCTGGGCTTTGGCCCTTCTAATTTTNGTAACTCAGCCTTTTCCTCATCTCTCACTCCTATGTTTTCCCCCACATCCAATAAAGGATGGAGATTCTCCTTAGTCCTCCCTTTCTTGTTGTTTTTGTATTTATAAAAACATTTTTTATTGTCTTTAACAGCAGGAGCCAGATTGAGCTCCAGCTGGGCTTTGGCCCTTCTAATTTTCTCCCTGCACAGCCTCACAACATCTTTATAGTCCTTCTGAGTGGCCTGCCCATTCTTCCAGAGGTCATAAACTCTCTTTTTTTTCCTGAGCTCTAGCCACAGCTCTCTGTTCAGACAGGCTGGTCTTCTTCCATGCAGGCTTATCTTTCTGCACATTGGGACGGCCTGCTCCTGCACCTTTCAGATTTCCTTCTTGAAGAGTGTGCATCCTTCCTGGACTCCTTTGCCCTTCAGGACTGCCTCCCAAGGGACTCTACCAAACAGTCTCCTAAACAAGCTGAAGTCTGCCCTCTGGAAGTCAAGGGTGACTGTTCTGCTAACCTCCCTCCTTACTTTTCAAGAATCAAAAACTATTAATTTGTGATCGCTATGCACAAGACAGCCTCCAGTCTTCACATCACCCAGAAGTTCTTCTCTATTTACAAGCAAAAGGTCCAACAGGGTGCCNGAAGTTCTTCTCTATTTACAAGCAAAAGGTCCAACAGGGTGCCTTCCCTAGTTGGCT